>JARJLE010000001.1:4200000-4527827 GCA_029289555.1 Mycena latifolia | reverse complement strand
GGACGTGCCGAGCGCGGCGGCGGACGTGCTGGCGCAGACGCACGCGGTGCTCACCCCCACGCTCACGGACGCCATCTTCCACCGGTGGACGAGCACCCTGCTGAGTTTTATCTAATGGACAGCGCGTCGTAGTGAGTCTCCCCTTCTCTTCGTCTTCCCTTGCCCTCCCTCTCCCTCTCTTTGTCTTCCTCTTCCTCTTATCGAGTTACTGGGTACTGACGTGAGCTCGCTCCCTTCCCTTCGCTCCCCTCCCTCCCTTTGCCAGCTTCTTCGCGTCGATCCACCGCATCGTGCACCCGACGTACGTCCCCTCCGACATTCTCTACGCCTGCGCCGTTTTCGTTCTCTACGTCTTGGCTCTTTCCACCATCCACGTCTCCCCATTCGCTCTTTCCACTTCCACGATCCATCTCTCCCCCTCCCCGCTCCCGATGCGCCCGTCTTCATTTCTCGCGTTGCGCCGCCGCGCCTTGGATCCCTTACCCCGCATCCCCGCATCCCCGCATCTCCTGTCCCCGCCTGTCGATCCACCCCCTACGTGCCACTCGACTTCCCACCCTGCTTACCCACGCGCGCCGCAGCGATCACCTTCCTCGTCCCCTCCCCTCCCGCGGCCTGTGCTCGCCCGCCGGTTCCTGCCCGTCCGTTCTACCCTGCTCCGCCCCGCTTCTCCCCTCCCGCGCCGTCTCCCCACCCGTCCTCCTCCGCGCTCACCTCCACGGACGCCATCCTCCTCATTCCGTTCCATCCCTTGCTACGTGCACGCCCATCCCACTCCTCGCCCGCTGTCTTCCACACGCACATCTTCCCTCCCTCGCCGCTCCTCATCTCCTTCGGACGCGCCCCGCATCGTCCCCCTTCCTCCCGTCCCACGCCCATCCTGCGCACGCGGGCCTTGCTCTCTCCGCCCCTACCTTTTTCTTCGCCGTCCTCGCATGCACCTTGTCTGCGTCTGCCCTCTTCCTTGTCCACGTCTTTGTCCGCACCCGCATCCCGCCCGCCCTCCCCTTCGTCCGACCTTCCTTCCACCGTGCGCCCTCCACATATCGATTGCGTCCTTCACGCATCCTTCGCATCCTTTTGCCCCTCCTCATCTCCTTCCCACTTGCGCACCCCCCTTCCTCCGTCCGCCCTGCCCACATCTGCGTCCGTGCTCGTGCCCGTCCACGCACTCCTCCCCGTCCTGCGCGCTTCCTCCTTTTCCCGCTGCACCCACTTCTTATACATCCCGCGCCGCTCGTCCCTCGCCCCGTTATCCCCGTCGTTCGTCCCTGTGCCGATGCTGTGACACCTTCCCCCTCACCCTCGTCCTGTCCACTCGTTCTTCGCCGCGCCCTCCACTCCTCCCTGCCCGCCTCTCCCACCCGCGTCCCCGCCATCCCGGGCGCACAGACACATGTGCCCTCTCTTCCTAGATATGTCCTCCTTATCCGGATCCCGCGTCCTATCCCGATTCTGCTCCGTTTGCCCTCCGCGCCCTCATGTGCCGCTCCCCTTCCCTCCCTTCCCTCGCCTCCCTCCCCATCGCCCATCGCCCCCGCCTCCCCGCTCCGCCTGCTTTATACCACGCGCTAACGGCCGCAGGATCCCGTCGGCGGGCGCAAGACGTGGATTTGGATTTGGATACACTGGTTTGAGAGGTGCGTCCGCGCGTCTGTGTTCTTGAGGATTTTTCGTTTGCGCTGGGCGGGGCGGGTGTTTTCGCGCGGCGGGGCGGGGCGGGGCGGGGCGTCTGTTTGCGGCGTTTCCGTGCGCCCCGGGGCTCTGCGGGGCGGGGCGGAGTGTGTGCGTGTCTTGAGAGTGAGAGTAGAGAGAGTAGGGGTGTAAGCGGGGCGGGGCGCCGCGGGGAGGAGCGTCGTGGCGGGGTGCAGAGTCGAGGCGGCGCGGCTGCGTAGGCGGGGTGGAGGCAGCGTGTCTGAGCGGAGAGGCTGCGTAGGCGGGGTGCTCGCCGGCGGAGGGGAGGCGAGTGTCGGCGGAGGGGAGGAGTGTCGGCGGTGGATGCACGCGAGCGAGTGGCGCTGTGGACGATGCAGCCGTCATCGAGAGCGGGGGCAGGGCGGCTTGTCGGGCTCGAGCGGGAGAGCGGCGGAGGCGCTGCTGGCGCGGTGATGCGCGAGGAGGGCCCCGTGGAGGGCTCCGCTCGCGAGAGCGAGCAGAGAGGCAGCCTGTGGCTGAGGCAGCGGGCCTGCACGTCTCGACGCGCACCCTCCCCGCGAGGACGTCTAGCGATGGAGAACCCTCTGTTCCGGGTGGAGAGCGCAGAGTCGTCGGCGTGTCCGAGGACGAGATGCGCTCGCTTATTAGATGCCGCATCTCAGTTTCGACTATCGCTCAGATTCCGATGCGTACCCAGTGTACGAGTATGTCGTCTTCACCGAAGCATAAAAATATATGACAACTCTAGGCTCGTTACCGGTCTATGAATGTCACTTTGCTGTAACGTCCTCGCCACATTGTTGGCTGTGTTACGAGCCTCTGACAACTCTCAGAGAGAACCTAGTGCTTCTATGTGACTATGTTTGCCCTGCTCGCGTCCTCGTCCTTGATCACGGTGCAGCAGAACTTACTGCACTCATGCTAAGACGACACAGCATAACTGTATCGACAAGCAATGTCTCCATCAGGTCGAGATGCGGTGCCCGCGCGTCTGCCATGATGTTCCTCGACCTCCACGCCCGTCATCGAGGGCCCCCGGATGTTGTCCCGACTCCTAGTGCCAATAATGTGCGACCCTGATGGACATTATCTGACGGAAGTTCGCAGATATGTAGGACAAATTGTCCGCGGACGATCCGCAGTGTCCCAGCGCTCGACTCGGATCATGATATAGGTGAAGGAGCGCGATAGACATCCGAGGAAATGAATTCCACCCTCGAGTTTAATCCTTTGATATAATTGGGGCAGACCATGGTACGACACAGCATGCCTACATTAAACGACAGCTTCTACACTGCAGTCCGGGCCGGACGCCTGGAATGCTGCTGAAATGCGTTGGCCAGCTAATATTAATCCGGTGTGATGTTCCTGCTCGAACTTCCATGCCCGTCGGTGGCGTGGTATGTTGCCACAGCTTTGCTGTCCCCACCACATCTCTCTCCCTCTCCCCCATGGCAGATACAGTCGGCCTCGTCGCGAGCATCCTCCAGCTCGTCGACACCGCACTTAAGGTCGGAGAGTTCATCCAGGACGTCCGCGATGCACCGCAGGCGCAGCAGAAACTCCTGGCCGAGATGGCTGCTCTCCGACCTCTGCTCATGGAGCTTCAAACGCGCATAGCCGGGAATCCCTCGAACAGTAATCTGCCACAAATGGATACTACTTTAACCACATTCAAGGCGACGATGGAACACTTCGCAGAAACGCTGCGCCCGGCGGATGGGCGCTTGACGCAAGTTGGGAAGCGGCTGATGTGGCCGATAAGGGATAAAAAGAAGGCTCAGGAGTACTTGGACAAATTCGAGCAGTTCAAAACTTTGCTCAGCTCCTGGTTAACACTGGATATCTGGTTTGTGTCGAAGACAGTTCGTGGATATACTGCTCAACTGCACTCTCAGGGACGCGGCCCAGGAGCAACGGCGCGAGCATGGCGGTGAGAACACTTTGCGGACTAGCGTGATTTGGCCTGATGTTGCGGTTGCACGGTGTAGCCATCCTTAAAGCCGTCGCTGATTCGGACAACCAGCAACGCCGTGCGAATGAGCGTGAGAAAATTCCGATATTTCGATGGATCGATGATGAACCCTGTTGAACCTCCTAGACCTCTTGAAAGCTGTGGATGATGTCGCCAGCCAACAAGAAAGAAGTCATGATCGTAGGTTATCCTTCGCTTTCGAGGTTCGCAAGGGCGATTACATTGGGCTAGGGATACTGAACAGTGTGAATAATGCTGCATACGACCAACAGCAGCACATCAATTGTAAGTTTGATCTCATAGAGATAATATAAATGCAATGTTGAAACTCCTATAGCCGAGCAACGCGCCAAAATAATCGCCTGGTTGTCGCCTCTCAATTTCTTTCTGCGACAAGCGGAGATTACTCGTGTGCGACAGGCCGGGACGGGAGGATGGTTTCTTGGGCATCAGCGCTTCCAAGAATGGGAGGCCAGCGCTGGGGGAACGCTGTGGTGCCGTGGAATACGTTCGTGACCGGCCTCTCCCCTCGGGATTCCTGACTCAAATTGAAAATCCACAGCGGGTGCGGGAAAAACTGTCCTTGCGTGCGTCCGAATTTCGCATGCCTGCCGTTCGCTAATGTCACCTTCAACAGATCTGTGGTCGTGGACCACCTCCGAGCTAAATCTGGAGACCACAACCTTGGAGTAGCGAGCATATATCTGAACCACAAAGAAGCAGAGAGCCCTGCACACCTGCTGGCGAGTGTATGGCGGCAACTCGTGCTTGGTAAAAGTATCGGCTCTGCGGCACAGAGCGCCTACGACCAACACTCGGAGAAAGGCACCAAACCCTCTCTAGAGGAAATTTATCAGATTCTCCGCTCCGCAATGACCGAATGGTCAAAGGTTTACATCGTCGTCGATGCCCTCGATGAATATCCGGAGGAAGAACGTTATATCCTGCTTGGATATCTAGCTGTGATGGGTCCCACAGTCAACCTCATGCTGACTTCCCGGCCCAATATCTCACTCCACAATTCCCTTGCAAATCTTCAAGTCATCGAGATCCGCGCAAACGAGGTCGATATTCAGAGTTATCTGGACGAACAGATTCGGATATCTCCACGCCTATCACTACATGTCAACGCACGACCGGTGCTACGACATGAAATTGTTTCAGGTATAATTGATAAGGCGGATGGGATGTAGGTGTCGTGTCTCCTGACGGAAGAGTGAACCATTTAACAACCACCGATCAGGTTTTTACTCGCTAAGCTTCACATTGAATCTTTGCGCAAAAAGCCCACGATCGGGGAGCTTCAAGAGGCTCTGCAAAACCTCCCAGCAGATCTGGAGAAGACGTATGATGACGCCATGAAGAGAATTGAAGACCAACACGACGAGGACGCGAAAATCGCTCATTCGGTCCTAATTTGGGTTGCAAACACCAAGAGATTATTGAAAATCCGAGAACTGCAAGAAGTTCTCGCTATGAAACCTGGGGCGAATCAATTTCACCCTGACTATCTGCTGGATGTAGAAATTATTCTCTCTGTCTGTACTGGATTGGTCATTGTTGAAGAACATACATCCCTTGTTCGACTTGTCCACTACACCACCCAGCATTATTTGGACCGGCGATTTCCGGATGCGCATACACACATAGCACGCACTCTCCTGACGGCTCTAGCCTCCGATGGATCCCAAATACCTGTACTACGCGGTGACTATTGTCAGTACGCCCTCGTGCACGTTGTCGGCCAACCAGAGGCAGACCTCAGTGAAATGCTTGCCAAATTTCTGGGACAGGCTTCGAATTTCCAGGGCGTCTGGTCGAATAGCGAGATACCTCCATGGGACTATAGTCCTTGGCCAGCCGACGCATCTCCCCTGTGGGTGGCAGCAGCAGCCAATCTGTTAAAAACGGCAACACACCTCATAGATTCAATCCCGGGAAATTCTCAAGCTGAGGTACATTGCGCTGCGCTGCATGTGGCAACATTCTACGGACATCTCGAGATGGTTCGATTCCTCATCGAGAAGGGGGCCGATGTGAACGACATTAGCATGGGGGTGTGATATATCAACCCCTGACAATCACCTGAAGTCCGTGATATATCCAGACCGATAACTCAGCGTGCTGAATGATATATCAGACCACAGGCATTTCTCCCCACATTTGGTGTCCATCAACTCACTGCCGTCGCTGTCCTGCACGACGAGCTCAAATATCCGCATTTGGAAGACAGCGATCAAAGGCTCTCGATGTTGCCGGCGACGGCGACCACAAAATATGCTTCAAAAATAGCGAAAAAATTAGGGACGGTGGGGCCGATGCGTAGGGTACACAGCGCACCATAAATATTATAGTCCTACATAGAACAACCCGAAAACACAGCTTTACATGAATACACTACATCCCGCCGGCATTCGTGTCGCCGCTCAAATCTAGGCTCACGGCCGACGCGTGAGGATATCATAGCAATGTGGGCCTCGCCGCATTGATCCGCCGAACACCCATGGCCGCCTGGTGCGTGGATAGGGCCTTGCGAGCTCGGGTACACGCACAGGCGCAGCGCGATATGATGCCCGGTCCGGGTCTGTTGCGCGCGGCCCATGCGGTCAGGGCGGGCGACCTGCAGTCGACGACAGCCCAGGACGCGGTACGCGTTACGCCCTCGACTCGGTGTCCATGAATACCGCGGGCGCGCGACGCTGCGGGCTACGGGGTGGGCGTTTATTGAGGCTCCGGGTACCTCGTGGCGTAGTAGGTATATCACCCGCCAGCGCAGTGCAAAGTGGAGTACACTGTGCTGCCGAGCATACCCCTAATCCCGCTGATACCCGAGCGCGAGCTGCACTACTCCCGGGACTCGCCTGTACCGTAGCCACTGCTCAGCGGCATAGGCGGTCACGGGAGGCGCTCCTCGTTGACGTAGACGCTCCGGCGAACGATGGCAGGACGGCTATCGATGAGATAGGCGCCTGGTACACCGTGCACGATAGGGACGTTGCATCACGATCCCGCGAGCTCGGGCGCGAGGCTGATAGCAGCGGCGGCGGGCGGGGTGTGTTCCGCATGATGTCGGAGAGTTGGAAACGAGGGACCATGGGGCTAGCTGAGGGACAGCGGTAGCCACCATGTATTATTCGCAACTAGGCGAAAAACGGGCCCTGGAAGCGTCTGGAGACGATCTACGAGCAATGAGGACACAGCATATGTGTCGGCGATATAGCGCACGCACCTGGTAGCCTAGAAGTGGCCCTCCTTTGCTTATCTCCTCAGTTCTGTGTCTCAGTGCGGCATTGACCGCTATCGCGGAGTGTACAGGCACGTGGAGCGCACCGCGAGGCGAAAAAAGGTGATGAAAGAAGTCGCACAGGTCGCCGGAGGGTGCGCGAGGATAGTTAAGGCTGGGTACAAGCTTCCTGGACTGTTTATGGCGACAATCGGCGGGCGGATGAAAGAAGCTGGATGTCCGGACCGGCAACATTAGACAGGCAGAGGATCCAGGCGGAGGAAGTAAACATGGCCCAGATAGTATCCCTCGAGTTCGATTGGGAAAAGGGGCCGTGAAGAGTGTTTAGCGGGTGTCGGTCGTCTGGTGGAAGGAGAGAGTGTCACAGGTGTCACTGCATTACACAGGATCCCATCACAGCCGGGGAACATGAAAGTTGTGCTCGTTCACCAGCATCTGGGAGTTTGAAGAAAATCGGACCCGGTAGAGTATCCTATATTTACTCTCCCAGTTTACTCGTCGAAAAAAATTGAAAAAACATGAACCTGAAAACCCCAGGTAACATGGAGAACGGCCTCGCTGGGACCAAGAATCGTTCGTATCCTTGTTCAAACATCATAAACAGTGCCAGGGAGTCATTCCGACTCCGAGGATATGCAACTTTATGGGGTGGAAGGCCGCTGTGGAAACTGTGCACAAAAGGTGCCTCTTCAGAGACATATTCCTATATGGCACTTCACTCGTGTTCGACTCAAATCCTTGTCCCAGCTTAAATTTCTTTTCTTTTGAGAAAAATACTTTAGAACACCTCCGGAAGTGTTCTTCTCTTCACTGTATGGAACATCCATGGGCTGAGAGCACTAGACCGTTCTAGCGAGGAAGATTTTCGCTACCCGGCAAAACCCGGTTCTCGACGATTTCATAGATAGTGGGTATTCGAAAGAGGAAGTGATGGTGAAACATATATATTACAGTCCTGCCAAGCTTGTAATACACAGGAAAAATAGAGAGAAGTTCTAGGAAGGGCCCGGAAGGGCCCGGAAGGGCCCGAAACTCCAACGCAATTTATAGGACAAGCTTCGAAGTCCTCCGCTCGAAAGTCATCACTGGGGTAGATAAATGGGATGCCGTGGTGAGGGCGTGCATGGGCATGTACAACGAGTAGAGGCGGACAGTGGGCGCGCGATAGCCAGGCACCAAGCGCCCAAGCGCGGAATTCGATGCAGCAGGAACCAAGAGATGCAGGGCACGAAAGCGAGGAGTGACGAGCTGCGGGATGGCAATAGAGATGAGAGGGAATCAGTGTTGATACACGCACGAGAAGCCGGACAACAGGGCTCAAGAGGGGCGCTAAAATAGGCGCTGCGGCGGCGTTATACATATAAGCGCACGGGGAAGGCAGCGGATGGTGGCGGACGGGTGGCGGAGCAATAGAAGAGGTGCCCCGCTCGCTGTTTGGCGCGCGCATGACACGCCGAGGGCTGCGGCCAGCATGGGCGGGATCGTAGGGCCGTAATTTGGGGCATATTGTGCGCTGTACAATTGGGAGGTCATCCTAAGCGGCACTGAAATAATGGGGCAGACGTTCTATGAGAATTCCGCCGATATACGCGCCTACTGGGGCTTTCAGGGAGCAACGCGAGCGCAGGCAAGCAAAGTGCAGGTGGGGGGCGCCGTAGCGCGCAGAGACCCGCGCCGAAGACCCCCAGACGTTAGGGCGTGATGGGATTGAGGTGCAGGTGGGCGCCGCAGGAGCCGTAGGGGCCAGGAGGAGCAGGGGCAAGGGCTGGAGGCGCCGGAGGCGCTGAAGGTGCACGATCAGTACTGCTCAACAGGGACGATAAAGAGACCACGCAGCAAAGACGACAACGCCGACATAGTATCCAATCTACCCCTGCCACCCGAAGGGATCCGGCCCAAAGGGTACGCTTTTATAGCCCTGTCATGCCCGGGAGGTCGGCCAGCAGAAAGCCAATGGAAGGCGCTGGAGAGGTCGGTGAGGCGGGAAAGAAGGGCGCAGCCATAGAGCATGTCACAAAGTACAGACCCCCTGAGTCAGAGCATGGAGGGGGGGCAGCAGGCGAGGGGGAGGAGCAGTGCGGTGGGGGCGCGGAGCGAGGAACGCGAGAACACTGATTGATAACAAGTGTCAATAATCTGCCTAATTTGGAACGGCGGGACGCGCCCGTGCACGGACCAACGCCCAGGGCGGCGCGCCCGCGAGCGGTGCGCGGAAAGGCGGCTCAGTGCGCAGGAGGAACGCTGATGTGATATATCAGCGCCTCCGATGGCTTGGGGGAGTTAATATATCACCGCACTACGATAATCATCGGTGCTTTGATATATCAAAACCCCATATACGCCTGTGTGAACGCACGCGATCAGAGGAGGAGGAGGAGTAGGTGGAGGATGATATATAGTGCTAGAAGTGCGCTTCACATCGCGTCGAGCAGAGGCCACGAAATCATCGTCCGCCTGCTCATCAAAAATGGTGCCGAAGTGAATGCACGGGATGGGGAAGGCAGCACCGCGCTTCACGTAGCTTGCAGGAAGGGCCACACAGAACTCGTCCGCCTGCTTATCACGCACGGTGCTGACCTTAATGCACGGGATGAGCAAGACCGAAGTCCGCTTCTCATAGCATCGGGCGATTCCAAATCGGACATTAAAACCCACCACAGCAGCGTATGGCTCGGGTCCGACCGGAAGGAGATGGACTCCCTCGACGACTATTATGATGACAATGTGAGAAGACAAGAGTCGACCAAACAAGACATTGTTCGGTTACTGATCACAAACGGTGCCGATGTGAATGCACAGGGTGGATATTATGGCAATGCATTACAGGCAGCATCGTACTTGGGCACCCCGAAAACCGTTCAGATTCTCATTGATGCGGGAGCAGCTGTCAACGCACAAGGTGGAACATATGGCAATGCATTGCAGGCGGCATCGTCATTCCGTGGGAGTCGCCGCAATATGTACCCGGAAATCGTCCAGATGCTCCTCAAGGCGGGGGCCATCATTGCCAACACACAGGGAGGATTACACGATACTGCGGTAGAGGCAGCGCTGGGGGCGGACAGCTTGAAGATCGTTCTCCTCTTAATCGGGAATGACCCTGATTATCATTGGGCCAACTTGAGAGAGAGCATATTATATAAACTAATCCAGTTCCTCATCGGGAATGGGGTTGATGTGAATGCATATGGTGGCCAATACGGCACTATGTTGCAGGTAGCATCATATCTGGGTCACTACAAAATGCTCCACTTCCTTGTCGAACTGGGTGGAAATGTGAATGTGCAAGGAGGCAAATACGGCCCACCGCTCCAGGCTGCGTGGATGAGGCGCTGCAAGATGCTCGCAGATTGGGTCCCGGATAACGAACCATTGGCACGTCAGCTTGCCTGTTGTGAAAACTACTCGGCCATGGTCCAACTTACGAAGAAACATCGGATCCCTGTGACAAAAGATAACCTGCAGTGTTTCGTCAACTTTCTGTGGATACACATATTTCTAGTGAAACAAGGTGCGGATGTCAGCGTACTTGATGGACTTATAGTTGGGAGTGCAAACTGCCCTGCTGGTCGAAATCATTCTCGGAAGGTAATGATTGCCTCCTGTTTATCGTGGTTTCTGGTGGCGCTGAGTATCAGTGGGTTATCGTATTACATTTTGCTTGTGGCTTAGGAAAATGAGATGTACATTGTCCGCCAATTATGAGGGTCCGGATAATGACGCGCAATTCAAAGAGCCTGATCTCTTGAAATTAATGTAGATCTTGCACCAATTGGGGTAGCGTAGGGTTTCGCAGCCGACAGACAGGTAGGCGAGAAGTGTTGCAATGAAAGCGGGATGAAGTGCATGGTCGTTAAAGAAAGAAAGAGGCAAGCGAGTTTGACAGTGCCCGAGGGAGTTGATGATCTGAGCTCGCCGAGTCGCACACATGCTAGTCCAAGTTGAACACTAGTCTTAGTTCTTGCTCAAGTTCTGTGACCGTAGCTCTGTAAGTGGGCTTCTGAATAATGTATGATCTGTACAGGAGCCATTGCCACTGAAGGTAACCTAAAGCCTTATGTTTCAACTGGTTATTTAGGACGACACATGCTTGTCGTAACATACTTGAACTCGTGACTCCTGCAAGCCTGGAAAAGAAAGCCGCACATAGTTTATGGCCCAGGCTCGAGTCGAATGAGCGGCTCCTGCAGACATTATATTCTTTATGGACACTTTGGAAATTGAGTGCAGATGCAGACCCTCCGCTACCGGGCCTTTTCTGCTATCAGTGAGCTTGCTGCAATTTTTCCAGCTGAAGGAAAAAGAAATGCTTGTATGTACTCCAGAATGGCCGAGCCTCGGTATCTTCTGCTGACTTCCTCTCAAGTGTGAATTGAATGCGAGGTGCGGACCGTCCGCTACCGGGCCTTCCTCTCCTCCCTTTTCACCTCATTTACCCAGCAATTTCTGCGCAGCCGAAAAAAGCTGAAACGAAAGGATATGGCCCAGGTTCGAGTTGAACGAGCAGCTCCTGCATAACACCAAATAGCAGATGAATGGAGAGCAGGGGCGGAAACCGTCCGCTCCCAGACCGAAAATGAACTCACTGAGGATTAAGATCTCTGAAAGCCAAAGTATGAAACGTGGAATCCAGTCGCTGTTAGGAAAACATCGACTTGGCTCTCGAGACTCAGACTCACAACGAAATTCAACGACCGTCTCAACCATGCAACCGTTGAGAGCATGATCGAGGACGTGGCTTAGGTCAGACGGGGTCAAGTCAAAGGTGTTGCTTCCAGCGAATGGCCTGTACAGATCGGACTTATGATCAGCAATGCAGGGAAACTTCCGAGTGAGGATTGGCCAAAGCGTTTATTTATTTGACTCGGATAGCATCACAGCGCAATTCACCACGCCTCCCACTTCTGTCCGCCCATGGCCACCAGACGATTGAACAGCTCATCTCTCAACACCATGGCCGTCACGGAAACCACCTTCCCCCTCCTCGTCACAATCTCCAACCCATCCGCAATCTCCCTATCCAGCGCCCACCCAACAACAAGCCTCGCCTTCCACCCAAACCCTCCCACCTTGCGAATCTCCTTGATATCCCCCATAGCAATGCTCCAAATCGGATTCAGGTCCGATTCCGCCCGCGCCGAGGAGCCCAGACTGCTGATCTTGCCGTCTAACGAGAACGCAACGCAAGGGATGGTCGCTTTCGTCGCAATGTACGCATGTCCCTTCTTGCCCTCGTATCGACACGCAAAGTCAACGGGCCCAGTCATCTCCCGATGCCGTGGCAGAACTCCCAGCCGCCGTTTGGCCGTTTCGCTCCCGGCCTTGGCTTTGAGCTGATCGGCACCGAGCGCGGTATGGACGGTGCCGCGGATGCCCTTCTTGACCAGGTTGACAATTTTGCTGGGTTTGCTGCCAGACTTGCCCTTGGCGTGATCGATCTGTTCGTCGCCGGTATGATGGGCGACGGTGGGATCGGGTTGTAGAGCCACATCGAGTTCTTCGTCTGTAGCGTTCAGTGGCGGTTCTGCACCAGTAGCTCGCAGATTATCGTTGGAGAGTTCAACGGGCTCGTCCGGCGGCGGGTATTCGCTGACCGGCGGCGGAGGCAAAGGTGCTTTGTTTACTTCGCCAATCCGAAGTAATGTGATGGCGAGTTGAGCATTCGTAGGCACACCCTTCAGAACCGTGCTACAATGCAATCAGAACGTATGGTCATGTACGAAGCTGCAAAAAACAACTCACTTTCGAAGCTCCAACAGCTTCTCCCAACGAGGGATTGTTCGGTTCAACCATCTCACACCAACACGAATGATCGGGTCACCAAAGAAAGCGAATCCAAATCCAAAGGTGACGGTCTTGACAAACATGTACGACGTGATGTACATGGAGACGAAGAGAAAAGGCACGAGCAGGGCCGCCAGACGAAGTCGGTAAAGGTGGGGGGGAAACGGCGGCGTGGGCGAAAGCGCATTGGCAAAACGCTCGTAGGTATCCGTAACGTCTCCAATGCCATGCAGGATGGGACGGAACATCGTCCAGACCGCGGTCTCCATCGGAACCTTTGCCTTGACATGGGCCGGCTTGGTCGGTTTGACCTCAGATTTGGCTTTAGCCTCTGTGGCCCCAGCGACGATCTCGGTAGGATCCGGTACAATGTCGTGGACGGCGCCGTCATGGGGGGCTTCGCTCTGAGGGTGCTTTCCACTTGCGCTCGCAATCGCCACGGAGGCGAGGGATGTCACTAGGTGGGCAGCTTCGGCTTCTGCAGCTTCACCTTTGTGGTTTTCTGGAGCGCCGGTCGCAGTGTCAGTGCTTCCCAGGAGGCCCGCGCGTGGTTTTTGGATGCCGCCGCTGACGGGGTCTACGAGCGCGAGAGGTGCAGGTGGAAAGAGTAATGCTCGCGCAGGTGGATAGACAATGAGGACGAGAGTTACAGCGACCAATGTGGGGACAAGCAGGTCCAGAAGCCACGCTAGAAGATACACCTAGAGTAAAGTTTTGAGTCTTCGTCGCGATCGCAGAATCCCGAAAGACCCACTCCACAAGAAACGCTTGTGCGCCGAGTTTCTCGCCAGGACCTCAGTCTCGCGACATGCTTCACGATGGAGATGACGGAAAGACCAACAGTCACATAAAGTCTCTCCAGATTCGCTCTGAGCTTGTCTGGCGAGAATTCTTCTTCATCGGCGATGTTAAGATCGAGTTTTCCGGGCAGTGGATACGGATATTCCTTGACATGATACATTTGCTATGGCGAGCAGCGCAACTTCAGCCAAGATGCACAGTATAGGAAAAGTAAGAACGCACTTTGTTGAACCGTCGAATGAGTAGCCATAGTTCTTCGTTTTCGAGACCGCCGATGAGCGGTTTCGCCACCTTGTCGGGGTGCTGGTTCCACCCTAAGTCCAGCACCTCAGCATCGTGCCCTTCCTGCGCTGCTCCCTTCTCTTCCTGCTCTACCTGAGCCAATGCATGACTATCGGTGGGTGATTGAGTGATGGAATGAGCGACCTCTTTGTGTTCGGGGTCGGTGACTGGCGCCACAGTGTCTGGAATGGGTAGAAAGTCTTTTACAATGGGTTCATCCATCATGGAGGTTGGGAAAGGGAATGACGGTGGCTGTTAAGTAAGGTGTGTCGCAGACAGGAGAGTGGTTGGAGTCTCGAGTGACATCATCGAGGTCAAGGGCAAAGTGCACGGCCACCACGTGACGGTCTCAGACGCGCCATGACATTGACAACATCGGCAAACACGCCGTGTACTCAATCCAAATTAAGTGCAGGTGCGGACCTTCCGCTATCAGGCATTCCTCCCCCCTCTCACTTACTCTGCTCAACGATTTCTCGCCCGCAGTTGAAAAAAAGTGGGACACGAGAGAATGGTCGTCGCCCAGGCTTGAGTTGAACGAGCATTTCCTATGTTCAATGCTCTTAATTCAAATTGAGAGCAGGAGCGGACCACCCGCTACTAAGCCTTCCTCCTCTTCACCTTTCACCCTCTGTTAACCAACAATTTCCGTCCAGCCAAAAAAAAGGGGGACGCGAAGAATGGCCCGAGCTCGAGTCGGATGAGCACTCTCCTGCTGATCTATCTATACTCAAGAACTGGAATTGAAAGTAGGTGCGAACCGTCCCCTACAAGGCCTTACTCCCCTTAACACCCTCTCCAGATTAGAATTTTCCGCTCAGCAAGGAAAAAACAATCTGCATCCGCATATGGCCCAAGCTCGAGTCGAACAAACACCTCCTGCTGAGACCTCACAGTAGCCGCACAATTGGAAGCAGGTGCAGAAGCCTTCAGCTACTAGGCCTACCCTCCCTTTGGCCCTTCCCTCGCTCAACAATTTCTGCGTAGCCAAAAAGAAAGAGGAGTAGGGGACGATGGCCAGGCTCGAGTCGAACGAGCGTTCTCCTGCTGAGGTTGAAAATTCCCAGGAATATGAAGCAGGCGCGGAGCCGTCCCCTACCAGGCCTTCCTCCCCTCCCCCTTTACCTTTCTTTACCCAGCAATTTTCGGTGCAGCCGAAAAAAAAGCTGGAGGTGACGAAAGGATATGGCCCAGGCTTGAGTCGAATGAGCATCTCCTGCTCACTTCAAGTATATGCGAATTGAAAGCAGGCGCGGACCGTCCGCTACCGTGCCTTCATCCCCTCCCCTTTCACCTTCCTTTGCTCAACAATTGACATGAAGCCCGAAAAAAACTGGTGACAACACTACATGGCCCAGGCCCGAGTCAAACGAGCACTTCCTGCTGACTTTCTCAAATATTTGGAAATAGAAAGCAGGGGCGGAAACCGTCCGCCACCGGCCTTTCTCCCCTCCCTCTCTCCTGCCCTGTGCCAGAAGCAAAGAGCACGCCAAGGAGCAAATGGCCTAGGCTCGAGTCGAACGCGCGGCTCCTGCTAAATTTCTCTGATAGTTGAAGAATTGAAAGCAGGTGCTGCGGACCGTCCGCTACCAGGCACTTTTCTGCTATCTGGGAGCTTGGGTGAGTCAGCAATTTCTCCAGCTGAAGGAAAGAGAAATGCTTGTACTTCAGAATGACATAGCCTCGAGTCGAACGACCGTCTCCTGCTGAACACATATTGGGGAGTATTGAAAGCAGGTACGGACCGTCCGCTACCGGGCCTTGGTATGAGATCCCGTACAATGGGTGCCGGATGACGAGACAATGAACACGCAGGAGACAATAAAGGCTCCGAACAAAGGTCCAAGATAATTGTAACCGGCAGTTTAATCAAGTTCATGTTTGGCGAGCACGCGAGGATAATCGCTGGAGTCCGCTGGAGTCCGCCGGAATTCCACCCTCGACTTTGGACCCAAAAAGCGTTGGTAGAAAGCTGTCGAGAAAAGGTGTAGATTCGTGCCAGTGTGACGATGGCCTTCCGTAACGCAGCAGGAGATTGGTGCGCCGACATCGCACAATTGAAAACTTAAGGCAACGCGTTACGACAGAGGCGGGAAGAAGACAGATGTAGATTGGGGGGAAACAAATTGGTGGCGTTGATAATTGATTGGCGAGTATATTCGAGCTTGATGGGGACCTCGGCGTCCTTGTCGGCGTCTGCATCCAATGGCAGGTGCCAGGTTGAATGTGTGCCTCAAAAGCCAAGCAAGCCAGCGCTGCCAACGATGGGTTGGCAGCAGTGACGAAACCTGGAAGACCTGGCGCTGAGATGTGGCTACGGTTAAGACTCGAGAAAGTTGGCGGTGACTCCCGCCAACAACAGCGTCCGAGTCCGAAAAAGGCAAAATGCACATCACGAGAGCACGTGGTGTGAACCGTCCGGCACCGTCACACAGGCAGAGTGGGACGTGCATTGCGCTTGCTCTCACCACCACCACGGACCCCGGCGTCGGTGGTATCCATCGTAGGGTCTAGTTTGTTGGTTGCGGCTGTCGTGTTGCTGTCGAGTCACCATCCGGATTCTGGTCTCCAGACTCCATCGAGTCTGCATTCGGCATCCTCGCTGCGCCTCGATAACAACTCGTCTTCTCGCGGATTCGGTACTTCGTCTGCGCACTCGAGCGCTCGTTAATTCGGCTTGCGCCTCGATACCTGTCTCTTCGATAGTTCGGCTCACCCATGGGCCCGTCTCGAAAGACTCGCGCACCGAAAAAGCGCGCTCGGACGCCATCGACCGGGACTCGAAGCGGTACAAGAAGGAGTGCAAGATCCTCCTCCTCGGCTCCGGCGAGTCTGGCAAGAGCACCATCGTTAAGCAGATCCCCCAAGCGCCGAGTTTCACCACTTATAAGAACGTGCTCAGGCTGGGCACTGCGGTAGAGTTTTATTTAATCGTGCGTTGTAGTGAGACCCTTCTCCTCTCGTGTCCATCCTTCTCTACATTCCCATGGAGTACTGCGATGAGTGCTGCATCTTCTTCCCGATCCACCAATGCGGGCAAATATTGGAGAGCGGATCGTGGAGCGTCTGCTCGAGGTAGTCGGGAAACTCGCGCATAACTTACACCGTAGCTATAAATCGCACGCTCGCGCGTCGGGGACCGAGGCTTTGGGGGTGCGGATGCGATATTGTTGTCACTCGGTTCGAACTCCGTTCTGTTTCATGTCGGATTCAAGTCACAATGCTGCGACTGTGTTTCCTCGTGCTTCTGCCCGGCCAGGAAGCCCGATTGGGAAGCCCTGCCTCGCCCTGCGGAAGGCAGATTTTCTGAAGTCGGGACATATCGGACCTCATTATTATAACAGCTTATGCAACTTCGAATCTCATTGAACTTCCATTCTCATTTCGGATTCGTCCTCCTCAGCAGAGGAATTGTCAAGGCTACGTGCTACCTACGTTACTTCCAAGTCCATCGAGTACACTAACATCTGCACCATTCCTCACTAGATTCATGTGTATCCACTGAAAATCTACGAACCGCGCCAGGTATTTTCTGTTTCTGCTCTCATTCAAGTTGACGCCTTGTTCCTGGAGAAGTTGAATCCAGGCGAGATACCCTTCGGACGAAGCGAGGTGAAGTCGTCTTGCAATTCCTTCGCTATCGGGGAACCAATCTGCTAGCATCGCATGACGTCCGACCCACGCAGCTTGCAGCGGAGGCCCATATTGGCCTCCCTGCATTTTCACATTCGCCCCCTGGGCGACAAGGAAGTGGACCATTTTGTAGTGCCCAAGGTATGATGCTGACTGTAATGCACTCCCATATCTTCCATCCAGCATATCCAGGTCAACGCCTTTCTTGATAAGAAGCCCGATTATCTGGCGCTTGCCCTCGTAGGTTGCTCTGTGCAGTGTGCTCGCATATTCTCCGCATGGGGCGTTATAATCTGCGCCGTTCTCGATAAGGAACAGAACAATTTCATCGTGGTACTTGGACCATGCTGCCTCCAATGCGCTGCCATTTGTCCCGGACCGCGAATTAACATTGGCACCTAGCTCAATGAGGGCCCGAACGACCTTCTCATGGCCTTGGCTTGAAGCTATGTGGAGGGAAGTGCCATCCTCTCCCATTTGCGCATTAACATCGGCACCCAGCTCGATGAGGGTGCGTACAACGATTTCGTGGCCTGCTTTTGATGCTAGGTGAAGCGCTTGGTAGAATTCCCCATCCCGTGCATTAACGTCGGCCCCATTCTCAATGAGTCGGCGGACAACCGTTTCGTACCCTTCCCTCGCCGCTAAATGAAGTGGGGTGCAGTGCTTCCTGTCTTCGGCATTCACGTCGACACCCTTCTCAATGAGTAGCTGGCCAATGTTCTCGTGGCCAGTACGCAATGCTATGTGAAGTGCACTGCAAGACTCCTGATCCCGTGCATTCACGCTGGCGCCTTGGTCAAGCAGCAGGCGAACAACCACTTCGTGACCTTCGTTCGATGCTACGTGGAGCGCAGTTTGGAATTTCCAATCTCGTGCATTCGGGTCGATGCCTTTCTTGAGAAGCAATCGAACCATCTCGAGATACCCATAGAATGCTGCGACATGCAGCGCCCTGCGAGCGATCCGGGCTGACTTTCTTGGGGGCATTACATCCATGAGATATGCTGCTGTGCTGACGAGGTTGGCCGCTGCCGCAACCCACAGGGGTGATGTATTGGGCGGCCAATGCGGAAAGTCCCATGGAGGGCATGAAATACGCCTCAAGAGGCTTTTGAAGCTTGAAGCCTGTCCCAGAAACTTGACGATCATTTGCTGGAGGTCTGCCTCGGGCTGACCAACAGCATGTAGGAGGGCGTATTGACAGTAGCCGCGGTAGAGGTCAGGCACCGGCGATTCATTATCAAAGGCCAACACCGTGAGCAAAGTGCGTGTTATCTGTGTTTGCGCGTCCGGGAACCGAGAGGCCTGGATGCTGTCGAGATAATTCTGGGTGGTGTAGTGTACAAGTCGAACAAGGGATGTGTGCTCCTCGACAATAACCAATCCCGCGCAGACAGAGAGAACAATCTCAATGTCCACGAGATTCTCGGGGTCTAGTTGAACTGTTCCAGGCTCAATGGCTAGCACTTCTCGTAGCTCTTGAACTGTCAATGGTCGTTTGGCATTTGTAACCCAGACGAGAACGAAACGGGCAAGAATTCTCTTGTCTTCACTCTGATCTTCAATCCGCTCCCAGATATCGTCATAAGTTTGTTCCAAATTTCTTGGAAGACTTTTTAGAGTCTCTCGAACGGCCTTGACAGTAAGCTTTTGACGCAGACATTCCATCTGAAGCTTGGGAAGCAAGAACCTGATCAGGGACTACTGTAAATTGTTTGCTGTTTCATGAGGGTGTCACTCACATTCCATTCGCCCTGCTACTTATCGACAGAATGCTCTGCCTTATGCCCGGTTCAGCTTTGACATGGTTTGAAAGTTGCGGAGATATTTTGATCTGCTCATCCACATATCTCCAAACATCGTCATCTTGTGCATAGATATCTACGGCTTCATCGCCGAGATAAATATGGGGCCGCGACGTGAGCATGAGATTGACTGTGGGCCCCATGGCAACCAAGTGTTTACATAGGATATGCCGTTGTTCGTCCGGATATTCATCGAGGGCGTCCACAATAACATAAACCTTCGAATATTCGGTCAATGTGCAACGGAGGAGCTGCTGAATTTCATGCTCGGAAGGTCTAGTGCCTTTCTCAGAGTGTTGATGGTAAAGTTCCAGTGCAAAGGAACCGATACTTTTGTGAACCACAAGTTGCCTCCAGATGCTGGCAAGGAGGTTCGAAGGTGTCTGTGCTTCAGTTTCTTTGTGGTTCAAATATATCCACGCCACCCCAGTGTTCTGGGCGTTGGATTTGGCCATAAGGTGCTCGACGGTCATGGATCTAGGAAACTCGTCAGTGAATGGAATGCATGTGTGAGTAGGACGCACGCAATCACAGTCTTCCCGGCACCCGCTGTGCATTCCAAATTCATCAGAGTCAATATGATGATAAAGCTCAGCCACAAACGTATTCCACGACACCACAGTTTTCCTCCAGAGCCGGCCTCCCACTGCTGGAAGCGCTGCTTCGCAAGAAACCATTCTCCAGTTCCGGGCACCCGAACTTGGGCTATATCCTCTTGTTGCTGGAAGAATTTGATGGGCGACAACCGGTCGAGTATTTTCATGCGGTGCTCGACTGGAGGATATTCGACAGTGCAGTAATATTTCGGGTAGAATACTCACAATTGATGTGGTGCCGTTGGTCGTCAGCAGCCTCAGAGATGCTGCTCAGTATCCCTAGCTTAATATCATTAGTCTGCCAACTTCGAAAGTGAACTGGACTATACGGACCATTGTGACTCGCTTTTCGTTGGCCAGCAATATCATCTATAGCTTTGAGGACGTCTGCGCCGTCGAAAATAAGTCATCGATCATGATGCGCCGCATCATCCTCACCGCGATGATCACTCCGCTGCCGGTGGCTCGCATCAATGACAGCTCTGAGGATGTCTACACGAAGGATATTAGTACTGAAGCACCACACAGCGTATTTTTCTCACCGCTATGTTCGCGTCGTTCTTGTTGGTCCGCATCAACTATGGCTTTAAGGATTTCTAAACGGGTAGGGAGGAAATATCAGTAGGAAACAACCTACGACACATTGACGATTCTACTGACCGTCATGCTCCCTTCGTTGCTCGTGGGCCGCGTCCCTGTAAGTGTAGGTGAGCATCGCAACCGCGAGCAGTCCTTGACACAAACCAGATGTCCAATGTTAACCAAGAGTTAAGCAGGGATTTGAACTGCTCTAATTTGACCAGATACTCCTGAGCCTCCTTTTTGTCCCCCATCGACCACGTCAACCGTTTCGAAAATTTCGCCAGACGCCCGTCCACCGGGCGTAGTGTTGTTATGAAGTGCGCCATCGTCACCTGGAATGCCGTTAAAGGAGTCTCCATTTGTTGCAGATTACCGCTCGAAGGCTTTTGAGCGATGCGCGTTTGGAGCTCCTCAAGCAGAGGCTTGAGAGCACCCGTCTCGATCAGGAGTTTCTGCTGCGCCTGGGGTGCGTCGCGGAAGTCCTGGATGTACTCAGGGACCGTCAGTACGGTGTAGGATGCTCGCGATGAGGCCGATTATTTCGGCCATGAGAGGGGAGGATAAGATTCGATGAGAGCAGTCAAGGGCTAGTCTGGGAAACATGGACCTAAAGTTAGATGCGCAGCAGGAACAAAACAAAAAAATCTCTGCTTTTGAGATCTGTGACGGACGCGCGAGCTTTAATCACCATGGATTAATATTAGTCGGCGGCACCGCATCTCAATACTTACTATATCACCCATTCAGGCTCGACTCCAGCAGAGGCGCGCTGGATCATTTCGAAGACGAAGAGAGCTCCTCAAGAAAGGCAAGGCTTAGGAAACAGCGGGGCGAGCATCCGATTACAATAGGAAAGAATCGGAATTGTCACGGCCGTCGAAAGAAACACTCGGGTTGACAGGACTAAATCTGTCAGGAAGCCTAGGATTGAAACGTTGGCGCCTTCGGGCTGATCGACTGCATCCGTGGCTCGTCGATGTTGGAAAGACACAGTACAACGTCAGGAAATCGTGGATCAAGTTGGCGTAGGCAGATCTTTTCAATGTCGGTACTGTTGTCCATGAGCAGCAGCTGGGTGGCACAGACAGGTAGATAGGCTCGAATCCAGCCTGTCCGTGAAAGCAAAGCTTGTCGCTATCAACAGACTTGCCTCCATAGACAGTCACTGGTCTAACAGGTAGCCGAGAAAGCTAAGCGCGGAAGCAGTACAACGCTGATCTGGAGAAACCATTTGTTTTGCGAATAGAATGCAGACATGAATCCGCCGCTACAGGGCCTTCCTCGTACCTGCTGACTTGATTAACGGATGCCCATCCCACTGATTGGAAAATGGTCTCGACGAGCACGTTCCATGATCCAGGCTCAAGTTGAAGGAGCAGCTCTCGCAGAATTCGTCGAGGAATATGGCGGCAGATTCACGAGTTGGCGGGTACAACAACTTGACCATTCGGGTTGGACTGCTATGAGAGACGCTGTCGTCGATAATATAGCCGTGCTGTATCGTTAGAGTATGGTTCCAAGATACACGTTTATCGAAGGATGAAGGAAGCTCGAGCGCCCGCGGGTGAAACATAGCCTCACCGAAGCACCAAAGATGTGTGGAGTTGACATAAACCTGACGCTCCAGTGACGAGAAACAGATGCTCGCAAAGGGGATACACACAGGAACCCGAGCGATAGTCCACTGACAGGCAAGCTAATTGAGAACTGCAGCATTTAATAAGCCGTGAATTTTTTGTATTGCTTATACCAAAACGACGCGGGTTCTTGCGATTTGATCCCTCGGCGGTGTGAGGGACGCTGAGCTGCAAAGCATGATGAATGATGATCCTAGAAAGCGGTAGAAAGTGGTAGAATCAAAAAATAGCTGCCCCAAGTAATGGCGATGTCCGCTTGATTGCAGGAGAGCATATCTGAAAGCGATGCGGCCTTGAACGATCCGGGAGAGGAAGAGAAATGCTAGGGAGAGATCGATAGCTGGAAAGGTTCTGCGAATAGCTCCAGGATCGGCCTAGGATCTCGTAGCGTGAACGCTCTCAAAAGCATTAGAGCCCATTTCCCATTTACGAGGTGATTCTCTGGAAGTCTAAAGAGCACGGGGCCAAGCAGTTAGAGGAGAACTTCGATCAAGTGTAGTTGGTGTCACATGACTCGACGCGCCTCCGGCATCACCCAAGCACACGCAAACACCCTCCTCCTCTACCTTCATGAAGCAGAACCAAAATTCTCACCGAGTGACATTACAACCGGGCTTACGCCGGCACACCTCACACATAAATAAGGAAATAAGTAAGTAAGCAACTAAGTAGATCAGCCATATGTAGCAGCAGCACGGAGAGGAGAGACGAAACCCAGATGATATATGCGAGAGATAGAGAGAGAAATGACGAGACCGAAACCGAAAACGGAAACCAGAGCAGCGATTAAAACAAAGAAGACCCGATGCGCGGTATATCGCGCAGCGTCCCCATCCCACCCCAGTCCGTCCTGCCCCTACGCGCACAGCGACAATATCGCCCCTGTGCGCTTGCGCTTGCGCGGCGTGCGGCCTACTAGCGCGCGTGGCGCGGGTATCCGCTGGGGTATCGAGGGTATACGCAGACCAGAGGCGGGCGCTGCCGCCGCCCAGTCTAGTCCAGTCACTCAATCAGAATTGATCAGTCGATCCTGTAGCCCGTGCGCTCACGATCCTGCAGGCCAAGAGCACAGGGGGCACGGGCTACAGGATCCCCGAGTCCTTGAGTGCGTTCTGCAGGATTGTCTCCTTCACAGCAGCGAACACGAGTCGGATGTTCTTCGTGTTCGTCGCCTGCGTCACGCTGCATTCCCGCAACATTCATTAGCACTCTTACAGACAGACGGAGACGAAGTGGCGAGGGAAGGGAAGGAGGGTAGGGAAGGAAGAGGGGAGAGGGAGGCTACGCACTGCGGGTACACAGTCAACTTCGCCCGGTTCTCCTGCATGAATTTCCACAGGATGTACTTCGCCGCCTTCTGCAGGTCGTTCCCGCCCGCGTACTCGGGGAAGTAGCGCCCCAGCGGGATCTTCGGCAGCTTGCGCTTAAACACGTCGATCTTGTTCAGGAAGAGGATCACGCTCGTGCGGAGGAACCAGCGCGAGTTGATCACCGACTCGAAGAGATAGAGCGACTCGCGCATGCGGTTCTAGAAAAGCAAAGGGCGTTAGCGGGGGGGCGAGCGGGGACGCGAAGATGAAAGGAGGAAAAGAAGGAAAATGACGAGAGAGATGAAGGCGCCGCACTAGGATCGCTGAGTAGAGCGTCCGCGGAGCGGAGACGTTGGGAGCTCCCACTAGAGGATGGTACGAGAGCACGTCACTGGTGTGTGGCGAAGCCCAGCACCTCACGCGCAAGATACACCGCCGGCTGAGGAGCACCGTGGTAGTGGGCACGGTCTCCTGCAGCGGCGTCACGAGGCGCTGCCTAAACGCTACTCTTAGCGTCCGTGCGCCAACGAAGTCCGCGAGGACACTCTCTCCACTCCTGCGCTCCACGACACTCGACGTTGCCACCATCCACCCACCCGCCCATCGACGCTCGACCGCCGCCGTCCTACTTCACATTGACACCCGCGCCTGCACATCCACGGCACACTCCGCTGCTCCAAAATACGCTGCGACAACCGCTGGACAACGAGGCCCACTGCATCTCCCGTCCCTCTTTACGCCGCCCGCGCTCACAATCGCGCCTACCCTCACGGGCTACGCTGCCGTCGTCGCCTCCAGTCCTGCCGACGACCTCCGTGGCGAACGCCAACGCGCTGTAGCGGCAGAAACGCGACGCCACCGCCCCCCGGAACACGTCGGTACGCCAGCGCCGCCTTTCTCCGCGTCCAGCGCACACCGTTCTGTACGGTACGCGGCACATGCCCCCTCTCGAGGAGTACGCAAACACCTCTCTCTGCTTCGGCTTCCGTGGCCCTCCGTTCTGTCCGCGACTCCGCGTCGTGCCCGATGCGCGCGAGCCTACGGCACCGTCGCATAGCGCTCGAGGACGAGGATGGGGTGAGGAGCACCTCCACGTCTGGGCCTGCAGAACACAGGGCGCGGCGCCCCACGGATGCACACATCGCGGTGGTCCGATTCGATCACGAAGGACGCCAGCACCTCCATCGTCGGCATCCGTGCCCACTACTCCATCCGAGCGCATAGTCTGGCTCACGCCGTACCCCAGGCGCACACATCGCGGCGGCACGAGGCACACGCCCTTCGAGTAGCGTCGCGCCCCCCGAAACCGCGCGCTCGAGAAGCATTCGAGGAGCCCGCGGGCAACTCCATCCGGCATAGTCGCGCGGGCAGTACTCTTCCTGCGCCTCCGTATCTCCCCTCGCCTGCCGCGCCCACCACTCCTCCTGCTCGCACACAGCACGCCGCTCCGCAACCCTCCAATCGCTCCTCAGAAACACCGCTATCCCGGGGAAGACCGCGTCCTCGAGACACCGCCAACCGCCGAGGCTGCGCTGCTCCTCCGCGAGGCGTGTCACCCCGCCACGTTCCGCATCCACCCCCCACTCCTTGGGCTCGACTGCAGGACGTCCGCTCACCCCGCTCTTCCATCTCCCCTCTCCAAAAGCCAAACAGAGAAAGAATCGAATAGAATAGAAAAGTACACGCACCACTCTCCGCTCTTCCTCGAGCACCTGGTCGTACTCGCTCAGCGCCGTGCAGAAGATGATGCTCGTGACGCTGCAGGGGCCGTTTGTCAGTACGAGATACGGACGGGGGGTAGATGAGATAAAAGAGAGATGAGGGGGAAGGGAGAAAGGTAGGGGCGCCCCAGCAGGGATGGGGGCGAAGGGGCGACGCAGGAGGCGCACGACGGGACGAAAGCAGGGGCTCCGCCACTCGCCTCACGGCTCCGCGACACCGACGCACGTGGACGTCCTCGCATCGCACGCCCTCGCCCTCCGCGGGACGCCCCACGCCGACGCCGACACCCTCGCACGCGCTCCCGAGGGCCATCCACCAGCCCCTCCCTCTTGCCAGCGTCTCCACTCTCACTAGCGGCGCTCTCCACGGGGCCCTCCGCGGGGACCGCCCACCACATCGCGCCGCGACTACGCCTCCCCCGCGCTAACCGACCGCTCGCGTAGCGTCTGCGTTCTCGACAGCGGGGCCTCGAGCGGCCCTGTCCGCCGAGCACGGCGCCACGTCAGCAGCCCAGCCTCGGCCACACGCTGCCTCTCCACTCGACCACGCCGACGACTCTGCTCTACATCGTGCCACGCGAAGGACAGGCTCCACCACAACCGGCGAACGCGTCCGCCGCTAATACACCGCCGTCTCCGATGGGCTACGGGGCGGAGAGCGGGCGCTGCGGAGGTCCTTCCACTCCCTCGTGTAGGCCGCCATTATGAGCGCTCGCAGGTGCTTATGTTGGTGTGTTGGTGGCCGTGCGTCTCGCTCCAGTTGTTGGCCGGGCGTCTTGCGGTCGCGGAGTGCATCTCGTCCTCGGCAACGCCCCACTCGACTTCCAGCGCGTCGCTCCACCCGGACTCAGAGGGTCCCACGTCCTCGCGGGGAGGATGCGCGCCGAGACGTACAGGCCCTCCACGACGGCCTCCACGGCGCCCTCGCGGCCCACTCTCGCCAGTGCCCCCACTCCTGCCAGCGGCGCCCTCCACGACGCCTCCAGAGGGAACAGCTCGCAGCAGCCGTGCGCCCGTCTCCACATCGGCTCACCACACCGGCTCTCCGCGCCCGACTCTCAGCCCTCCTGCTGCCACGGTCGCGGCGCCCTCCACATACCGCGTCCTGCCCGGCCCTCGAAACACCGCATCCCCTGCCGCCTCAGGAATAGGGCAGCCTCGTCTCCCAGCAAGAAAAAGGGGAAACATCGAAGGAAGCGAAGCAGTGGAACGGAGAAAGGGGAAAGAGTGAGCAGAGGGCAGAGACGCACCTCTCAAAACAATGTATCCACTTCTTCCGCTCCGAGCGCTGCCCGCCGACGTCGAACATGTGGATCCTGTCCGTGATGTCAGCATCGTACGCATTTGCTCGTTCGCAGAGAGAAGAGGTTAAAGGGCGGAAGATATGAGAAAGGGAGAGCAGAAGCAAAAGATGATGGAGAAAGGAGGAGAGAAGCGGTGATAAGAGGCGCAGTGGCGTGTAAAGGAGCAGAAGGCAGAAAAGAGGGGAGGGAGCGAAGGGGACGCGGAATCCGGATAAGATGGAGCGCGCGCATCTGTCTCTGCGCCCGGGAGCAGGACGGACGACGGGGACGCGGGGAGGAAAGGCGAGCACGGGATGCAGGGAGGACGGGGACGGTGCAGACGGGGTGGGGGAATGGAGTGTGTGAGGACGTGGAGGGGATGCTGAGAGGACGGCGCGGGAATAACGAGCCGGGGGAGGGGAGGGGAGGGGAGACACGCGCGGAAGGCGTGGGGCGCGCAGAAACGAGGGCGCGGACATCGGGGACGCGAATGGAGCGGCCAGGAACAGGAACAGGCAGAAAAGGAGGGGGAAGACGGACGACCAGGGACGGGAACGGACAGGAACAGGAACACAGAGAAGGAATGAATGAGTGTGGACGGAGGGAGGTGTGAGGCGGAGGACGAGGACGGAGGGGAAGTGAGGGTGGAGCGGGATAAGGGCAAGGAATGAATGGGTGCGGGACGACGACGGTGTAGGGACGGGGACGGGAATGTGGACGTGGACACGGACAAGGAAGAGCGAAGAAGGGAAAGACGGGGGCGGGAGGGGATGGGCAGATGGCGCGCAAGAACGAGACGAGGACGAGAGTGGGAGATAAAGGCGCGCAGGATAGAACGGGAGGAGCGAGGGACCGTATGCGCGCAAGGGAGGGCGCGGGAATGGGGGCGCGGGTGGGAATGGCGCGGACGGAAGGGGAAGGAGAAGGACGTGATCGACGGGTCGAACGAAGGAGCAGAAAGGCCGGAACGCGATGACGGACGTGGGCGTGCGGGGGACAGGTAGAGGAGGGGGAGATAGGGAAGGAGGGTGCACCGGACACGTCTGCGTGGAGTGGAGGACGCGTGAAGTGGAGGACGCATGAAGGGAATATGCGGCGTCCACGCAAGGGGAGTGTGGGAGAGGGAGGACGACGACGGAGGCGCGGACGACGCGTCCGAAGGAGAAGAGGATCGGGGAGGGAAGATGTGGGGAATTGAATTGGATATGGATCCGGACAGGAGCGCGCGCGTGGCAGAGGACGAAGGCGCGCGATGCGAGGGACGGCATGGGGAGTAACAGACGGGCGGGCAGACGGTACCAAAGGGAGGGGGGAGGAAGACGATCGCGCGGCTGCGAATGGGGGTGGAGGGAGATGGACGAGAGGAAGAGGGAGGAGAGGAGGGGCCGTCAAGGAGATGCGGGGCAACAGGAGGCGTGATGCGGGGTAAGGGGTACGGTTGTCGCAAGGTACACGACACGAGCAGAAGAGAAGAAGAAAAAAAGAGTAGAAAAATACGAGACTCACGACAAATCCCCCATCCAAAACCGCGTCTCGATGATCGCGGTGCTCTTGGCGCGCGCGCGGAGGACGTCCTCCTCGGAGGGGACATACGTCGGGTGCGCGATGCGGTGGATCGAGGCGAAGAAGCTGTAAACACATCTCATCAGTATCGCGCTCTTCACATATACAAGGAGAATAGAAAGACTCACTATGACGCGCTGTCCATCAGATAAAACTCCGCGGGGTGCTCGTCCACCACCCGTTCCACCGCTGGGACGCGCGCGACGTGGAAAATGGCGTCCGCGAGCGCGGGGGTGAGCACCGCGTGCGTCTGCGCGAGCACGTCCGCCGCGGCGCTCGGCACGCCCTCCGATGTGGGCGGCCGCGCGCTCACGCGCCCCGTCGGGATGCCCCCGCCCTCCCTGTCCCTGCCCGGATCGCGCTCGCGCTCGGATATCCGCGTGAACGGCACGGGGTCGATCCCGACCTCGATCTCCCCGTCCTCGCCCCCCTCCTCGCTGCTCCCCTCCTCCTCCCCCGGCAGCGCCGGAAACGCCGCAAGCAGCCGCGCCGCATACACCCCCTCCGCCTCCCCCAAGCTCCCCACGCCCACTCTCCTTACGACCCGTGCGAGCGTCACGGCGGAGTCAAGCACGTTCTTGTAGATAGTGGTGCGGAACTCGGCGCGCGCGCGCGTGTCGTAGCCCGCCTGGTGGATGATCTTCATCTGCTTGACGATGGTGCTCTTGCCGGACTCGCCCGAGCCGAGGAGGAGGATCTTGCACTCCTTCTTGTACCGTTTGGAATCTTCGTGGATCTGCCGGTCGATGGCGTCCGAGCGCGCTTTTTCGGTGCGCGAGTCTTTCGAGACGGGTTGGCCCATGGGTGAGCCAAGCTATCGAGGTGCCAGGTATCAAGGCACGGGTGTCCAGGTATCGAGGCTCGAGTGCGTGAGCCGAATCCTCAGAAGACGAGTTATCGAGTACTCGAAGTCCAAGAACTAGAGGATGCCGAATGCCAGAAGAGATCCGAATACAGAGATGACTCGACAGCAGCACGACAGCAACACAACAGCCGCAGCCAACTAGCCAGTCCCTACGATGGCTACCACCGACGCCGGGGTTCGTGGTGGTGGTGAGAGCAAGTCGCAAGCGCACCGCACGTCCACCACCCGCCTGTGCGACCCGGATCCGAGTACTTCACACCACGTGAATCTCGTGATGTGCATTTTCCCTTTTTGGGCTTCGGACGCTATAGCTACTAGCGTCTAACCCTCTTTCTCTCCCCCCACAACTTACAAGCACAACGAAACCTTCGAGGTTCTACGGGCTTCGTCTTCGTCTGACCCCTCACCTCAGGGACACTCTGCGTCTCACAAGGCCCCAAGTCCAGGTCCACTGTGAAAATTCAAGACCCCTATCAATCCCGCCAATCAACGAACAACGCCACCAATATTTTCGTCGCAAAGGCGCCGGAGCGCCAATCTGTCTTCCTTCCCGCCTTTCCCCGCTGCGTGTCGCAACTCCGGATCCGAGCTCGCAACTAACACCGACGCGTTTGGCCTCTTGTCCCTCGACTCGATAAGCAAGCCTCGTTGGCGACCTGAACTTCCAATAAACCTGCCAATCACGAAGCGCCGACGCCACCGAAATTTCTCCCAGTGACTGGCGTCTTTCAATCTGTTATGATTCTAATATGAAGTTTAATTGCTGTCTCTGAACGTTAACTCAACATCTGTGCTACTCCATCTGCATCTCCGCTGCGCTGCTGCGGTATGCCGTAACTCGGACCTACTTGTCTACCCCTCACGCTGTGTTTAACGTTACAATCCCAACCTTGAACCTCCTCAAGTTCGGAGGCAATAATATATCGCGAATCAAACGGGCGCCACAACGACCTTCTCGAAGCTTTTACTTCAAGTTGTCTCAGTTCGCTTGATTCTAGATCTGACTAGATCTGACTGCCCATTTGAATTCATTCAGATCTCACCGAGCTCACAGTTAGCAAAAAAAGGCCCGGTAGCGGACGGTTTCCGCGCTTGCTTTCAATTCTTGGGTTTTCTCCGATTGTGCGGGAGTGCTCGTTCGACTCGAGCCTGGGCCATTCTTCATTCATCTCCATTTTTTTCTCTGCCTCCAGGAAAATTGTTGATCAAAGGGAGGTCAAAAGGGATGGAGAGAAGGTCCGGTAGCGGATCGTTCGCACCTGCACTAGCTCCACTGTTGGGATTATAGTATGCAGAGGGTGCTCGTTCGATTCGAGCCTGGGCCATTCTGGAATGCAGGAATTTCTTTTTCTTACCCAAGCTCACAGATGGCAGAAAGAGGCCCAGTAGCGGACGGTCCGCGCCTGCACTCGATTATGAGTTACGAGGTTATAAGAAGTCGGCAGGAGCCGCTCGTTCGACTCGAGCCTGGGCCGTTATCCGTCGCTCCCCCTCTTTTTTGGGCGCAGCAGAAATCATAGAGCTAGAGGAGTTCGCAGGGATGAGAACAAGGCCCAGTGGCGGACGGTCTGCGTCTGCGTCCCATGCATCGGGGTCAATGAAGTCAGCAGGAGCGCTCGTTCGACTCGAGCCTGGGCCATTCTTCGTGGAGCGTGTTTTTTTCTGGCTGAGTGGAAAATTGCTAATTCACCCAAGCTCACAGATAGCAGAAAAAAGGCCCGGTAGCGGACGGTCCGCGCCTGCTTTCAATTCTTGGGGTATCTCGATTTCTGCGGGTGTGCTCGTTCGACTCGAGCCCGGGCCATATGTCGGTCCCTCGGTTTTTTCAAATGCGGAGCAAAATGCCTGGGATAGTGAAGGCAGAAGGGAGGGGAGGAAGGCCCGGTAGCGGACGGTTCCGCACCTGCATCAATTTGCTTGGGAGTATGCAAGTCAGCGGGACGCTCGTTCGACTCGAGCCTGGGGCCATTCTTCATGTACGTCTTTTTTCTTTTTTTTTGGCAGGGCAAAAGTCGCTAATATATCAGAGGTTCTTGTTCTCCTCGAGCCTGGGCGATGCGCTCACGGTTTTAAAACACGGGGAGAGTTTTGCAATGGAAATAAATGGTGCATAAATGCTGGGTCCAAGGTATGCAAAGCAAGGCCTGGTAGCGGGCGGTTTCCGCGCCTACGTCCAATACGTCTGCTAATTCCATATGCAGGAGTGCTCGTTCGACTCGAGCCTGGGCCATATTGCTTGTGTATAGTTCTCTTTTTTTGAGTTTGCGCAAAAGTCTGATTTACCCAAGCTCACATGTACCAAACCAAGGCCTGGTGGCGGGAAGTCCGCACTTGCTCACAAACCACACTTGAGAGAAAGTCAGCAGAAGACACCGAGGGTCCGAGACTCGGCCATTCTGGAGTATAAGTATTTCTTTTGCCTTCAGCTGGAAAAATTGCTGACTCACCCAAGCTCACAGATAGCAGAAAAAAGGCCCGGTAGCGGACGGTCCGCACCTGCTGCGGATTAGCTTCATTTCTGCGGGATGTGCTCGTTCGACTCGAGCCTGGGCCATAGGTCTAGGATATTGACTTTCTTTCTTTCTTTTTTTGGCTATGGAAGATTCTGAGCTATCCGAGTCTGTAAAGAAGATTAGAAGGCCCGGTAGCGGACGGTTTTCTGCACCTGCATCAAGCGGTTTGCTTGGGAGTATGCAAGTCAGCGGGACGCTCGTTCGACTCGAACCTCGGCCATCCATGTCTTCCACTTTTTTTTTTAAATCTGTCTGCGCAAATTCTGATCTAGAGAGGGTGGTAGGAAGGGGAGGAAGCCCCGGTAGCGAACGGTCCGCTGCCCGCTTCCAATTCTGAGGAATATCGAAGTCAGCGGGAGCCGCTCGTTCGACTCGAGCCTGGGCCATTATCGGTTTCTTGGGTTTTTTTTCCCCTAGCTCAACGCAAATTTTGGGCAAAGCAAGGTCAAAGGGGAGGAGAAGAAGGCCCAGTAGCGGAGGGTCCGCATCTGCATACCATGCGATGTGATTAAGAAGTCGACAGCCTGAGGAGATTCTCGTTCGACTCGAGCCCGGGCCATACTTCTTTCATAGCCTTCTCTTTTTCAACTGCGGACTTGAAATAGCTGATCCCGTGCGTTCACGTCGGCCCCTTCCTCGATGAGTAATTGAACGGTTCCGGGGTGTCCATATCTTGGGACGGACATCAGTCACAGATTTGATTGCTGCATTGTCGAGATATCAAGTCCCATTATTGATCGCTCGAGTTATAGGCTCGAGTCCCATCGTTGGAGTGTCAGTCCCATTGTCGTGCCATCAAGAATGGGACTCGCTCCCTGATGATAGGAGTCACCCACTTCCACTCCCATTCTTCTCGTCATTACTCCAGCTGGCGGCGGGCAACGGCGAGCGGGCACGCAGGTACGGAAAAATTCCGGAAACGGTACGTGTTCTCAAGTGATGCATCATGCCGTGTTCTGGCGAGAGTCCCTGATACACCATGCCGTTGTTCTCCTCCAGAACTAGGGCTGCCCACCGTCCCCGTATTTACGGGTGTGACGGGGGCCGTCAACGGCATGCCGTCCCGTCCCGTCGAGCATTTCCCGGATGAAATTTACGGGGCGGTACGGGACGGCAAAATTGCCGCCCGTCCCGGCAAAGTGCCACCGTTGATGGCCGCATCCGGGTTGGGTCGGTGTAAGTAGGAATTTCACCTTCATCTCTTCCAAAACTGAAAAAAAATCAGTTGTAGATCAATTCTGCAAAGTCATTCAGTCACCCGAAGTGATACGGGCATCAAAGAGAGGCTTCACGGGGGTTCTATATTCCCAACCACTCACGTGAATGAACATGGCTGGTCTTCAATGCACCGGTTTCTGTGGAAGCCTGGCACAGGAACTGTACTGGTACATCTCGGGGTACTATTGGTACATTCCACTCCTTCATATACTTGGGATTTCAAATTTAATGCCCAATTTCGCGCACCTCGGGATCGTCCCGTCAATTTACGGTTGACGGCCGTATTTTTGCCGTCCCGTCCCGTCAGCTGGTCTCCAGGAAGAAATGATGGCCATTTTTATGACGGCCCGTACCCGTCGCGGGTCTTGAGATTGACGGTCGTCCCCGTTTACGGGACAGTGGGCAGTCCTATTCAGAACAATGTGATGTATCATATCCCCAGCTATGCCTGGGCACTACAGGTCCAGATACGCGAAGAGGTGGGTTTTTTCCTGCGGTACGCACGCTCATCCGGCGGGCGGCGGGAATGTGCGGGAAGAAAACCCACGAGCGCCGCATTTAACTTGGACGAAAGCTCCGTCCGCCAGGCGCAAAAAGTTGAACGCAACCTAGAAAGTTGCATTGACTTTTGCGAACAAAACAGCCAAAAAAGATGTTAAATAAGGGTAGTTTTTACACAGTATATCACCCATACGCCCAGATAAACCTTTAGACGGGTGGACATACAACGTAATTTATACAGAAGGTGATTCCTTTTGCTCGTCCGGAACGCCAACCTTCTCCATGGAGTCATCGCGAGTGACTTTCTCGGCGATATCAACCTGGGCAACCTCAGCCTCCTCTCCATCGAATATCCTGGCAATCTCTTCCAGAGTCGGTCCTTTCGTTTCGACGTAGAAGATGTATATGAACACGAGTTCGAACTATCGGTTGTCAGCACGTCAAGACAGAGATTGTTATAGATATCCCAATACTCACAGCAATCCAGCACTATTACAAGCGGAAGAATATTGAACGAGGTCCGTATAAAGATTCCAAAACTCACAGTATAGATCGTGTAGAGCTTCCAGTTGGGATTCAAGTGTTGGAAGCCGAGTGGGTTCACATATCTGTGTGAGGAACGGTCAGTGAAAGTTGTGAATATTTGGAGAATGTGGCGTAGTAAGACGTATTCCCAGGATAAATCCCAAGATTCCACTACTAATGCGCAACATGGCTGGACGTACTGATTGATCACCAGTGCAACCTGAATCCAGAAATTCATAACCATCAATCCCTTTGCTCTTATCTTGAAAGGCATGATCTCGACGGTGTAGGCCACCAAAAGGCCTGACCATGCCAAGGCGTAACTGACACTGAATAGCCAGATAAACGCGATGACTGCACGTCCAGCACCAGCATTTCCCGAATCTTGATAGACGGCAGAACAGACTGTCCAGCCAATGAAACAAATCAGCATCCCTGTCGGATCCAAGTCAGAAATCAAGTTCGACGTTGAGCTTCGATGCTTACCGATGGTGGCTGCAAGGAACAGCGGTCGACGTCCGACTCTATCGCACAGCAGCGCAAATGTTACACTGACGATCAAGCTGAGGATCGACAGACCACCGTTGATTCCGAGCTGGGAGTTTGGACTTGTGATACCAACACTGTCGTAGACATTTGTGGCGTAATAACTGACGAGGCCGTTCCCACTCCACTGCGAGAAGAGCCCGAGACTGATGATGAGCAATAAGCGATATCTATTCCCGCGAGTCTTCAAGAAATCGAAGTAGCTGCTCGTTTTCTTGTACTGAAACTCCAATCGAAGTGTTTCTCTCATTTCGGCGTACTCGAATTGAACTGTGGGGTCGTTGGCATTTCCATTTGCGTGGTATTTGGCCAGGATTTTGAGAGCTTCTTCTGGGCGGTTCTTCGAGATGAGCCAACGAGGACTTTCGGGAATGAAGAAGATGAAGAGAAGCTGGATAACCGATGGACCACCTTGAATGATCGTTGGGATTCTCCAAGACCAGGTACTCGGAATCCTCCTCGTGCCGAATGTCAGCCAGGTATTCACTGTGTCAGTCGAAAATTCAGTGCTATCTACGGGTAGCGAGCTGGTTTCGTACCGATCGAACCGAGATTCCAGAGGCAGTTATAAATGGCTGTAACACGACCTCTGTGTTGGGGATGACATAGCTCTGTGAGGAGAAGCGGGGCGGAGAGTTGTGCCATGCTGTTTCCAAAACCCATAAGAAAGCGAGCCCCCTTGAACACTAAATACCATGAGCGTCGCATTGAGAAGTCATACCGCGTTAAGGAAACTCACTTGCAAGATTCTGAGACGCGCCTTGGATGCCTGCAGCAATGATCATGAGAATACATCCCCAATAATTGCGACCTTGCGACCGAAACGGTCTGCAATAAATGGTCTGGAAGTCGTTAATATAGTATGACATCCTGGGAATGGCTGCTCTCACACGATAGGCAAACTCGCGATACTGCCAATACTATACAAGGCCGTCAAGAGCCCGAGATTGGAGCCTTGTGGGTTATCGAAGTAGTCGTTCCATTGAGGCAGAATTCGGATATTGTTCAACATAGATCTGCACGAAAGAGTTATTTGGTCGGGAAGGCCAATGTTCTGGAAGCGAGTGAACGTACCCGTCATAACCAGTCGTTGCAGAAGCGACACAAATGATAGCGGCATAAAAGTACAATTCCTCAATCCTGGGTCTTTGCGCCAATTCACATAGGGTAGCACGGGAGCGTCAATAACCTCCGCCTGCGCAACTGCGGAGCTCTTTGGGATCGCTTTGGCGAGGGTGGCTGCCATCGAGACGATATACAACTGCTGTCCGACAGCTGGTTCTCGCAGACGTAGAGGGAGACAGGACGGGCGTCGAAGATAACAAGTCGGTATTCGGGCCTTGCCTTGGGTCTGTTTATATCAGTTGACAGATGTCCACTCAAAAACCACATCACCATTATTCATCAATTGCTATTCATGGGGTGACGGAAGTTTCACGGAACGCCGCTTCTTTTTCTATTCAAAAGTGGCTTTCCGGATATGTTGGTCAGCTGGACATCACATGGATCATCCACGGGGGAATATCGTGAGCTCGCTGGGCCCCAAAGTTTCGAAATAGGCGCAAAGCTGAATGCAAGCCGGACGTTATAGTCAAATATATCGCTGAACGGAACGGCCTCTGTTTTTACCGACTCTAAGAGATTACGCGAATGTCATCAGAAATAGCGTCGGGCCCGCTTTTCGTCTAGAAGCTCACTAATCCATCCAAAATTGAAACTATGCACAGGGAAAACTCGACGCCTCCAACGTAAAGGAAACGGAAAGTATAGAATTGTGGCAACACATTTCTCCGGTCGCACACCGAATGCATGCCGCTGTGGAGCAAGGAGCTCTTGGCACCCTCGTCCATGAATAGAGCGTATTTGCACTGGCAGTGTCCGCCCTTAAGGCCTTAAATCAAGGATATAAGGGTAGTTTAAGGGCTTAAATATATTTTCCCATGCCCCAGGCACCGCCGAAATCCCAGTAAACTACAGTTGGAACTCGTCAGAGTCAGTCTCGACGGCGCCATGCATCGTCCGGGACCGCCCTCTGCAGCCTCCGCCAGTGCCTGCAGTCCTCCAGAGTCCTTAAATGCCTGGGAGAGTACACGTGATATCTAAAGCCCCTCAAACTTAGCTGAAAATCCTTAAGGCCTTATTTAAGGTCTTAATTAAGGCCTTACCTTTTAAGGCTTAGCCCTTCGGGCGAACACTGATTTGCAGCGCCTTCTAGATTTTTGCTATCACTTTGCAGATTTAGCCGAGGACGGTGACTGATGCGACGACATCTGATCTGACGCAAGCCCTCGAGCCGCTGGTATGCCTGAATTGATGCTGGAAAGGGGGGAAGTACTCGGGAAGTCTCGATATATCCCATCACCAAAAAATAATGGGTTTGGAAGCATTCCTCGTCGAGTTTCTGCGATGTTGTCTAGTCTCGGCGATGTTTCCATTTTGAACGTCGCTCTTCCCATTTCGGGCATCACAGATGTTTGCAATCAGCCATCACTTTTTTGCATATTGCTCCGAAGGACTGAGGGAAGAAAGTAAAGCGAGCTTTCCAGATATGCCAAAGCATCGGACCTGTCCAATCCTAATTGTTGAACGTTGAATTTCGGACCTGAAATCGACTTACTTAATACCAACTTGAATCGGACGGGTCGGATACATTAGAAAGGGATGGATTGAACGCGGGAAGGCCGGATGTAACAATGGAGACGGGGCAAGATGCTTTGAACGATTCCAAAGAGAGTAATCCGGCCATTGTCACATGCAGAATCAAGATGTTTCCGAGATACAGAAAGACAGAAAGCACTCCGATTATCGATGCCGAAACTGCCTTCTGATTCAAGAGCTGTGCGAATGCCGATCCAAGACCCGACCACGCCGCATGATTATTATGAGTTGCCATAAGAGTTTGATTTATGTGGAGGCTCCGTCGCATGGAGAAAATTTGTGTAACGAAGACCAAAAGCGCGCAATAAATCTGGCATAGATCAACGACATTGTACACACGGCCAGGGAAACTGCACGTCCCGTTCCGAAACCAGTCGCAATTGCGGTGAGCAAGAATTGATCTGGCGGCAACCACAAGCCGGTGCCACGCGACTCGGCAGGAGTGCTTCTTGGAAGTGCCGGGAGCCGTTTAGGTGAAGTCTCGGCACAGGATGGACATTTCGGCTGATAGAAGAGCGCCGGTTTAGATTCCTTGCCGGACGATTGCTGCCTACAGCCGACATCAAACCGTATAGCCGTATACAAACCGTATACGGGTCCGCCGGTACGGTTCTGTACGGTTGCAACCCGTCCCGCACCCGTACCGTACAATCACCTCGAACCCACCCATACGGTACGGGTACGGTGCTTGCCTTACGACCGTAAATGGTTGCGGATGGCGAACATGTGGGTTAGCGCGTACGGTGGTAAAGCAGGAGGACGCGGAGGATGGAAGAACGAGAGGTGATGGAAAGACGGGGCAGGAAGCGCGGGAAGACGCCGCGGGAGGAGTGGATGAACGGGGGTGGGAAACGGGCAAGCAAGATGAAGAAGAGACGAAGAGACAGTGCGAGAAGAGAGGCCACGGCAGACGAGACGCCAACGAGGGAGCGCGAGCAGACAGTGGCGCCGGTCGAGGGGCGCGGAATGGAGACAAGGACAGGAACGAGGATGAAAATTGGAGGCCCGGGGAGCACGGACGACGGGGACGCGGGGGTGGGAAGAGCGAAGGCGAGCGGGAAGTACATGCGGGGCGGAAAGGCGGGAGGAGGACGCCGCGAGGCGGAGGCATGATGGAGACGATACCCAACGGGAGGCGCGCCAGGGCGGAATGTAGGAGAAGTTGGTGGAGTGCGCAGGATGAGGGAGGAGTGCATGGACGTAGATGTGGGCGGCGGTGAAGCAAGGAGCATGAAGAGCGACGAAGGGAAGGACGGGTGCGGGACGGGGATGGGCAGATGAGGCGCGAGGACGAGACGAGACGATCGATGCGCCGTAGGACGGCGCGGGCGGCCATGAAGACGCGCATGGGAGGGATGAGGCGCAGAGGAAGGTGGGATGAGCGGATAAGCGACTCGGCTCGCAAACGCAGGATGGGAAGGGGACATAGGAAGGGAGGAGGACGTGGGCAGGGGGACGGACGACGCGCGCGCATGAGACGAGGACTGGGGAGGGACGTCCGTGTGGCGGAAAGCGGGCGGGGAGCAGCGATGGGCGTGCACGTGGCAAGTGGATGGAACGCGATGAGGAAGGCGCACGACGCAAGAGCGTGCCAAAGAATAGAGCCAACCACTCACGACAGATCCCCATCCAAAACCGCGTCTCGATGATCGCGGTGCTCTTGGCGCGCGCGCGGAGGACGTCTGCGGTGGATCGACGCGAAGAAGCTGCGACTAGCGGAGCTGTTGAGATTACAACTGCTGTGCATGCACTGCCTGCCCACTTCAACAGCTCGGCTCAACAGCATTCTTTACAGCTCACCGTTTTAGTATTCCTTCCACAGTTCTTTACAGCAGTTTTACAGCCCTTCAAAGTATATATATTCGTGTACATGTTTGAATGAATTCCCCGCGCGTTTGCAACGGGTTCGCTGCTTATTTGGAATCTCCGACTTGATATCCAACAGGAGCGAGGCTAGCAAGGAAGCGAGGAAGCGAAGGACCCAGTAACTCAATAAGAGGAAGAGGAAGAGGAAGAGAGGGAGAGGGAGAGGGAGCAAAGGAAGTTCAAGAGGAAGAGAGGAGAGACCACGTGCTCCGAGTCTCGTGATTTCGCCTTTACCACAACCGTCATGTCCTCGAGGTTTCGTCCCTGCCGCCAGCCCTCGAAACGCTGCCTTGCTCGGTCTCCGAGCGAGGGACTCATTCTTAGCACATGGAATTGTAACAGACGCCGAGCGGCGGCCCCTATCAAGGCTAGTATAAATGCCACCAATTTTTTTTCCTCCAATCTACACAAGAGGGTTTGAAAACCCGAAAAATGCACCAGGGGTCGGTTTTTTTTTCTCAGAGGGTCGGGGGTACTCCCCCCCCTACGTAAGCGATTTGTAAGCAGCACGTGGGCTCCGCTTAGGCAAAAACGTACCAGAGTCCGCACTTTTAGCATCTGTGCCATTTAAATCATCCTGAGCACTCTTTGGTTGGTTTTCCAGAGCAGCAATATATGCTGACATTCAAAAGACTCATTGGCGGAAAGCGCCGAGATCAATACACGTGATGATTTTCCCTCTGCCGAGTGGCTGTACCCCCCTCCAAATGCAGTAATAATGTTTTGGTCTCTAACTCGACGACCACGGAACCGTTCACTACGGGACCACGATTTTCGGAATCCTTGCTGAAAATCAGATCAGAAAGGGACCTCATATAAAAAATCCGTATTTCGGAAGCCCCTTGAATCTACATCTCGCCTCTGTCGTAATCAATTTAACGCGCGATGTCGGCGCGCTAATCTGCCTGTTTGTGCCTCCCGCTGCGTTACGGAATGTCATTGCCACACTGGCACGAATCTACAGACTACTAGAGCAAGACTAGAGGATGTTTGAAGGCCCGATCAATGCCATGGGCAATACAGCCAAGGGCGCAGGCACTTTATCGAACGAGGAACGAGTTAGGATCGATAAAGCGTCTGTCAAGAGAGACTACGCAGGCACAGAGAATATGGATTCTGGAGTACATACAAGCATTTCTCTTTCCTTCAGCTGGAAAAATTGATCATTCACCGAAGCTCACAGATAGCAGAAAAAGGGCCGGTAGCGGACGGTCCGCGCCTGCACTCAATTCATCGTTTCGGAGATGATTAAGAAGTCAGCAGGAGATGCTCGTTCGACTCGAGCCCGGGCCATTCGCCTGTAGGTGTGCCTTCTTTGAGGGTCCACATCTGCACTCAATTTCCAAAGTATTCCATAAAGAATACAGTGTCTGCAGGAGCCGCTCGTTCGACTCGAGCCCGGGCCATTCGCCTGTAGGTGTGCCTTCTTTTTAGACTGTACCGAAATTGCTGAGTAAATGAGGTGAAAGGGAGGAGAGGAAGGCCCGGTAGCAGACGGTCTGCACCCGCAATCAATAGAAACACTCCCCGGTTTCTGCAGGAACGCTCGTTCGACTCGGGCCTGGGCCATTCGCTCCTCCACATTCTTTTTGAAAATCCCGAGATACAGGAGAGTCCGAAGGGAGGAGAGGAAGGCCCAGTAGCGGACGGTCCGCACCTGCATCAATTTGCTTGAGAGTATGCAAGTCAGCAGAACGCTCGTTCGACTCGAGCCTGGGCCATGCAAGCTGTTCGAGTCGGTTTTTTTTTTCTCTCCTGTTTTCAACCAACACTCGAAGCCAGGCCGTATCGTGGATTTTGTGTTAAAAATTCCGTCTACCCTAGGTCTGCACGCAATAGAAAAAACTACAACGGAGACTACGGAGTAAGTAGAAGGTCGTGGTGAGTTGACGTCAAGCTCTTCAAGTTGTTCAACACTGTTCCAACGTCATGTCCTAACCAGGTTCACAGGTGGATTGAAAAGGCCCAGTGGCGGGGGGTCCACATCTGCATTCAATTCTCAGGGATGATATTGATGCAGGAGACGATGCTCGTTCGACTCGAGCCTAGGCCATAGCCGTCTACCTTCTCTTTTTTTATCTGTTTGCGCAAAATTCTGATCTATCCGAGTTTAGAAAGGAGATTAGAAGGCCCAATAGCGGACGGTTCCGCGCCTGCATGCAATTCACACTTGAGAGGAAATCAGCAGAAGACACCGAGGCTCGGCCATTCTGGAGTACAAGTATTTCTTTTTCCTTCAGCTGGAAAAATTGCTGATTCACCCAAGCTCACTGATAGCAGAAAAAGGCCCAGGAGCGGATGGTTTTCGCACCTGCTCCCAATTGTGCGGCTACAGTGAGGTCTCAGCAAGAGGTGTTCGTTCGACTCGAGCCTGGGCCACCCCCAGTTTCATCCTTTTTTGTTTTGTTTTGGCAGCGGAGAAATCGCTGGGTATTAATAAAGGAAGGTGAAAAAGGAGCATGAGAAGGCTCGGTAGCGGATGGTTTCCGCGCCTGCTTCATATTCTTGGGAATATTCAACTTCAGCAGGAGAACGCTCGTTCGACTCGAGCCTGGGCCATATTCATTCGAATGCTCTTTTTTTATCTGCCGAAGCACAAGATTCTAAGATAGAGGAGTAAGTAGGGATGGGAGAAAGGCCCGGTAGCGGGAGGTCCGCACCTGCACCCAATTGGGGTATGAAGAAGAGAATGTATGCAGGAGACGCTCGTTCGACTTGAGCCTGGGCCCTGTGCTTTTCAAATAGGCTTTTTTAGCAGCACGAAGAGAATTTGGCAACGGAGATGGTTTATAAATGCTAGGTCCAAGGTACGCAAAGCAAGGCCCGGTAGCGGACGGTTTCCGCACCTGCTTCCAATTGTGCGGCTATAGCGAGGTCTCAGCAGGAGAGTGCTCGTTCGACTCGAGCTCGGGCCATTTTCCGTATCCTCGAGAGTTTCTTTCTGTGGCTGGGTCGAAATCGTTGGGTAAAGGAAGGTGAAAGGAGAGAGGAGGAAGCCCCGGTAGCGGAAGGTCTGCACCTGCATTCAATTTGGATTGAGAGCCATGAATACAAGAAATGTTCGTTCAACTCGAGCCTGGGCCATTCGTTCGTTGCCTTCGTGTTATTTCGAGGGCAGCCACAGGAAATTTGCGTCCTGTGTATGAACAAGGGTTTCTCAATTAGTCTCACGATCAGAATTTTCCATTATACGATAGCGCCCGGCGTGTTTGCTGATGTTGTCACGACGCGTCTGAGACGCGACCGTCACGTGGTGGCGGTGCACTTGCCCTTACTCGACGTGTCGCCCTGGTCGCACAAACTGTTCTCGAGCAGGCGGCGCGCGGAAGCGCGTGTCCGCCCCGCGATGTGGGCGTCCGTGGTACGCCCGGGCGTTCTGCGAGTAGTGCGTACGGCGTGGGGCGTGCAAGCGTTCTGGTCTCCAGGCCATGATGGCACGAAGGTGCCCCCCTCGCGTACGCCTCCTCGCGCCGTACTCGCGACGGATGTAGGTGCAAGGGGTGCTCGTGGGCTCGCAGGCGGCGAGCGAGGCGGGGCGAGCAGGGGCGCGGACGCAAATGCGCTTGCGTACTCTTCGACGGGGAGCATGTGCTGCGTTGTGTGCTGGACGCGGGGAAAGGCGGCACTGGCGTATCGAAGTGCACCAGCTTCCGCCGCCACAGTGTGCTCAGTCCCTCGCCGGAGGTCGTCGGCAACGACGGTGTCGTAGCCCGTGAGGGTAGGCGCGTATGTGCGAGCGCGGGCGGCGTCAAGAGGCACGGGAGATGCAGCGAACCTCGTTGTCGCGGCATAACTGGGAGTGTGCCGTCGATGGCGCGCATATGAAGTAGGATGGACCGCCGATGGCGGGCGGATGGTGGCCGGGAGAGTGTCGTAGAGCGCAGGACTCCCAGAAGTAGAGCTTCGTGGGCGCACAGATGCCTCGCGCCGCCGCTCCGGGAGACCGTGCCCACTACGTGTTCACGCAGCGGTGTATATTGCGCATGAGGTGCTGATTTCGCCGTGGACGGTACATTCCAGTAAGTCTGACGTGCTCTGGTACCATCTCCTCGTAGAAGCTCCTAATACCTTCGCTTCGTGGCCCTCCTGCTCCCGGCGATCTTGGTGGCACTGCGGCGCTGACTGCCCTCCTCTCTCGCGTCATCTTCCTTCTCCTCTCGTCTCCGCATCCTCGCTCGCCTCCCCGATAACGACCCTTCCTTCTGTAGAACCGCATGCGCGAGTCGCCCGACCTCCTCGAGTCGGTGATCAACTCGCGCTGGTTCCTCCGCGCGCGCGTGATCCTCTTCCTGAACAAGATCGACGTGTTTAAGCGCAAGCTGCCGACGATCCCGCTGGGGCGCTACTTCCCCGAGTACGTGGGCGGGAACCCTAACGACCTACAGAAGACGGCGAAGTACATCCTGCGGAAGTTCATGCAGCGAAGCTGACCGTGTACCCGCAGTGCGTACCCCTTCCCTTCCCTCCCCATCCCCGGCTCGTCTCAGCCGTAGAGAGTATGCTGACGAAAGGCGTATAGTGTGACGCAGGCGACGAACACGAAGAACATCCGGCTCGTGCTCGCCACCATCAAGGAGACGATCCTGCAGAACGCGCTCAAGGACTCGGGGATCCTGTAGCCCGCGCCCCCTGGCCGCTTGGCCTGGAGGATGGTGAGAGCACGGGCTACAGGATCGACTTATCAATTATGATTGAGTGGCTGGACTGGGTGGCGGCTTGCAGCGTCCGCGCACGCACTGGCGTATGCGTATCCCCTCGATACCCCAGCGGATACCCGCGCCGCGCGTGCTAATAGACCGCACGGGCCGCGCAAGCGCACAGGGTCTTCTTTCTTTATTCGCTGCTCTGGTTTTCGGTCTTGGTTTCGGCCTCGTTGTTGCTTTCCCTCTCTCTCTCCCTTGGTTATCTTCATCTGGGTTTCATCCCTCTCATCATCTATCCCTGTGGTCTCTCTCATCTAGCACATAAGGTCTCTCCCGATTTATTGCGTATCTGCTACGTGCTGCTACATATGGCTTATTTACTTAGTTGCCTACTTACTTATTTCCTTACTTACGCTGTGACTCGTAATGCCATGCGCGCAGCAATGGCCCTAAAAGCCACGTTGAATCTGTAAGTTCGCATCAGAACACTTGCAAGGTTGAGTTCTAAAAACTTCGCGGTCCACACAGCGTGAGGGAAGGTAACAACATTGGACTCCCAGGAGAGAATCGGGCGGCTGTACGTATGTATTCCAATAACCCATTTAACTAAATTGCTTCACTGACTCTAAATCGGAGTCACTGCGTTGACTCGGTGCACCCGCCATAGATATATTATTACATTTAAGATGAATGACGGAATTTCTTCGTGGTCTGCGACTAGGTACGACCCTTTATCTCCGCTCTATTTGTCAGGTAGAATACGTCTTCAAAGGTGGTTGGATGGAGGCATCGATAACGTAGGCATTAAATGACGAGAGCGAGAGACTTCAGAATCCAAAAATTACTGTCCTGGGACCAGTACTCTAATTTACATCAATGGTGCAAAGCGAGAGCACGAGGCAACAAGCACGGAAATCATGGCTCCGAATTTACGCGAAGCGGTGGACGGTGCTCTAGTTGCATCGACTCGATGCCAACATTCTGAGGAGAATTAAATACAGGGCAGAGAAGGCGGAAATTCCAGGACGTACGTATTTGAAATTCGCCGGTGGATGGCTAGCAGCCGGCGCGTTTACGGATTCCTCTCCATGTACCCGCCGCATGTTTTGTGATGTGCTCTCGGTATCATACCCGTCAACGACATCGAATTCCAGGCCCGTCATTATTGACCGGGCACCCTGCTGACTCCGCGTGCGGGTCGTATCTATTATTCTGGTCTCCCGTCGGAAATGGATACCAACGAGGAAGTTCGCGAGGAGGGTAAGTGAGTAGATCCGGCCTTGGCAGGAGAAAAAGAAGTCGAAGGCTGGGATATACATTCGCTTAATGTTTATTTCCTCTGGAACGAATAACGCACCTGAACTGTGTTTCAGGAGTAGCCCCATCATGATTAGTGTGTTGGAGGCCACGACGAGTCCCGAGCTAATGACGAGCAGAAGAAACTTGCGGACGAAACTGGTAATGTGCTCTATTAGTTGAACACCAAGCTAGCGGTTATGGATGCGGTACCTGTGGGTGGATGTTATCACTTCTGTGGGACTCAACACCTTCCAAAATTTGCACCCTAAGCAAAATGCGAGGCAGATGTCCGTTGCAGCGCACGTTATCGCCGCGACACTGAGGGAAATATGAGTGTCTGAAACCCCAGCATGTCGACGTACTTGCGTTGTGGTCGTCAATGAAGCGCTCAGTTCTGAATTGAGCACTAGGATCAAACCTCCCGATGCAAATGCAAAACCCATCTAAGAGGTGAACCTGAGTCTCGCGTCCAAACTGAGTCCTTGAGCTCACGTGGACTAGAATCAGGATGGCCAGACACGCGCTGATAAAGGGCTTCCCAGTCCTACGATCACATATTGTCGGCAATACCGAAAAAGTAATGCAACCAACTTACAAAGAAAAAAACAAATGACACAAGATGACCTGCTCTATCGCAGCGGTGCAGTACGTCGTGAAGATAGCAATGGATGTGGGGGCCAGAGAAGCAGCGAGATTGCCGCCGAGCGGTACGGCGAGAAGAACGAAAGAGACATTGACGCAGATTGTCAAAGTGCAGATGGTGTCAAAGAAAACCAGAGCGCCCACACCAAATCTGTAAAGGAGCGGGCGATTTGGGCGTTGGAAATATCGTCTGCACAGCACAAGTTCCAGTGTGTAGAGACCAATATTGAGCCATGACGATGCCAGTAATAAGCTAACCGAATCGCGTGAAGTAAGCCGGAATCGCTTGCATTCGTAGAAAACGCACGCATTGGGCACTAGGGAACTGGCCATGGACCGGGGGCTACACAGAGTAGAGAGACATTGGCAGACTCACGTCACTCGAACTCAGTTTTTATGCCCCACCCAGTGCTTGACCGACGGGCTGACTGACACCTCGGAAATATCATTGACCGGCGGATCAACCATGTGAATACGGCACCTTGAATTGGTACTTTGTTATTCATTTATCCGTTGGTGGCAACTTGGGAATGGCTTCGTGGTTGCCGCAGTTCCTATGGCAGTCCAAATTAAACTTTCACAGTAAATGTCTGCAAATTCTCGACACCAGGAGACGCCATCCCATCGTGCGCGGAAACTTTAAATATTTATAGAGTACCTATACGGCGCTTTGGCTCCGATGCTCCGAAGGCAGCGGGAGAACGAACCCACGCTAAAATTAGATTACTCAGGGATGCCCTCGGAAACAGTTTCGGGCATACCAAAGCTGGATTAATCGCTTTTATGGACTATGGTCGCGAGATTGTGAACTGCCCAGTGCCTAACGAATGGTTGATCGGAAGAACAGGTACTGGCCGCCTAGCTCGATTTCGGCTACAATGACAGCCTGAGATAGAACTTTTCCGTTTTTTTTTTCTATTGTGTTTTTCTTTTGGTGCACTGCCAGTGGCAGCTCCGCCCTGGTTCGGCACGCACGACTGCGTAGGAGCTGCCAGTGCACTGCCTCAGAAACATATTGGACTTGGCAGAAGTCTGCAGACGTGTGCCGTTGCGGTAAAATCGCCACAAGTCTCCTTCGCCACAAGTCTCTGGTCGCGGCGAGCTGGGACGGACGCGGATCATCGTAATTGGCAAGGGAGGTTCCCAGTGCGCTGTAAGTCGCCGGCAAGGATGAGGAGACGGAGGGAACATCAGAGCCAGATTTTAGGGGGGTCGACGTCTTCCACGCGTCGGCTGACTTAGAGGGTGGCCTAAGAATACAGAACGCGGGAGAATTCGAGGGAAGCACAACGGGGGTAGTGGCGCCTTTGTATAGCGGGAGCACTAGTAGCGGGATGTAGAAGAGGTAAAACATCGCCACCAGCTGCCAGTGAGACCGAGACGGTGAGACATCAACCACGATCACGTGTTACAGTGTTACTTGCTGGATTTACGCCCCAGCTGATCACTCGTACATGTGGTTATTTTTCATCCAAAATTAGACTCGCAGGCCAGTCGACGTCCACTCGGTTACACACAGACGGAGCGGGACGAAAAGGGAAGGAGAACAAATACATACAATATCAGAGCAAATAATGATGGGACGTCAAACAACAGGTAACCTCGTGGACGGACTGGGCCGGCACGTCGCCTGTTTTGGTGACGACGCGTTTCACCGCCATTCGAGAGGCCCTGACTTAGAAATAAACGTCGAAATTGTTTAAAAAAGTGCTCAAAGTGCCTGCATGAAAGATGGATAACTTTTAATTCCCTATCGAACGAGCTAAACATGCTTTTTGGGTGAAAAAATGAATATTATAGCGCCGTCGTCATCAGAGTCCGACTCGGAGAGGTCGCCGACTCGCCGTCATCCAAATACCACTCGGGAATATCGTCCATATCAAATTCTACATCACCTTCCTCCGTGCGAGTCAGCCTCATAATTATATAGCATTCTATGTAGTATCACATCTCTAGAGCATCCAATATACCTTAGATATTGTCCTTCTGGGTCCTCATGTAATGAATACCTCAAATCTACCATTCTATCGCCCAAAAAACAACTTACGCTCAATCGATAGAGAATCAAAAACTGTCCATCTTTCATTAGGACACTTCGAGACAGGTTTCTGGAAGATTTCGACGTTTTTTTTGAAGTCCGCACCTCTCAAATGGCGGGGAGATGGGCCATCACTGAAACAGGCGACGAGGGAGCCCACGTTGTTACATGAGATCACGAATGCCATCAATCACGGGGGTTGGCTGGTCACGAGCCTAATCCAAAATATGTTTTCGCCCCAAATCAAGTCCTAACTTAGCCGGCATCAAAAGGCCTAACTAAACCCGACTTTCAACCCTTGACCGAGCCCGACTTTCAGAACTTAACCCACCTTTTGTACTTAACAGCTCCTGACTTGTATGTTTTTCAACCTGACCTAGATAACCTGACTTGTACACTGTTCAACTATGACATTATTTTCCAAATATTCACTGTCCGAAGTCTCAGTTTTGATGCAGGTTTCAGTCCCAAGCTTAAGTCTTAAATTTCGATCATAAGTTGATCTCGGGCCGCGACTTGCCGAGTACCAAAAGGGGAAGATGCGCCCCTATTTGAGCCTTCGTGTCCACGAAACGGCATCTAAGGGCTGAGCGGAGGCCAAAAAAAACCCCCCGAAAAACCCCAAACCCCCAAAAAAACCCCGCACTGAATCCTTCTTTGAGGGATGTTCCTGGCCTCAAGTGTAATAATTTAGAGGGTGGTATGTGCAAACTGGCTGCATTCAATGATGTTGCCCACGAGAAATTGCTTTTGTGAAATGTAAAACATCACATACTTGCATATGGTTGTCCTATATAGCATCTTGTTGTATTTTCAAGCATTTAGGCTAGATAGACCAGGTAAATGGGCCTCCTTAGGCTCGCGCCAATGTTTAAAATGTGCGGGAAGGATTCTGTCAGCATGTTGCCAATGATGCCGAGATCAGTCAGACTGCGGACTTGAGACTATGACTTGAGACTACTGACTTGGGACATGCTCAAAAATATAGACATAGTATTAAGGTTTAGTGAAATCCTATGAGACTATGAATATTTATCAAAAAATGATCTCATATTCAACTCCTACCCAGACCCAACTTTTCCAACTACTTCCACCAGCATCTACGTGTATTGCCTAAATATCCATAATGAACTTGGAACAGAAGCAAATTTCAGACTGAGACTCGGACTCGGACTGCAAAATCCTGGAGTACACCTCAGACGATCAAAAATCATCTTGCAATGTATTGGGACTCAGGTCTTACATCTGAAGATGATTCAGACATCGGACAGACACATCCAATAGTCTCTAGCTTTGAATGCAGGTGCCATTCGAGTCCGGGAGTTGTAAGTCTAAATGTCAGGCTAAGTTAGGAGTTAAAAGGCGTAAAAGTCAGGCTCTGTCAGGACCTGAAAGTCGGGCTCGGTCATGGCGCAAAGTCGGCCTCAGGGCTTTCGTGGCAGGCTCGGGTAGACGTTTTCGGGTGGGCTGAGTTAGGACTTTTTTGGGGGCGAAATCCTATTTTGCTTCTTTCATCTTACTTCTATTTTGATACTTCCGGTACTCATATACATTCAATCCCTTGTTCGACGTTGGTTCGACGTCTCCTCAGTCTCTGACTGAGGATTCCGTTGTGTATTAATTACTGAGTTAAAAACATAAGTTACTTTTGCCGATTCGGACGTTAAATTGAGACCCCCAAAATCCTCCACGACATAGAGAGTCGTGCGGTTATCACACAAGTGACTCTCCAGTCCTGCAGACTTCCCATCTGCGAGGGCCAACTCAATGTGGCCACTCGGCTTGTTATTTGTTTTGATGCAAGTCCTGCTCAGGTCTATCCACAATGGAAGCGACTAGCCACGGCGTAATCAATTGCTGTCGTGGCTCTGGTTGGCTACAGGCATATCACATATAGACATTGATGGTTCCATGTCGTTGGAGCGGGTAGCTGCTCTAATGTATAGACTAACCATCGATCCCGGTGATTTTTCTTTTTTGGAGTGTTTGGGATAATGAGACTCAGTCTGCAGAAGCATTCCAAGTTTATTCACTTGGGTCACTGGGCTTTAGCCAGTCATTGCTGGGGAAGGTCGTCCAGGAGGAAATGCCATTATGCAATGTTCAAACTAGTGTGGGACTCCGGCCCGAAAACATTATCCTATGCCATGTCTATCCGTCATGGCTGTATTGTATACCCACTAAAACCCCTTCTGTCCAGGTCCAGTCATCCGGCAGTGAGTTTTCATCCATCAGGAGACCACTCCATGTGTTCAAAACCAGTTGTTTTTTGAATGCGAGGGGCCCAAATTTATTTTTATCGGTTAGAATGCGGTCGCGTTGCAAGGCCGCATCGATCTTATTTAGCCATTGATTATGAATATTAGCTATAGTAACTGTCGCATCTGGAGTTTTGATTACTCAGCATATGAGTTTCCATTTCAGATGTCAGGCGGTTGATACGAGTATGGCGAATAGTCTTCCCTTCTCGGGCTGAACGACCGCTTTTGCTGATTTAAATTTTACCAGGTTCAACCAGCCCAGGATTAGACCCCAGTTGAGTGTTGGCCAGGATCTACATTTCTTTGACTAGAGTTGTTGTGCTAAGTTCCATATCAGCTCTTGGCCCGGTGCTTCACACTCCAAAGCAATGTGTTCGAGTGTTTCAGTGACATCACAGACATGACATCTCCCTCGCATCTCTAACGTATCAATGCGGGTCCAGAAGTCTCCCACTCTAAATGTGTTATGTATACATTTCCAGAAGAATTCTCGTGATAACCGTCGGAGCGTCACCAACCGGATGGATCTCCAAATCCTTTCATTTGAGGGAGTGTACTTGGAAATTTCTTCAACCGAGCATCGGATGCGATCTGGGTTGGTAAAAGTGGATTTTCGATGGGGTCTCGGCCGTAGCATTCGTATAACCTTGGTGAGAAATCTTTGTGAACCGTGTGATAAAAGTACTCTTGGGCATTCAAACATGAGGTCAATTCTGAGTCAACCTAGACTGCTCGGATCTGTTCATTTGTCCAAGATTTTGCCTGGTTATCTGATACTTTCTTGAATTTAATCCGGGCTGTTCTCTCATTCAACATTGCCACCACGGATCTCAGAAGGTGGAACTGGGGGTCCAATATGTTGTTCTCAAATTTCTGTCTTTCGCTAACCAGTGCTCGCAACAGGAAATCTGAGAATGAGCATATCAAGAGTGGGATATATTCTGTGATAAGAATAGCAGATCTCCCAGCAATTCCGATGAGAATGTTGACGGTGTCTCCTTCCTGTCAAAAGTCAAAGACAGCCTTTCCCTTGTCTGCTCGTCATTGGTTACTGTCTTGATCATCACGTCAATACTTGGCTCAAACTCGCCGGGATGTTGTATATGTGCATGCAAAAAAAACTGTCATCGGGCTCTGTTTTGGTCCAGGTATTTTGACCCTTCTTGCCAGAACTTGATTCTTCAAAAGCAAAAATATGGAAACCACTCCCCATGTCAGATAAGGTAAAATATGGGTCGAAGATCATCACTTGGTCAGGTTTTATTAGCTGTTGATTGCATTCCAGCTCCTCATCTGTTAGACCGAGTTCTTCACATAGATCTAGATTCTGAATGGTCGGGTTCCATTTTCCTAGGATACTGTCTATCGAAATTTTGGCTGTTTCAATGCATTCCCCAGGATGTTCACAGCCAAACACTGGTTGAAGATTTCAAGTTTTTGAGTGAAAAAACTAGTGAAAAATGTTTTGAATTTTACAGAAGTTTTCCGCCAAAAATGTAGGTGAAAAACTCGAGAGTTTTTCAGTAGTTTTCCATTTTATTTTGAAAATTTCACCTGAAGTTCAAAAACTTTTGAAAATGATTCAAGTTTTTCACCTACATTTTTGGCGAAAAACTTCTGTAAAATTCAAACATTTTTCACCAATTTTTTCACTCAAAAATTTGAAATGTTCAACCAGTGAAATTGTGTTCGGTCTCGATGGGATAATAGCAGCCATAATTCTTGCAACCTATTCCTGACAGGTTTACTTAGTGAGCTTTCCTCGGGTTTATTGTCCTCTAAGTCACAATGGTAAGTGTTTCATTGACTGTTCGCACTTGATGATTCAACCTGAGACACTTCGCGACGTCTCGGTGACAAGCATGTTGATAACGCCGCTTGTTTATTGCAGGATGTTTCCAAATGGGTATCTGTAATTTTATGTTGTTGCTGATTGACACCCCCGTGAGTATTAGATTGTACTTCCGGGCTGTCAATATCATCTGCTTGATGTCCTCTGGGAGCGGTGTTCTTTGAGAGATAGGGATATCAATATCTTGTAAGAAAGCATTCAAAATTTGTCCTGGTCGGACATTGAGGACCGGGGGAGATCGTCCAGATCCTCATTGAGGCGGGGACTGTAAATGCACAAGGTGGGGAATATGGTAGTGCACTGGAGGCAGCGTTGGCCAACGGCCACGACGAAATTGTCCTCCTCTTACTCAAGAATGGCGCCGATTGTATTACCAAAGAGTGTGGGGGTATATGCTAGCCTACTGCACAGAGAATTGCACAAGGGAAAAGAGAAACTACTTGGGCTCCTCATCAGGAATAGGATTGATGTGAATGCATATGGTGGCCCATACGGTAGTATGTTCCAGGTGGCATCATACTTGGGTCAGCTCAAAGTGGTCCGCTTCCTTGTCAAAGAGGGGGAAGCCATGCTAAAATTCTGCCTTTGTCCTTTGGAAAAACTGCGGCAAAAGTTGGGCTGTTTCTGGCAGCTTTCTTGTGAGAAGGACCTTGCATTTTCTTGGCGAAATTTCACAGGAAATAGCCTAGATATTACCGTAAGGTTTCTGTAGGTAAAATTTTGGCCAGGTAATTGAATATCATAATCTCGGCTCCAGATCTTTACGGGGTTCGGCGGAGTTCGAAATTTGGGGCACATCGATCAAAAAAACCACAGCCATCACCCCGTCCAGATCTCGTGCAGTTTGATCGAGAAACTTGTGCTTAGCGATGCACGTCACATATGTCACAGTGCATCTTCGAGTCAGCGTTGAGACACTCTGGACTTGAAATAAATATGAATGGTGAGTTAGAAACAAAGATATGATATCAAGGAATATTATGAGTCCTCTGCAAACAGTTTTAACCTCGTGAAACACTAAAGAATCATGTTTTTCTCCATGAAAACACACAAACATTTGATGTTCAAGAGAAATGAGGGATACTGACGCGTTCGGAAGGATGATAAATACTTAGGATGTGTTTTTATACTGTTTGGGTTTATTCTGAACCTATGCTATGGCACATATACTGTGCAATAATTAAATTATCGCAAACCCCAGCTGAAACACTCAAGTTGGCAGGACCAGTAGCAAAATTGCACGAGTTAACATATCTTCCTCCATGAAAACACACACCCCGTTTTCTGGCTGGCAAAAACACGCAGGCCGAAGTCAGTTCGAAGAGGAGGATGTCCCCATACTGACCAAGTTCTCACAAAAATATAAGCCATCTGATGATGATGCTCAACTATTCTGCAAGGTCTGGAAGTATCGAACCAATCATGTGACTTCTTGGAAACCGTAGGAGGCATAGTAATACAGTAGCTCTCGGGGAGGATATTTGATGTATCCAAAATCCTTGTGGTGCAGGGAAGGCTTCCTGAACGGAATTCCCTAATTCATCCGACAGCTGGCCACAGAGATCAGAAGAAAAGGAAATCAGCTAACATCCGGAAAATGATGGACAAGGTCTGACCCCGCTTTCACCCACACACTAGCACGGTCATTGTTGATCGGTCAAGCCAGGTGGTGCAGTGAGAGTGGACTGAAAGAATCTGGAATCAAGTTGTGCCGCCTTTCCGTATCAACACATGGTGTGTGATTTTTGGGCAGCTCTACAGCAGAGACAAGCTGTGTCAAATTTTCTGGTGTCGAATTAACATGCGTGACTTTTTCATGTGTCAGACCCGAATTATTGCACACTATATAGCCCATACCTATGCACACATTGTATAGCAGTTAAAGTTGAACAACTAGTAATGCACAGGTACAGAGACATCCTCTGTAGGCTCTCCAGCCCGCTGGAAGTCACATAGGCATGTATATATACACTCCTAAGAATATTTGTGATGCCTATTCCAATCCAGAGGTAATTTCTTGGGGGTCCATACACGCAAGATTTGCGTTCGGAGTGGAAAATATATCACACCCAAATAGGGCCTGAAAAATCGCGGGAAAATTAGCTACGGCTTGTATGCCACATGTGAATGGTCTCAAGCCAAAACCAAAGCCAACCCAAAGCCAAAGATTTGGCTTGACTGACTGACTGACTGAATTTCTATTGGTTGCTGCTACGCAGCAGTACTCTAGGTAAGCTAGTCCGGAGTGGGTATCGGTATCTATGAAGGTGATATACCGTGACGGTTTTCCAAGTATGAGCGATGAAAATGAAAGGTGGAACAAATAGGGAAACTCGGTGTTGAGAGTAACGATGCGGAGGTGAGATGGAGTTTGCAAACTGGTGATGAGAGCGCATCTACTGTTGGTACGAGGTGAGGTATATTACAAGTAATGAGTAATTGAGTAATATAATCTATCTAAATGAGAAACAGAAAAGAGAGGGGGGAGACTCGACTAAGACGGCCTGTCTGAGAGACAAAATAGATCAGGGGTTTGAGGAGCTTGGGGTGATTCAGGATGGTAACGGCGCCCAGGATACCCGCGGTATAGGATGCGTGCTGGAGCGGGGGGCGCAAATGATCCCAGGCTGGGCAATGGAGGAGGAAGTGCACTCTTGTTTCCTTCGCAGCGCCACACGCGTCGCAGGCAGGAGATGGAGCGAGGCGACATCGATGACGGTAGGCATTGAGCATCGAAAAGCCAGTGCGAAGCTGCGACAGGATGGAGATGTCGGCGCGCGAGGCGGATGAAAGATACGGTGAGCGTAGAATAGGTGACGGCGGCGCGTCGTCAATCTCGCGGAGACCCCGGCCCTGCGTAGCAACAGTCCACTGAGTGCGCCACTGCTCAAGGATGAGGGTATTGATGCCGCGCCTGCAAGTGGTCAAAGAGACGGGGACGGAAAGTGCTGGAGGGAGGCGGGTCGCGGCTTTAGCGGCGTCGTCAGCAAGCTCGTTCCCGCAAGTCCCGACGTGGGCGGGGGTCCAGAGGTCGATGATGCGAAGAGCGGGGAGCCTTGCCATGGCCGCGCGGACAAGCTCGTCGTACTGAATGGCTCGGAATTGCCCAGGGCGAGGAGCTGTAGAGACGATCGCCTTCAAGCCAGCTTGAGAGTCCGAGACGATCAGGATGTGACTGATGTTTCGCGCGTGAATGCACGCTCCGTCGCTCTCACCAAGCCCTCGATTTCTCCCTCCGCAACCTGCCCATCGCCGAGCGGGACAAGGATTCTTTTCCGCACTGCACCTCCTTCCAGCCGCACCGCAGCGCCGCCCGCTGATCTCTCCAAGAGAGAGCCGTCCGTGTACCCCCAGGGCACTCGCAGAGCCCGAGGGTACGCGAAGAGACCCGGGGCGAGGGCGCGTAGAGCCTCAACCGAAACACAGAACGAAAACACAAACGCGCGGAACGCGCCTCAAATAATGTACAGTATCCACTTCTTCCGCTCCGAGCGACGGAAATTCTCGAGAGGACGATGACGATGAGGAAAACGAGGATGCGCACGAGCACTACGGGCGCCCGCTCGCGGCGGCGAGCAATGGCAGCGCATTTTATGGCGGGCTGGGGGACCTGGACGTCGCGAGCGCTGCCCGCCGACGTCGAACACGTGGATCCTGTCCGTGATGTCAGCTCTTTCGCATTCAGATACGCGTTCAGACGGAGTAAAGGGAGGCGCAAGCGAGCGGGAGGCGCGCATGGGTACGAAATGTAGGAAGAGGGGACGAGCGGCACGGACGACGACGCGGGAAGGACGACGACGCCGCGCAGAACGAGTGGACGACGCAGCGGCAGGAGGAAGGTAAAGAGGAAGGAACGTGGCGGGAAGAACAAAGGGAGGACGCGGGTGGGAAGGGCGAGGGCGAGGGCGAGCGGGAAGTACGTCGCGCCGGGGCGGAATGAACGACGGAATGTAGGAGAAGTGGGTGGAGCGCGAAAAGGGCTAGGGATAAGGGCGAGGAGGGAGGATGCAGGATGGGGAGGAGTGCATGGACGTAGATGTGGGCGGTGAAGCAAGGAGCATGAATAGTGACGAAGGGAAGGACGAGCGCGGGACGGGGATGCGCAGATGACGCGCGAGGAGACGAGACGATCGATGCGCGGGGCGGGTGCGACACGGACACGGACAAGGGAAGGATGGCGCGCAGAGGAAGGTGGGATGAGCGGATAAGCGAGGCCCGCAAACGCAGGATGGGAGGAGGACACGTGAAGGGAGGAGGACGTGGGGAGGGGGACGGACGACGCGCCCGCATGAGACGACTGGCGAGGGACGATGTGCGTTAGGCGGAAAGCGGGCGAGGAGCAGCGATGGGCGTGCACGTGGCAAGTGGATGGAACGCGATGAGGAAGGCGCACGACGCGCGAGCGCGCCAAAGAATAGAGCCAACCACTCACGACAGATCCCCCATCCAAAACCGCGTCTCGATGATCGCGGTGCTCTTGGCGCGCGCGCGATGCGGTGAATCGACGCGAAGAAGCTGAGCGGAGCGAGGCGAGCAGGGAAGCGAGAGGGTAGAGCGAAAAGCGCCAGTCAGTACCCAGTAACTCAATAAGAGAAAGAGGAATAGGAAGAGAGGGAGATTTGAGGGACCTTACTGGACAAAACACTCATTTGTGCAGTGCCCAGGGGGTTTTGCACGAGATCTTGCAAGATCTTGAAAGATCTTGAAAGATCTTGCACGATTTTAAGACACTCACCAGATCTCTCAAGATTTTGCAAGATCTTCAAAGAAGAGCCAGGTTTTACCTCTTGTGTGCTTTTGTTGCCCGAGAGATCTTGCAAGATCTTGCCCAAGATCTTGCAAGATGTGGATCACAACATCACTTTCCGTTATTAAACTGACTCGTTCAAAGTTATGCGCTTCTTGCGAGATCTTGCAAGATCTCGTTGGCAGTTTCTGCCACTCATTCGCTTCCGAGATTTGTATCAACGTCCAAAAATATCTGTTCGCCGCCGCCTGTTCCCACGTGCTCCCTGCGCAGATCCGCATGCAAATCCACATGTATCTGACATCCATGTCCCTGGCGCTCGCCTCCCTGGAAACGGAAGACGTAGAAATGCTTGATGTGCAGAGAGGTCCGACGCACCACTCAGGTTAGAATTACTACCCTTTCCCATTAGTTTAGCTTAATTAATGTTTGTGAACGTGTAAAGCTCCAAATTTTGCCGATACAGTTACTGCGTCGGCGCTCGAGACGAACCTGGGAGACATTGAACATGCATACCTCACAGTTGCACAATCGCCCGTTGACGAGAACCGCAGTGCAACTGTGGAAGTGCTGCAAGTTCTCTTTACTGCTATAGGGAATGCACCAGAGGCGGTTGAGACTCCATCTCTCATTGCTGGACTATGGCCGAGGCTCTGTGCAATGGCAGGCCAGGAGGCTGCTCTCGCCTTATCAAGATGTCTGCATCGGCATTTTATCATGGCAACAAACTACTATGCCTGGCGCTGGCTCGATTCATATTGCGCCTGGAACATTGAGCAGGCGATCCTCGATCCAGCTAGGGATACTACGAACTGGATAGCAGCTCTTACTCAGGATGTCCAGAGCGTGCTCGAGATCCGCAAAATGTCCAAGGATTTTGATGCTGCTTTGTATGGCCTCAATGTCCCAGCTCTGACGCAAGTCTTCTCATACCGCAACCCTGCTCCGCGCTTCCTGGTGGGGGATGAGCTTATGCCGGAGGCTGTTAAGCTTTCAATGCAGATCATTGCAGCATGGCTCCAATTCCCGCATGACACGCTAGCACGGTATCAGACGTGGTTCATCCATGTTGTGATCAAGGCTTGGGGAGAATCTTCAAGTGCTCGTCGATGTTGTCGATGCCCTCCGCACCAAGTGTCAACCGAATGATCTGATTAGCGGGCTCACGCTCGGTAACGTCCAAGTGCTGATCCTCGGGAAGGGGCCAAGTCGCGAGGTAGGAGCGGCTGTCGCAGTCACGATCGTTGTCGTAGTTCGTGAAGATGAGATGCGAAGAGTGGGGAGAGACAAGGCGAGCACAGGCTAAGCAAGAAGAAACGTTAGCGAAGGCTCGCGGCACGGCAAGTAGCTCGTACCAAAGTCCATCTCACTCTGCTCAGCCCGGTTGCTCATGTGAACGGCGAGCTCCGAGTATCCCCCATAGAAGAACGTGCGGGAAGTCCGGTGCAAGAACTCGGTCTTGGAAATGCCGATAGGCGCGCCCCAATTCCAACAACTGTGATACCCGCTCTCGATGCTCAAGCGGATAGCGTTAGCGATCCACAGGATGTAGTGCCGGCACACCTTCTGGAGCGTGGTGATATGCTCGAGAGCGTCGGCCATCGAGTTGAAGCGCCGGCCCTCGAACGTTCGGTGGGTGTTCACGCGGAAAAGACAGATCGCGGGCATGCGGACGTCGAGCTCGATGAGGTTGTTGAGAAGGATGTACGCGGGGATGTGGCGGCGGGAACCCATTACGTATGGATTATGGTCGTTGGCTGGCGGCGAGGGAATCCAGGATTTGGCGGTACAGATGGGCTAGCACCGGTCGCAGTTGATAGGTGTGGTCCCCATCGTTGACGAGAGGAAGAACATCGTCGGCAGATGGAGTCGGCAGGGGCTGAGCGGCGGATCCGAGGATCATGCGATACAAAATCTTAAGGATGGGATCCCCTTACGATGCACGTTCAGCCGAGATAGGAGATGTGAGAATTTAGATGGGCACCGAGAAGGTTTTCCAAGACAAGAACAGGGTCATTGGCGTCGAAGGTGCGAACCAAAGCCATCTCGACATCCATCGCGACCGGCGAATCGGGGGCGATTGACTCCGGCGGAGTGACAAGTCCGGGAAGCGAGGACGGGCTGCCGGTTGATGATTCCGAGGTCGTGGGAGACGGCGCAAACAGTGAAGTATTGGTTTCGATGCCGGAGTCGGATTTGCAGCGGGTGATCTGATGGCGAATGCCTCCGTAGGCGGCGGCTGTGATTTGGGCGGTCGGATACTGGTATACGGAAGGGCGAGGGTTGTTGGAATGATAGTGATCGAACCGACGCCGGTAGTGTTCCAGTCTCGAGGCGCGCGCGGGCTTGAGTATCACAGTGCGTAAGCGGGACATGATGAAAAGGATTGGAAGAAGGATAAATAAGAGAGGAGGTGGAGAAGAGAATAAGGCAATATGTGGCTGCAAGAAGGCGAAATAAAATGGCGAACGGACTTTCGAGATGATGATGACGCCCTTTTATATGAACAATGCGGCGCCGACGGAATGTTGGTTGTGATCATGATGATGGTTCGATTGATGGTTCAATATCCGGCGCCAGAAGAAATTGCTGATGGACGCGAATCTTTTTGGTGTTCGTCCACTCTTCAAGAGCAAATGGGGCGTTGCGGAGTCCTTTCTTAGTAAGCCATTCATCGTCTTCTGGGCCAAATCCTTTCCACCTCACCTTGAATTGTTGAATCCGACGCCCACGATTTTTGCGCCAGCGTTCGGCGATGATATGATCCACTTCTACTTCGGGCTTGATGTCAAAATCGTCACGGTTCATGGCCTTTGATGGACGATCCCCCAGATCTGCAGGCGACTTGTGATAAGCGTCGAGATGTGCAATATTTAAAATTGGGTGGATACCGTAGGAAACCGGTAGGCGCAACTGATAAGTTACCAGGCTCAGTTTGCGGATGATTTCGAAGGGACCGTCATACTTCATAAGCAGTTTCTTCCCTCGGCCTTTCTCGTCTCGTAGCAAGTTCAGTGAATGCGGGTTAAGCACGACAAGATCACCTTCCTCAAACTCTGTTGTTAATCTCCCGTTATTGTATGCTCGCTTCTGGAAGATCTGAGACAAAAGAAGGGCTTCTTGGGCTCGGGAGCGGTTGGCCTGAAATTCGTCAATCATTTGTTGAGCTTTTTCGTGAATTACCAATCCTTCTCCCCCCCCAAGATCGGTGCCTTCAGATGGTCGAGTGATGGATCCTGGCGACGAGATCAGTGACGCGCCGGTAATTGGATGATAGCCTCTCAGCAGATAAGCAGGAGAAAACCCTGTGCTGGTGTGAGTGGTTGAATTATAAGAGAGGGCAGAGCGTCGAGAAGTTCGGACCAATCATCACGTGAAGGTCCGATGTAGGCGCGCAGAGCAATTTCGAGAGTCTGATTTAGATTTTCGGTCTGACCGTCTGCTTGCGGGTGGTAAGCTGTCGTCAGGGCCCGCTTCATTCCCATCAGACGGCAGATTTCCGCCCAGAAGTCATGCCGCCAGCGAGTATTGCGATCGGTGATTACTTGTTTGGGGATACCAAAATGAGCGATAACATGCCGGAAAAATAGTTTGGCGGTCTCGACTTCCGAGATGTTAACATGGCAAGGAATAAAAATTGCATACTTGGTCAATTTGTCAACGATAACGAGTACGTTGTCGAATCCCGATGATTTCGGGAGTTCTGGAATGAAATCCATTGTTACAACCTCGAACGGCTGGGATGGAATGGGGATAGGCTGGAGCAAACCTGTAGGGGCGTGCCGTCGTGGTTTGCTCTTCTGACATATGTCACAAGTCGAAGTATAGCGCTTGAGAGCGCGGGACATCCTGGGCCAGTAGTACGTTGCAGCCAACCGATTATAGGACCTGTGATAACCGCTATGAGCGGCCTCTGTCAGCGTGTCATGAATTTCCGACATGACTGATACCCGGAATGCTTCAGGAACGCAGAGGCGATTGTTGCCTTGCCAGTCCTCGAAATAGATCAGTCCTGATTCGCTGTGATGATATTGGGGGTACCGAGGATTGGACCAATTAGTTTCGGACTTCCATTCTTTCAGTACATCAGCAAAATGAGGGTCTTCGTGATAGGCGGCTGCCCAGGCTACAATTTCTTCTTCCGGGAGTCCAACTAGAATGGAATATGTGCGCGATGTGAAATAAGGAGTAGTCAGCGAGGCGGTCGCGTCCAATGGAATATCACCGAGGTGTACGGCAGCTGTGCCTGAGTGATCCTCTTCTCCTTGTACAAAGTGAGTGGCAGCCGTGAGTAATTTTTCCTCGAAGCGGGGGCCTAAATCCTCGTACATATTCTTCAAAGGGTCGTCAGTGATGAGCTCGACAGCTGGCGTTGAATCACTAATCGGACTGTCCCGAATTGGGACACGACGGCGGAGTCTGGAGATGGGGCCCACATTAGAGTGAACGCGACCGGCACGGTGCACAATCTTGAGATTTGGGTAGGCGGAAAAGACCGTTCCCCACGTCAGAAGGCGGCGATTGACGTTCTGGAATGTACGGCTCCATGTGAGTGCGGCGTGGTCCGTGATTGCGCACACAGCCTCACCTTCCAAAAATGGTTGAAACTTGATGAGTGCCTCCTTCAAGGCAAGCGCTTCGCGTTCTGTCGGATAATAATTTCGTTCTGGGGACTTTAGCACGCGCGACCAATAGCAGATTACGCGCTCGATGTGAACGGTGGTGTCCTCGAAGGATTCTGCCCATGGGCCGGGAGTTGGTACATCATCGACGCCTTTGATGGCCGTGACAAGTTTCGGGACAGGCTCACCATTCTTGAATGCTCGCTGTAGGCGTTCGTACATGCGAGTGCCTCGTAGGTCACGAATTAAAATAGGCTGGACCTGTTGGAGAATACCTGCGAGCCCATAGTCACAAGCATCGGAACAGACACGGTAAGCCTTACCGGCCATAGCATAGCCACGAACAGGCGCGTTCGTTGGGACTTGTTTGCTTTGCTCAAATGCCTCTTGCAGTCCATTCGTACTTCGTCCCTTTCTTCAACAATTGAAAGAATGGTAGCGCAATCCAGGAATAAAATGGAATGTACGAAGAGAAATATACCATCATTCCCAGGAAATGTTGCAATTCGTGGACATTGTGCGGCTCGCTGAGCTGTAAGATTGCGTCAACTTTCTCTTTATGCGTAGAAAGCTCGAGGCGCGAGACCTTCTGGCCGAGCATAAGTAAAGATTAATATGCGAGGTGACATTTTGCAGGGGAAAGGGTGAGATTGGCCGTCGCGATTGCCGAGAATACCTGATCCAAGTGTTCTAGATGATCTTCGAATGTAAGTGAGAAGACAACAATGTCATCGATGTAGACTAACGCGAAAGTCCAGAGGAATGGCGCCAGAACATTTTGCATAACTCGTTGAAATACACTTGGACCGTTGCGGTAACCAAAAGGCATCCGGCGGAATTGCCATAGCCCTCGGTGCGTGCGGAAAGCCAGTTTTTCGGCGGAGGATGAGGACATCGTTAATTGGGTATATCCTGCCAGGGCGTCCAAAGTCGTGAGCCATTGTGAACCGGACAAAGCCTGGAGGATGTCGTCTTGCCTCGGTAGCGGAAATTCGTCAGCTACGACCATTTCATTGAGTTTACGGAGATCAATTACCATCCGGGGCTTACCATTCCTATAGACGATAAAAACGGGTGCAGCCCACGGACTTTTGGACGGCTCAATAACACCGAGCTGAATCCACGAGTCCATCTGTTTGTCGATTACTTCCCGGTTAGCAGGCGAGACGGGGAACGGCGGGAGAGAGACGGGTTCAGCATCAGGCTTCATGGGTATTTCCACCTGAACTTCATAGTTTCCCAACCTTCCATCGAGTCCAAATGCAGTCTTGTTTCGCATGACCACATCCTCCAGCAGTTGGCGCTGTTCAGTGGTGACATGAGGCGAGATGTCGATTTCTTGGAGTAGTCGACTAGCTTGGACCGGCTCTTCTGGGACCTCAGAAGTCTTGGGCCCACCTTCAACCGGTTCCTCAGCGAGTGGATCATCAGGGTCATTCGCGTTGCGCTGAGCTTTCGAGAAGATCTTCGTCCGTGATCGCACGGTGTTGCTGAGATTCTGAAAAGATCCCGAACTGGAAATATGCTTGTTTGGTCGGCAATATGGACACTGATCCTCAATTGCGGGGCCGTCGTGTCCAGAGTGCGGTGTCAGAGAGTCAATGGAGGAGCGCGTTGTTGACACAGCCAATGTTCGGTTATCAGCGGAGGCAGATTGCGATCCCGGATGACAGTTCCGATCAATCTCGGCTATAGTATCCTGACCGTCACCCGCCTTACTGGATGCCGTCCTGCACTGCGCTTTGTCTTCGTCTGCCGCGAGCTTCCCCGATATCAAGCTCTTCATCAGGGCTGCATGAGCATTGATCTGAGTCTGCTGGTCCTTGGAGTACTTGCTCAACTTGTCAAGCCAGTTACGCGGATTCCGGGATGTCCCGAGCACTTGTCCTTCCGAGATCGTGACGGGCAATCCAGAGAAATTGGCGACATGAAGTATAGGTCTGTCCTGAGATATAAAAGAATCTGCTGATCCATACAAATCGTCCTCGTTGCCATTTGTTCTGAGTTGTCTTTCAACAAAAACAGAGTTGCGGCCTTTTGGAAAATCTGCATGAACTGGAACGGCTACACTCGTTGCCGGAGGAATAACTACTCTCCTGGTAGCCCAGACCTCTGAATTCCGCTCGCGTCGACGGTTCTTGTGCTTCAGCTTTTGATTCCTTCGGTGCACTTGCGCATTATGGCCGCGTTGCTTGGATCTGAGCTGTACATTGACCCTAAAGACATGCCCCTCATCGTCCAGAATTGATGGTGACGTTGAAGATTCGACTCTGAGCTGCCTTCCAGAGGATCCGAAGCGAAGGTAAGAAGCGCCGTCATCGCGTATTATTGACATGGAGTACTGATCAGCGAAATCGTTGCCCAGAATGAATAGAGTGGTCATACCATTGACTACGTAGGCTTCAACGCTCAACATCAGTATGAAAATATAGATCTAATTCAACGAATCCCGATATAGAGGATTTCCCCGTAACCTGGATTAGCTTGACATCATGACCTGCTTTCACTTTCGGAGGGTGAGTGAGATTGTCCAAAGTCTTGCGCGATATCAACGTGATGTCAGAACCGGTGTCCACAATCACGTCAGTATCCAAGCCGTTGACGGTCGCAGTGGTTTCGGTAGCTAGTGCTCCAAGGAATGAAGAACCAGCCGGCCTTGCCATATGCTTCCGAAGCCTGATTAGTGCTTTTTCCGAGTCAGGTGCGTGAACAACCCGATAGTTAATTGCTTGAATGTCACGAGCTAATCGTCGTCTAGACCTTCTGTTGAGCGCAGGTTTCGTCCGATAGCTAGCACACGACGTGGTTGACCCATCACCCGAATTTTGAGTAGCCGAAGTCAGTTCTTCCAAGTCTCTGAACGAATCTTTCGACTCATTCTCCCCCCCCCCCCCAGGGCTGAATTGCTCTCGTCCGTAAAGCACGAAGAGGTTTCAGTAGTCTGGAGGGGCTCCTCAAAATCCTGCTTAGATTCCTCGACGAGCTCACATTCTTCGTCACTATCCAGGCCATAATACAGGTCATCGTATTGATCCTGCGCGTCAAGTTCCGCGTCAGTTGCGGAGGCCAGATTAGCTCGAACGGTACGATTCCCCTTAAAGGAATGCTTGCATTCATTGTCCCAGTGTTTTCCGCTTCCGCAGTGCCTGCAGGGCCGAGCACCCTTTGATTCAGGTGTTGCCCTTTTTGACACATTGCGGTCATCTTTAGGGAATCGCGGGGGGTCCAGGTTTGCAGACCAACCAACAAGGTTCACGCGAGCAGACCGAGGATTATTACGGGAATAGTCTCGGTCGCGTTCACGTTCTCGTTCACGGTAAGAGCTTTCTCGGTCATTCCGGTCCAGCTTCATTAGGGCGTCCTCATGATATCGAATCGCAGATTGGAATTCCACGATGTCACGATACATCTGGGTTGTAAGAATGGTATTCCATGTTGATGGTGCGCCATCCATTACTTCCAGCATTACTTCTGAATCGTCCAGGGTGTACACCGTATTGAGAAGCTCAGTTTTACGGATGAAGTACTCACTGGGAGTCTCACGAGAGTGACCAGAATCCCTGTAGGAAGCTCTATTTGCACGTCCTCGCTGACGGTCTAACCATTTACGATTCAGGTAGTATGTGGAGAATGCCTTACGAAGTGTGTCCCAGTTCAACTCGATTTCTAAGCGGTATTTAATGGGAAGCGACCAGTACCAAATTTCTGCTTCACCTTCCAGTCGCTTCGGCACAATGCGTCCAAGCTGGCGAAAGACCGTTGTGGAAGTGCCATATGGCTCCCACGTCGCCATAGGCCCCTTCGGGCATTCAGCGAGTCTGGGAATCACGATCACCTGACCGCGTCGAGTACTATTCCGCGTGCGCTGCCCATCTCAACTACCGAATCGAAGCGAGCACCACATATCAGCATCTCCGACATCCCCGATTTCCTCGAGCGCCATATACGCACCTTCATATTCCTTCCAACGCTTCGACATCGAGTCTCCAACCTCGGCAATAAATACTGGTTCCCGATTGATATGTTTCTCTCCTCACAATTGCACTCTCACACTCATTTATTTACTTACCTATCGACTCTTTACAGACGTTTCCTTGTTCCACCTACGTACGCCAATGCGACGAGTGACGACCCGAGTCTTCGGCCTTCTCGGACTACGCCGGGGATTGAGCCGGCTGTGGCCTGGGCACCCACAAGTCACCGTTGAGCGGCGCAACGTGCTCTCCCTATTTCGTCTTTGCGTAGCTCCCGGTTGGTTCGACGGCGAGAGTTTCGCTCTAGCGGAGGCACATATACCACGGACTCTTTACCTATTTTTGGACCGATCGTATTTACTGTCGTTACCGCTGTCATGTACAGGGGTTCGCTCCTTGCTTCCCACCACCACCATCGATTTCTGAGTCTCTTCCTGTGCAACACTGGGCCTTTACGAACCCTCCGAGCTGAGTTTATCTTATTCCGAGTCTATATTCTGTCCTACTCTTACTCCAGATTCTTCCTCCTGGGCTCTCGGCATTCTACGGCACTCTTATTCACAGATCCCAGCACGACCAGGCACCTCCTCTGTCCACCCCCGGACACACCCTTACTTCTACACCGTGTCCGATTCCCGAGCAATGTCGTTAATTTTCAACATCCACCGTATGATGGTGTCGACATTTCCGTCCCACTTCGGTACGTTCTCATATTTCAACTTCAGATCGAAGTGTGGCTCCTTGTTTAGTGGAGAAGCAGTCTTTGATTTTGAAACATGAGCCGAAGGAATAGATTTGCCGAGCGCTTGGGAAGCGGAAGGGGTTGGAGGGCCTTCGAGGAGGGCTGTCATGATCGGAGTCACCGTCGGAGTCGTCATCATCAGGATCACCACTCGGAGGGTTTCCGGCCTGCTGACGACCATTCTGAGAGGCAGAAGGTGAGTGATTGACTGGCGGAAAGGTATATTGCATGTGCGGAGGAGGGTCACGGGAACGCGAGTTGTCATGCGACCCCATGCGCCTCATCTGGTCTGCCTCCTCAGGTACCGAGCTTAGATGCCTTCCAGTAGAACTCTGGAATTCAAATGCTGATGCCATAGGATTCAGAATTTCAGACATACGAGCATTGTTCTTCGGGAGGCCGTTGTTAGAAGCAACATTCGCGAATCTTATTGTGGAGTCGCGGGTAAGCGGATACCTGGTTGATTCGGAAATGGTTGAATCATTTCCTCTGCGCTGGCTTGGGCGATTACCTTGAGTGAATTTATTGCTGCTTGTGCTGAACGCTGTGCTCGCTTGACCAAACTCAGCTGCGGCACTTGTAGTTGCAGCATCGCGATCTTGCGGCCGCTTCTCAGCAAAATTGTGGTACTTATCAAGTGTCCATAGAAAGTTTTCTACTTCAACTCGAAAGCATACACAAGCAATCTCAAAGTCATTCTCAGCATAAAAGTCCGAGATATCGGGCTTCTCATCCCAAGAGGGCAGTCCAGGAACCGACTTTCCAGCCAGAAGAAAGGAGTCCTCAGCTTGACGGCGTAAATCCCAGAGGATGCGCAGTAGCAGCTGGTAACTTTTCTGACTGACACGGTATAATGGGGCATGATTAAAGACGTTCCGACTGCGTTCCACGGAACACAACATAGCTTCCAGGAGCTCCAGTTCTTTAGGAAAGACTGTCCGGAACAGGCGGCGAGATGCCTTCTGCGCTTGTAAAAGGAAACCTTTGTCAATGACATGGGCTCCTTTCACCAGCGCGTCTGCTCGGCGAGCTAGTATCTGAGTATTGGCGCCGATTTTGCCAAATGGTTTGAGCACGGGAAATTCAACCAGAACAGTGGTCGGCGGCTCCGAGGGATCAACGAAGTCGTCGTCAATGGGGCCGTTGTAATCTCCAAGCGGATCAAGGTTGAACTCCTGCTTCTCGTCCAAGTCGGGAGCAGTCTCGTCTTGATGTGGCTGCTGCGGTGGGGTCGAGGTCCGAGGTGGACATCCTCGTTCGGTCTCGGTGGGAGACATCTCAGCGGTGAAAGGGTAGGTGGTAAGTCGAGCTGTTCAAGCAAGGGATTCCCAATGTGTCCACCAGTGTGAAAGAAACCGGGTTCACGAGGGTTTCGGAGGCTGAGCGCGAGCCGGAGAAGCACGCGTTTGAGGAGGTTTTGGAATTGGTGTTGCCGGGCTGGCAGTATATTTATAGCGAGTAGGAATCCCTACAGAATCAGCAAATGCTTACCACGGTCTCTGCTAACCAATCAAGTGCGAAAGCTTTAATTAGGCAGCAGTTGAGGCCTATGTAATAATCAATGAGCGCTTGGCTTCACTTACGATCACACAGTATGAGGTAAAACAAGGAGTACTTGATTTGTACGGTAGTAAAAGGCTACTTTACATCGCGGAGAAGCTCTCCTTTTATATCTAATAAATAGCTATGCTAAGGCTGTGCGTACTCGAACAAGTCATTGCCATATGTTCTGACTCGGTCGAGAGATTATTCTGGAAGCTTCGGCAGCATTCCACTTCGTTCGAATCCGAGTGCATGGAGGGTAGAGCAGTTGTATTGGAACTAACTAGTATCCATCACAAGTGGTGTTGCAGCTGACAAACGGGACTTACGATGAGAGGCCAAAGTGCGATGAGCAAGCTGAGGTGGCTGGAGAAAGGGTTAGATCCAGAGGGGAATCCACGCCGAGGACCACGATGAACCGATGATAAGACCGCTGTCTGCCTAAGCGGCGCGAGCAATGTACTAGCTGCGAATAGCAAGTCGAAGGTATAAACCAACCACTAACAACCCACCAACTACCACCTAACCACTACTGCACTACTCTCAGACACGTGTCCCTTGTTTGTTCGGGGGTGACGATGGAGGCCGCGCGGGGTCTCTGAGGCCGGAGATGAGCCAACGGGGCTCGCAGCGGGAGGGTGGAAGCAGGAGAAAACCCAATGATGATGACTAAGCTACCACAACATGTACAAACTACTCTAGATACTGCCAGCCACGCCACAGGCACCCCCCTCCAAAAAACGTCCAAGCGGAGCGAGGAACGTGGCGCGACCTCGCGCCATCCTACTATCCAAAAGAATCACAGTGATCCACCCAAGCATTCGTGAAATCCGCAATTGCAGAGTCAAAAAATAGGGCGAAGTCCGGCTCGAGCGAGGTCATCTCCGCGAGGACGGCGAGGAAAACGAGCTGATCAGGTTGTAAATCGAACAGGTACTCCCGCCGCTCATCCAGATGAGGTCCCCATGCAATTTCTGAAATGTTGTTGAGGGCGACGTGAACCCAGGGATATTCTTGTGCGCATACGAGTGCGAGCCCCGACTGCACCGTTCCGTAGGCGGTAGCGGCCGGTAAAAGGTGAGGTACTGGCTCTCGCTGCAGAGGGAGAAGGTCATATGGGTCGTCCAGCAAAGACATAGCCAGCGGGAGCACGAGAACGGGAAGAGGTTCGTCGGGATCCCGATGTGGAATGAGCGCGTGGATAGGTGTTGCCGGCGTGGGTAGAGGTGCGTAGCGCGCCGGGAGGCATTTCGGAAGGGATCGGGGGAAGGGACGCCGTTCGGGGAGTAGGCGACGGTTGCGACGTCGAATCGTACGCCAGGGATGGCCCGACTCGCTGCAAAGCGCGGAAAGATCGCGTGGTGACGGAGCCGAATGAGCGGCGTGGATGACTTGAACAGTGGGGATGTCAGGCGCATTGTCGAACCAGTCCAGTGGTTTGGACTCGGAAGGAGTGGGGGAGCCGTAGACAAAAGCACGAATGTCGGCGGGCCAGTCTTTGGGGTGTGGGAAGGACACCTCGGGAGCGCGAAGAATGGGGAGTGCGGCCTGGTCGTCAACGAATACCAGGGACGCCGCATCGAAAATGGGGCGGTCTGAGGGCGGATACCAGTCGTAAGGCTCTGGGTCTGCGTCCCGGGCCGGCGTGCGCGCGGGCAGTGGCTTGAAAGCTGGTGCTGTCGAGGAGGGGAGCGGACTGGGGTTGCTTACGGGCAGGTGATGTGCTGTCTCCTCCTCTACTCATCGTGCTTCCTCCTCAAGGAGCTTTTGTTCTCTCTTCCTCTTCCTTTTTTGTGCGGCCGATGGATGTGTCATGGTGACGTGGCACAAGCGAACGGTGGCGGGCGTGAAAGTGCATGAAAACGCGGTCGAATCGAGTATGCCGGTGACGGGGTCTGCCAAGAGTGCAGGGAAGGCGGTGTGTGTCGGAAAAAAAAAAGCCGGAAAATCTGCTAGCAGCAGATGCGAGATGGATCGAGAGTTGCTGCTCTCGGAGGAAGCCAAGAAGGATCTGGGCCGAAGGACGCATGGAGAAGAGCGAATCACACTCTCATCACCAAGTGGAGGCCGCGCGGGGTCTCTGAGGCCGGAGATGAGCCAACGGGGCTCGCAGTGGGAGGGTGGAAGCAGGAGAAAACCCAATGATGATGACTAAGCTACCACAACATGTACAAACTACTCTAGATACTGCCAGCCACGCCACAACGAGTCAAGTATTAGACTCTCAGAATAAGATTTAATTGTGTTCGAACAATTTATAGGGTGTTTCGACAAGGCTCGACGGAGTTTCAACAATCGTAAACGGATCAACTTGATTGTCAACAACGAGTACAACGGTGTATATGGGCCGGAGCAGACAACAAGTACGGTATTAACCGTGTATATGGTAGATTTGGGGCTTGTAAACCCTTCAGGACGCAATGGGAACAGACCCAACGAACTGTATAAACGCGAGTGAACAAGTTAAACTTGTAGAAACTTCCAGGCCAATAAAACTTCCAGGCTCAGTGTATTGTGACTTCCAGGCTCAAATGTTAAACTTCCAGGCCAATGTACTTCCAGGCTCAAATGTTATAACTTCCAGGCTCAGGTGTTTATATCAATCCAAAGGTATATTCACACACTATAAAGCAGACTCTACTGAGCTGTGCCTTAAGGCGAACAGAGCACACAACCTACCAAACAACTAATTGTGACTATCTTCTAGCCTCCAACCAGCTGTCGGTGTGATTCACTGCCGTTCCCTCTCGCGCAGACGCCCTTATATACTGTTTCTATACATGATTACAAATGATGATTACACTACTAGCTGATAAATAATATATGAAATGAGCACGCGTTCCGGAATATATCGATCCCGAAACCTCTACAGTGGCAGTCGGCACTTCCTTGCGACCCACGTGGGGCCTTTCTGAGCGTGATTTACGACCCCCGAAATTTTTTTTGAGAGGAAACCTAATGAAAAGAATGCGATTGGCACTAAAATCGATTTTAGCTTACATAATCGGTCATTTTTTGGACGGACTTTGGTAATAATGTCTCACCAGCTGTGCTCCTTGGGGTTACCAGATCAGCTTCCTTGCCACGACAACATCGGTCGAGCCCATGCCAAAGAACTCCCATCGAAAAGAAGCTGCGCTCCGCCGGGAACGCGACAAGCGTGGAGAAATAGACCCTAAAGAGGCAGACGACTTAGCGCAAGATGGCAACTACACCCCAGAAGATATGTCGGTCAATTTGGACGCGCCTCCCGCCAATTCAGACACCGATCTGACTCCGTCCCAATTGGGTGAAAGGATCAGGAATTTAGCGCGTGCTGCTGCTGCACTTCTTCCTGCCAAAGTACCCCGGAATGCGAACACTGATCTCATGCCAAATGCGGAGGTAAGTGACACCCAATGATGCGTGCGCGAATCTACATTGCCATCTAGACCAACGCGACGTCGAGGAAGCAACGCGCAGAGAACAGTGATCTCATCGACCGCCCTCTCCCCGGACAGAGTGCATCAGCATTGTATCGGGAACGGAACGGCAAAACCCAGAAGGGACGCGCAAAGACAATGCAGCGCAGTGTCTTGTCCTTCTTTTCGAAGGTTTTCCTTTTTTACATCGGAATAACACTGGAATGAAATTTTGCCTCAGCTTGCACCTAAACCAACAACAGAAGCAGACGATCAAGATTCAAGCTCAGATATCGAGGTTTACAATCCTTAATTTTGTCGTCTTTATTTTCTCACCGCTTTCGTGAAGATTATTTCTGAGGATGTCCCCGTGGTCCTGGCAGAAGGACCTTCCGAGATGGCTGTGGTACCTGCTGAAGAGGTGTTTTATATTTTATTTCTCGACTTTCAAGTGTTTCTAACCAGATATCCGGTCTCCTTCCGAGACTGAGACAGGTTTAATTGCGATTGACAGTGCCGACGAGCTGGCCGCTGAACCACTCTCCGAAAATCCAGCACCATCTCCCTTGGAGCCCCCGGCGTGTGAAGTTGAAATGACTTCTGCTCAAACATCCGAGCCGCCAACTGTTGCTGCCGCCGGGTCAGAGAGACCAACCCCGGTCATCAACCCCGCAGCTCCTGTCGTACCGCTGTCAGAGTCAAAAGCAGCGCACGCAAAGCTGGAACGCCTGATTGAGAAGCATATCCGTTTATATCGCAAACCCAAAACAATGCTCACCGATACCACGGCAGCAAACAGGATCTTTGACTTGGAGGCACTGCGCCGATTTAATAATCAGCGGCTCGCAAACTTCGAGAAACTCGAGGTTGCTAAGAAACGAGTGGAACAGGCGCCGCCGCGTTGCAAAGCAAAGATGCGCAAACTTGTTCCAAAAATCAAACCCAACATGGACGCCAGTGAAAAGGTAGCCACGGCACTCGGAAAGGGACCCGCGTTTGCCAGACGGCTCCGCAAACTAGCCGCTTATCTGGAAACCCGTGGAGAGCTCCCGCCCCCAACACAAGGTCAAGGTGCGCACCACACGACACTACTGGATAATCCAGATGTCCTTTCCGCGGTTCGCGTGTGGTGCACTGGAGCGCTCGACTTTGAGGAGGGTGGGTTTGAAGGAAAGGTAAGCGTAGATTTCGACGTGTCTACCTTTTTTTAACCTCCGTTTTGACCAGATTAAACCTGCAAAACTTCGACGCTACGTGAACGAATTTCTCCTGCCTTCCCTCGACATCGAGGCCACAATTTCGGAGTCAACGGCCGTGCGATGGATGAAGAAGATGGGATTTTCATTGTCCCGTGTTCGCAAGGGGATTTACGTCGATGGTCATGAACGGGAAGATGTTGTGGAGTCCCGCAACACTTTCATTAATTATCTCTACCATTCGGTGTTGCCGTGCGCATTTCATTGTTTCCTTAATTCGTTTCTGAATCACATTTCCTAGGTTCTGTAATGAATATGAAGGCAACGAGATGGAGGAGACAATTTCACCGGACAAGCTTGGCATTGGCGCAAAACCACATTACTGCATCTTTCACGATGAGTGTTGCTTTCATGCGAACGATCAATCTGGCTATGTTTGGATGCACGAGGGTGAACAGCCACTCCGAGGCAAGAGCCGTGGCCGTCTCGTTCATGTCTCCGATTTTATAATCGAAGATACTTCCTCTGGCCGGCTCGCATTAACCCCTGACCAGATTCTGGCTCAGATGGAGCTGCCGCTCGCACCCACGGAGACAGAATCTCCCACTGAACCAACCTCAGCTCCGCAGCCTGAACCACCCGCCTCGGATGCGCCACCGAAAAAGGGCAAGGCAAAGAAGGCACCAAAACCAAAAACAAGCGTGCAGCCGCAACAACTGGGAGAACAGAAGCAGAACATAGCTGGACACCTCCGCCTGCCCCCAATGGAACATCCTATCGACTCCCGACCTTCGATGCACGCCGTATAATTTATCCTGGGGCAAATTATGACGCCTGGTGGGACATGCCGCAACTCATCGCACAGGTTTATTTTACTCTTGTCTGTCAGATGGCGCCGCTTTTCATCTAATTTCATTGTTTAGACTCGAGATGCAATCAAAATCTTCGAATATCTTTATCCCAACGCGGTCGCGGTCTTCATTTTCGACTGTTCCTCGGCACATGAAGCCTACGCATCTGACGCGCTCCTCGCTCATAAAATGAATCGCTCACCTGGCGGAAGCCAACCCAAAATGCACGACACAATTAATCCAGCAACAGGTCAAGTTCAGCACATGGTTTACCCGGCAGACTCCACTGAGGTCGATAGCGATGGAGTCTCGCTCGCGGGCCTTCCCAAGGGGATGGAGCAGGTACTTGCAGAGCGCAATTTGCTCAACACGTTGGATCGGAAGCGTGGCCGGTATGTTGGTGTTTGTGCAGACTGCAATGCATCGCAGGTGGCGCGTGACAAGGTAGCGAAGGAGGCAAAGGCACGCGAAGATGAAGCTGAGGGTTCGGGGGACGCATTGCTCGCTGATCGCAGCATTTCAGAACGGGAGGATGTTGATTTAACCCACAGCAAAACATGCTGCATGCGTCGAGTTCTGTCGCTGCAGCCGGACTTCGTGATGGAAAAGCCTTTGCTCCAGGTGATCATCGAGAAGGTAGGCCACAAGTGCCTGTTCCTCCCCAAATTTCACTGCGAGTTAAATCCTATTGAAATGGTTTGGGGTCAAGCAAAACGATGTGAGTGTTATTCTTGTTTATTATGTCATCTTACTTTTTGCTGTTAGATTTCCGTGAAAGGGCGGACGGCACCTTCGCAAAAGCCCAAAAGCTTGTTCCAGAAGCCTTGGACCAGGTATCCGTCACAAATATTCGTCGTTACTTCCGTCGTTGCTTTCGCTACATGGATGCGTACAGGTGAGCATAATTTTGCATATGTTCTGGTGAAACTGAGTCAGTTGGCAGATGCGGCCTCAATGTGCAGCAGGCAGCATTTGCAGTCAAGAAATACACATCCCATAGATGTGTTCCTGCATCTGTACATCAAGACGAAGGGGTTCTGAAGCGCGCGACGCGAAAATAAGAGCAGATAGGGGTTGCACGTGGTCAATATTACATAATCGGTCTTTTTTTCGGCCCCAAATCATAAAATCTTCTCCGTTTCCTTAGCCCTGCACAACCTGGTTAGAATACATTCTAAAGAGTGTACTTACACAGTTAAAAGTTGTCTAGAAGGTAACTGTAAGACGCTGAATCATTTCCAAATTTGGAATCCCATCACGCCCAATCCGGTAGTCACGAAGTGCCGACTGCCACTGTATGATTGGTTGAGGGCCCTCCCACGTTCGTGGATGACTCCTCCTTGCTGATTCACAGCGACACCATATGACTCGTACCTCCGACCGGTCGGGATATAGGTGCGAATGGTCATGCTCCATGGTATATAGTGTTCAGAACGCCTTCGAGGTGTCTTATATTGTATTTAGGTTTCCTTCCCAAGCCTGGTATATATCATATATAGGCTTTAGGTGCTAGTTTACGATAGTCGAACATCGTTTCGGAGTCTTCCGATTGATATTTGATTCCGTCAATGGAGTCATCCGTGTCCGTTCGGATCCGATCGAACCGGCTACTTGGGTTCCCGGAGCCCAGACCCTTCACGTGAGGCGTCGTGGCGCGAGGATCAGTGTCAACATGTTCAAACATCCTGTTATTCGATCGTATATGCTGTTCTTTGCATGTACACAGGGCTCGGAACCCTTCCCCTTGGTTGGGAACTGACACTAAGTGACTGATAACCCTTGGATACTGGGCCGCACTGTTTTCTACGGAGTGTTATACCTCAGTGCAAGCTGTATATAGGCCTCAGTATGGAGTACCGCTATACGAACATGCTTCGAAGCTCCCCTAAGGTGTCTGATGTTCAATGACTAACTGTTCGGGCTCACAATAGTCCTTTTACACAGATGTCCTTAGTGTATATGGTCATGATATATGCATAAAATGCGATTTTCACAGCCAGAATTGTACACTGCTTATCACCGATGCCGCTGAGGACAAACTGGCGATCTGATTGTGGGGAAGAGTATGCAGTGCGCTGGCCACGCGACAGGTACCCGGGTGCCAGCGCTTCCGGTGACCGCCCTGGTAGGCAGAGATCGGCACTGGAGCAGAGACGGTAAGAGCAGGAGGTGGTGCAACACCCGGGAGCGGTGCGCCTGAGACGGGAGGACAACTAATATGTGTCCATGAGTAAGAGAAGTATACCCATGGATACAGACAGGAACATACCTGGTAGCGCTCGCAAAGTTGATAGAGTCAACCACTGGGTGGTGGCTCATCCAAGCGGCAAGACATACGCAGCTAGTCAAGAACGACCAGCGCGGTTGGTCCTACGCACAATTAAGAAACCGCCATCACATCGATGCAAGGAAGGACATACCGCAAAGAACCCACCGCACTTTGTGTCGGGACATCCGCCACGGCGAAAAGGGAAGTTAACGCGTGGGATCCAAAGGGGCTTGGCCTTCATGGACAATCCATGGGTGGTGGCAAAGAATACAGATCTCATCAGACAATTGAGGGGTCTGGATGAGAAATTGAGTAATACTGAGGTGACGAGAACGTGCAACGATCAAAGTACCAGTCGAGGAACAGCTGTGTTAGTTCGGGGGTCGGTGTCTGATGCGATGAAGGCAGCGCAACGTGAGGACGGGGGGCATCCGAGACATGCATATCGAGCGTGGAGGACCGACATTTTTTGGGGGTGAGAGAGAGAGTGGGGTAGAGAGCGAGGGAGGAAAGAAGGAGTTTGGAATATTTTTCGCCAGGGATATATAAATATAAGACGTATAGCCGAGGCGAGGAATCATGCACATCAAGCTGGTCGTCAGGTCGGATCTGGACATTGGACAGTTAATCGCTCAGGAGCTGAGCATATCAGCAACTTTACAGCAAGGGCGGGGATGCGAATGCCGTGATTTCCATGCGCAAAGGCTTGGGTTGTCGGTGGGCCAAGTATTTTTAGCTCCCCGCACTCACCCGAAAGCGCTGGCCGCGGCACAGGCCTCATGGACTGCTCGATGGCATCAAAAGTGTTTGCACCTGCACCAAAGAACTTGCAAGATATTGCGAGAGGGAGCGATGTTTGCAAAGTGGTGTTTTTGGAAGATCTTGCAAGATGTCAGGCAAAAAAGGAGAGATGACCGATGTTGTGAGTTGTGTCGTGATCGTGCGAGATCTTGCAAGATATTGCACGATGAAAGATCTTGCAAGATCATGCACATTTCACTTTGCACAAAGTTGAACATCTTGCAAGATCTCGAGCATCTTTGAAAAACTTGCAAGATCTCCCAATATCTTGCAAGATCTTGCAAGATCTCATGCAAAACCTGGTTTGCAACTGCACGAAAACACTTTTGTCCAGTAAGGACCTTCATAGGGAGAGGAAGTTCAAGAGGAAGAGAGGAGAGGCCACGTGCTCTCGTGATTTCGCCTTTTTCGGACTCCGACGCTTTAACCACAACCGCCATGTCCTCGAGGTTTCGTCCCTGCCGCCCGCCAACCAATCCCTGCCCTCGAAACGCTGCCTTGCCCGATCTCCGAGCGAGGGACTTATTCTTATACATGGAATTGTAACAGACACCGGGCGGCGGCCCCTATCAAGGCTCGAATACACTCGCCAATCAACGTATCAATTTTTTTCTCCAATCTACATCTCACCTATGTAACGCGTTGCCTTGCCTTTCAATGTAACGTGCCTTTCACTTGTGCGATGTCGGCTGTCGGCGCGCCAATCTGCCGGTCTGTGCCTCCCCCTGCGTTACGGAATGGCATCGCCACAGTGGCACGAATCTACAGACTAGAACATGTTTTGAATCTCCAGCAGACCATTCGCCAATCCTGAACTTACGTATACATTCGAAGCGGACGCCACAATTGTTTTGGGCCCCTTCTCAGCGCCTTTATTGTCTGTCATTCAGTGAGCCTTCAAGTTGTGCTCTGTCTCTTCTGATTCATCCTGCGCTCATCGTACATACGGAATCTTACCAAGCTCACAGGTACCAACCCAAGGCCCGGTAGCGGACGGTTTCCGCACCTGCTTTCAATGCTTCATTATCCATACAATTTTCAGTAGGACACGCTCGTTCGACTCGAGCCTGGGCCATAGACCAGTCTCGCTGTGTCTCTTCTTTTTCGTGGCTCAATGCAAAATTCTAATTTAATCGAAGGCAAAAGGAAGGAGAGTCCGGCCCAGTGTCGGACGGCTTCCGCACCTGCTCTCAATTTGTGGATAATAAAAAATTTAGGCAGGAGACGCTGGTTCAACTCGAGCCTGGGCCATGTGGGGTTGTCGCCGGTTTTTCTTTCGGGCTTCATGCAAATTGTTGAGCAAAGGAAGCTGAAATGGGAGGGAGAGAAGGCCTAGTAGCGGACGGTCCGCACCTGTTCCTGTTGATTACAGCCTCAGCTTTCAGCAGGAGAGTGCTCGTTCGACTCGAGCCTGGGCCATAGCTTAGTTCAAGGTCTTCTTTTTCTGCCTGTGCGGAAAATTATGAGATAGAGGAGTAAGTAGGGATGAGAATAAGGCCCAGTGGCAGACGGTCCGCAGCTGCTCCCAATTTTTCAGCTACATCCCATAGGCAGGAGTGCTCGTTCGACTCGAGCCTAGGCCATATTCTAGTGAACCGGCCCCTTTTTATCTGCCTGTGCCAAATTCTGATCTAGAGAAGATGGTAGGAAGGGGAGGAAGGGGAAGAAGGCCCGGTAGCGGACGGTTCCGCGCCTGGGCCATACACCAGTCTCTCTGTCTCTTCTTTTTCGTGGATCAACGCAAATTTCTAATTTAATCGAAGGCAAAAGGAAGGAGAATCAGGCCCAGTGGCGGACGGTCCGCACCTGCATCAATTTGCTTGGGAATACGCTAGTCAGCGGGACGCTCGTTCGACTCGAGCCTGGGCCATATCGATTCGGGTCTCACTTTTTTTGGCCGGGCAGGAATGGCTGCATAAAGAAAGGTGAAAAGGGAGGGTATGGGAGGCCCGGTAGCGGACGGTCCGCACCTGCAATCCATTCTTGATACACATTGAGACAGCAGGAGAAAGCTCGTTCGACTCGAGCCTGGGCCATAAACTACCGTGCGGCTTTCTTTTCCAGGCGTGCAGGAATCACAATCATGTGTCGTCCTAAATGACCGGTTGAAACATAAGGCTTCAGGTTACCTTCAGTGGCGATGGCTCCTGTACAGATCATACAGAATATCAATAATTATTCACATATGGTTACGAAATTTGAGCAAGAACTAAACTAGTGTTCAACCTGGACTAGCACGTGTGTGACTCGGCGAAGCTCGGATCATCAACTCCCTCGGCCACTGTTAAACTCGCTTGCCTCTTTCCTTCCTTCTTTAACGAATCCCGTTTTCATTGCTCTAGCGACACTTCTTGCCTACCTGTCTGCTGGCCGCAAAACCTGGTTACCCTGTGCTACCCCAATTGGCGCAAGATCTACACTAATTTCGAGAGATCCTGCTCTTTCTTCCTTCCTCAACAAGCCACCGGCGGAATCTCTGAATTGCGTGCCATTCTCCGAACCCTCATAATTGGCGAACAATGTACATCTCATTTTCTTAAGACACAAGCAAAATGTAATACGATAGCCCACTGATACTCAGCGCCACCAGAGACCATGATAAACAAGATGCAGTCATTACACTCCGACAATGTTTTGCCAAGCAAAGTAGTCCGGACTCCCAAGTCCATATCAAGTACGCTGACATCCGCACCTTGTTTCACTAGAAATTTGTGTATCCACAGGAAGTTGACGAAATGCTGCAGGTTGTCTTCTGTCATGGGGATCCGATGTTTCTTCGTAAGTTGGACCATGGCCAAGTAGTTTTCGCAAAGGGCAAGCTGATGAGCCAATGGTTCGTTATCCGGGACCCAATCTGCGAGCATCTTGCAGCGCCCCATCCACGCAGCCTGGAGCGGTGGGCCGTATTTGCCTCCTTGAACATTCACATTTCCACCCAGTTCGACAAGGAAGTGGAGCGCTTTGTAGTGACCCAGATATGATGCTACCTGCAACATAGTGCCGTATTGGCCACCATATGCATTCACATCAACCCCATTTTGGATGAGGAACTGGATTAGTTTATATAGTATGCTCTCGCTCCAGTTGGCCCAATGATAATCAGGGTCATTCCCGATTAAGAGGAGAACAATGTCCAAGCGGTTTGCCCACAGCGCTGCTGCTACCGCAGATTCTCCCTGTGTGTTGACAATGATGGCCCCCGCCTTGAGGAGCATCTGGACGATTTCCGGGTACATCTGTTCACGCAACGACGATGCTGCCTGCAATGCATTGCCATGTTCTCCACCCTGTGCGTTGACAGCTGCCCCCGCATTAATGAGGATCTGAACAGTTTCCGGGGTGCCCTTGTAGGATGCTGCCTGCAATGCATTGCCATATTTTCCACCCTGTGCACTGACAGCTGCCCCCGCATCAAGGAGGATCTGAATGGTTTCCGGGGTGCCCTTGCAGGATGCTGCCTGTAATGCATTGCCAAAATATCCACCCTGTGCATTCACATCGGCACCGTTCTTGATCAGGAACCGAACAATGTCTCGTCTGGTCGTCTCTTTGTATCTTATATCATCATCATAATACATGTCAAGGTCAGGGTAGGCGGTGTTGCTGTAGCGGGTTTTAATGGCCGATTCGGAATCGCCCGATGCTATGAGAAGCGGAGTTCGGTTTTGCTCATCCCGTGCATCAAGGTCAATGCCCAGCTCAATAAGAACGCGGACGAGTTCTGTGTGGCCCTTCCTGCAAGCTACGTGAAGCGCGGTGCTGCATTCCTCATCCTGTGCATTCACTTCGGCACCGTGTTTGATGAGCAGGCGGACGATGATTTCGTGGCCTCTGCTCGATGCTATGTGAAGCGCACTTCTAGATTTCCGATCCCATGCGTTCACGTCGGCCCCTTCCTCGATGAGTAATTGAACGGTTTCCGGGGTGCCCATGTAGGATGCTGCCTGCAATGCATTGCCATGTTCTCTGTGCGTTGACAGCTGCCCCCGCATTAATGAGAATCTGAACAGTTTCCGGGGTGCCCTTGTAGGATGCTGCCTGCAATGCATTGCCATATTTTCCACCCTGTGCATTGACAGCTGCCCCCGCATCAATGAGGATCTGAATGGTTTCCGGGGTGCCCTTGCAGGATGCTGCCTGTAATGCATTGCCAAAATATCCACCCTGTGCATTCACATCAGCACCGTTCTTGATCAGGAACCGAACAATGTCTCGTCTGCTCGACTCTTTGTATCTTATATCATCATCATAATACATGTCAAGGTCAGGGTAGGCAGTGTTGCCGTAGCTGGTTTTTGTGGCCGGTTTGGAATCACCCAATGCTATGAGAAGCGGAGTTCGGTTTTGCTCCCGTGCATCAAGGTCAGCGCCCAGCTCGATAAGCAGGCGGACGAGTTCTGTGTGGCCCTTCCTGCAAGCTACGTGAAGCGCGGTGCTGCATTCCGCATCCTGTGCATTCACTTCGGCACCGTGTTTGATGAGCAGGCGGACGATGATTTCGTGGCCTCTGCTCGATGCTATGTGAAGCGCACTTGTAGATCTCCGATCCCGTGCGTCCACGTCGGCCCCTTCCTCGATGAGTAATTGAACCATCTCGAGATGTCCGTAAAATGTTGCCACATGCAGTGGACTACAATCTGTATCGTGTAGACTTTTCGGCATTGTGTTTATGAGATTTGTTGCAGTTTCAACTAGATTGGCTCCTGCTGCGATCCACAGGGGTGATGTGTAGGCTGGCCAGTCAGGGTAGTTCCAAGGAGGTGGGCCACTACCCCGACGGAGGGTACTGAAGTTAGAAGACTGTCCCAGGAAATTGGCAATCATGTCTCTGAGGTCTGCCTCCGGCTGGCCAACGGCATGCACCAGACAGAACTGACGATAATAGCACAAGGGAAGCGCTTGAAATTCCCTATCAAAGGAAAACGTTGACTTCCGACCCAAGGAAAACGCTCGAGATCCCCCATTGAAGGAAAACACCCGAGATTCCCCATCGAAGGCGAGAACCGTGAGTAGAGTACGTGTTATGTGTGTTTGCACATCTGGGAATCGCCTGGCCTGGATGCTGTCCAAATAATCCTGGGTAGTATAGTGGACGAGTCGGACCTGTTTGTTCATGTCAACGAGCACCAGGCCAGCACAGACAGAGAGGATAATCTCAATATCCAAAAGGTTCTCGGGGTCCATTCGAGTTGTCCCGGGTTCAATGGCTAGAGCTTCCTGAAGCTCTCGAACCGTCAATAATCTCTTCACATTTGCAATCCAGGTAAGGGCCGAGCGAGCAATCCTGCTGTCTTCCCCGTCTTGAGCTTCAATTCTTTCCATTGTGTCTTCATACGTATGCTCTAAATCCGCTGGGAGGTTTTGCAGAGCCTCTTGAAGGGCCCTGATAGTGGGTTTTTTGCGCAAAGATTCAATGTGAAGCTTGGCGAGTAAAAACCTGATCAATGGCTGTTAAATGGTTCACTCTTCCGTCAGGAGACACGACACTTACATCCCATCCGCCCTAGCAATTAGACATGAAACAATTTCATGTCGTAGCACCGGTCGTGCGTTGACGTGTAATGATAGGCGTGGAGATATTCGGATCTGCTCGTCCAGATATCTCCGAATATCGACCTCGTTTGCACGGATCTCAATGACTTGAAAATTTGTAAGGGAATTGTGGAGTGAGATATTGGGCCGGGAAGTCAGCATGAGGTTGACTGTGGGACCCATCACAGCTAGATATCCAAGCAGGATATAACGTTCTTCCTCCGGATATTCATCAAGGGCATCGATGACGACGTAAACCTTTGACCATTCGGTCACTGCGGAGCGGAGAATCTGATCAATTTCGTCCAAAGAAGGTTCGGTGCCTTTCTCTGAGTGTTGGTCGTAGGCTCTCTGTGCTGCAGAGCCAATACTTTTGCCAAGCACGAGTTGTCGCCATACACTCGCGAGCAGGTGTGCAGGGCTTTGTGTTTCTTTATGGTTTAGATATATGTTCGCTACTCCAAGGTTGTGGTCTTCAGATTTACGGTGGAGATGCTCCACAACCACAGATCTATTGAAGGTGACATTAGCGAATGGCGGGCATGCGAAATTCGGGCGCACGCAAGGACAGTTTTTCCCGCACCCGCTGTGGATTTTCAATTTGAGTCAGGAATCCCGAGGGGAGAGGCCGGCCACGAACGTATTCCACGGCACCACAACGTTCCTCCAGCGCTGGACTCCCATTCTTGGAAGCACTGATGCGCAAGAAACCATCCTCCCATTCCGGCCTGTCGCACACGGCTAATGTCCGCTTGTCGCAGAAAGAAATTGAGAGGCGACAACCAGGCGATTATTTTGGTGCGTTGCTCGGCTATAGGAGCGTCAACATTGTATTTATATTATCTACGAGATCAAACTTACAATTGATGTGCTGCTGCTGGTCGTACGCAGCGTTATTGACACTGTTCAGTATGCCTAGCCCAATATCATCGCCCTTGCGAACCTCGAAAGCGAAGGATAACCTACGATCATGACTTATTTCTTGTTGGCTGGCGGCATCATCCACAGCTTTCAAGAGGTCTAGAAGGTTCAACGGGGTTCATTATTGATCCGTCGAAATATCGGGAGTTTTCTCACCCTCATTCGCATCGCGTTGCTGCTTGTCCGAATCAGCGACGGCTTTGAGGATGTCTACACCGTTCAGCCGCAAATATCAGGCCAAATCATGCTAGGCCGCAAAGTTTTCCCACCGCTATGCTCGCGTCGTTGCTCCTGGGCCGCGTCCCTAAAACTGCCGTTGAGCAATACATCCATGAACTGTCTTGGACACAAACCGGATATCCAGTGTTAACCAGAAGTTAAGCAAGGATTTGAACCGCTCGAATTTGTCCAAGTACTCCTGAGCCTTCTTTTTATCCCTCATCAGCCACATCAGCCGTTTCCCAACTTTCCACAAGCGGCCATCCGTCGTCTGCAGCGTTTTTACGAAGTCTTCCATCGTCGCCTTGAATGTGGTTAAAGCAGTATCCATTTGTGGCAGATTACTGTGCGAAGGACTCCCGGCTATGCGCGTTTGAAGCTTCATGAGCAGAGGTCGGAGAGCAGCCATCTCGATCAGGAGTTCCAGCTGCTCCTGTGATGCATGGCGGATGTCGTGGATGACTCGAAATCCTGCCTCTCCGACCTTAAGTGCGACGTCGACGAGCTGGAGGATGCTTGCGACGAGGCCGACTGTTTCTGCCATGGGGGAGAGGGAGAGGGAGATGCGGTGGGAACAGTTTTGCTGTGGCACCGGCTTCTAGTTAACAGCTTAAAGTGATGTGCGCTGGGAATAGACACATGGCGACGGACATGGAAGTTCGAGCAAGAACATCACACCGGATTAATATTAGCTGACCAACACATTTCAACAGCATTCCAGGCATCCGGCCCGGACTGCAATGTAGAAGCTGTCGTTTAATGTAGGCATGCTGTATCGTAGCATGGTTCTTTCATGGTCTGCCACAACTATATCAAAGGATTAAACTTGAGGGTGGAATTCATTTCCTCGGATCTGTTGACACGGATGTCTATCGCGCTCCTTCACCTACATATATCATGATCCGAGTCGAGCACTGGAATTTCCACAACCACACTGTCGATCGTCTGCGGACAGTTTGTCCTATGCTGTATCGTAGCATGGTTCTCGCATGGTCTGCCACAACTATATCAAAGGATTAAACTCGAGGGTGGAATTCATTTCCTCGAACCTGCTGCCAGTGACACGGATGCCTATCGCGCTTCTTTATCTATATCATGATCCGAGTCAAGCGCTGGAAATCCTTCAACCACACCGCGGATCGTCCGCGGACAGTTTGTCCTACACCTGCATACCTACATATCTGGGAACTGCCGTCAGATAATGTTCCGCAGGGTCGCACATTATTGGCACTAGGAGTTGGGACAACATCCTGGCTCTCAATGACAGGCGTGGAAGTCGAGGAACATCACAGCAGACGGGCGGGCACCGCGTGTCAACAGCATCTCGATCATTCGGGCTTGATGAGACATTAGTGTCGTTCAAAGTTGCTCCTACTTCTCTCCTACTCATGCTCCTCCTTGCTTTCCTACTCATTTTCCTACTCCGAGTAGGAGCACAAGTAGGAAGCCCAAAAAGGAGACTTTTTGCCAGTAGTCTCGAGGGCTCCTTTTTGCAAAATTTCTCCTACTTAAAAATTTCCTTCTCAATGACTATTGCTCTTTACCCCGATATTTTTTCACAAAGTTGTAGCATTTCTCTACATACACTGACCTATAGAACCAACTCCTTGGCCTTTTAAACCTTAGAAAACATTTGCAACATTTTTGTTCTCCCACTAATCTCCTACTCGCAAATTGGAGGGGGGGGGGGGGGGGGGGGTGGTTTCAAAGTTGCCCATTTTAAGCTCTTACTAATCGTCACATTTAAACCCCCTACTCCTTGCCATGCAATAATGGCATGAAATATATGGCTCAAAATTAACTGGGTGGTGCAGAATAACATTTCAAATGGACTAGATTTTACCCAAAAGAAAAGGTTGCATTTTTGACCTAGAAATAACAAGTAGGAGCCGAAGTACGAAGATGAGTAGGAGCTCAAGTAGGAGCAACTTTGAACAACACTATTGCTTGTCGATAATATAGTTATGCTGTGTCGTCTTAGCATGAGTGCAGTAAGTTCTGCTGCACCTTGATCAAAGCGAGCAGCCATTGAGGGGCAACATAGTCCCATAGAAGCACTAGGTTATCTCCGAGATGTGCGGAGTTGTCAGAGGCTCATAACACAGCCCGCCTAATGGCAACAATGTGGCGAGGATGTGTTACAGCAAAGTGCCATTCATAGACCGGTAACGAGCCTAGAGTTGTCATACATTTTGATGCTTCGGTGAAGACGAGAAACACTGCATACTCGTGACTCTACACTGGGTACGCATCGGAATCTGAGCTATAGCCGAAGCGCAGGCAAGCCAATTGAGATGCGGCATCTAATAAGCGAGCGCATCTCGTCCTCGGCGGCGCCCCGCCCGACTCCCGGCGCTTCGCTCCACCCGAACCCAGAGGGTCCCACATCCCCGCGGGGAGGATGCGCGCCGAGACGCGCAGGCCCCCCGATGAGCGTCGCACTTCCACGACGCCCGCGCCGACTGCTGGTCGCTCTCGCGAAGGCCGCCATCCGCGAGCGCCTCCCCTCCGCCGGCGAGCACCTACCCCGTAGCAGTGCGCGCTCCGCGATGCCCATCGGCCCGTACCTCATTCGTGCGCCCATCCACCCCGTCAGCAGCCTGCGCAGACTCTCAACTCCAAGACATCATCACTCTCCTCCGCATAACGTGCGGTGCCCGCAGACCGTGCTCACTCCAGCAAGAAAGGAAACGCGCCCCGCGCTCCTGCGGCTCCACTCTAAAACCCCCAAGCACGGACGCAGCTCCCCCGGCGCGCAGAGCACCAGGGTAAACGAAGGAGCCGCCGCCGGCTCTCCCCCAAACCCCAACCCCAAACCCCCAAAAGCAAGCAAAAGGAAGGAACGCACCTCTCAAAACAGTGTATCCACTTCTTCCGCTCGGAGCGCTGCCCGCCGACATCGGACATGTGGATCCCGTGCGGTGGTTAGTACGCGTCTAGGGTGATAAGAGGAGGGGGAGGGGGGAGAAGCAAAAGATGGTGGAGAAAGGAGGGAGGGAGGTACGCGCGGAGGAAGAACGGCACGGAGTGGACGAGAGACCAAGCAGGAAGAGCGCGGGATGAATGGACGTATAGGAGGCGGGGAAAGGGACACGGACGACGACGCAGCAAGGACGCTGCGCAAGGGAGCGATGGCGCGCGGAGGAAGGTAGGAAGGAGGGGTGACAGGAGATGCGGGCAAGGGATGCGGGGTAAGGGGCCTAGGCGCAGCGGTGGACCGCGAGAGACAAAGACGCGCGCATGGGGGGCGGGAGAGATGGGCAGTGGATAGTGAGAGCGAAGACGTAGAGAACGAAAACGGCGCAGAAATACAAAATGAAGATGGCGCAGAAGGAGAGAATGACAACGGCGCAGAAGACAAAAGAGTAGGGACACGACACTCACGACAGATCCCCCATCCAAAACCGCGTCTCGATGATCGCGGTGCTCTTGGCGCGCGCGCGGAGGACGTCCTCGGAGGGGACGCAGCGCGATGCGCTGGTCCGCCTGGATTGACGCGAAGAAGCTGCGAGCGGAGCGAGGCGAGCAAGGAAGCGAGGGTAGAGCGAAGAGCGCCAGTCAGTGCCCAGTAACTCGATAAGAGAAAGAGGAAGAGAAAGAGAGGGAGAGGGAGAGCAAGGGAAGTTCAAGGGGAAGAGAGGAGACCACGTGCTCTCGTAATTTCGCTAAATTTGCTTCCCGCACGGCCGACCATTTGGGGAGGACAAGTTAATCATCCCGACACTAGCTACTTTCAGCCATATACTCCCCATTGATATACGGTCCAGAGCATAAAAGCCTGCGGGAAGGGCAGCAAGAAACATCCGACTCACTTGCACCGACCACACCACAATGAAGCTGTCCATTGCTCTCCTCCCCTTCATCGCGGCGGTGCTCACCAGTGTACGCCCCATCCTTAACGCGTAGGACGTGTGATACTTAACCGGACCCATTAGCCCGCGTTGGCGATTTTTACCTCCTCGCTGCTCCATCCAGCTGCGTTGCAGCGGAGATTATGCCGTTGAACTCCGAGTCGCTGAGCGCGCTGCCGCGGGATACATTTGCGACGGCCAATTCGGGCCCCCTCAGCTCGTTGCAGGGTACGCCCCGAATGCCACCTGCGAGGCCGACTGTGTGTGCACGATTTTCTATGGTGCGGATGGCATGGATTAATCTAGGCGAGCTGGCGGAGGAAGGAGGGTGTTATCAATGTAGAGCACTGCGAGTCCAAGACGTTTAACCTTCAATCATACTTTGTGGAGGTGTGGGTTGGAACTCCGAGAAAGTGAAGTTTATGTCGGTTATAAAATAATTTCGAGTCTGCACGTTGGCGAAGAGTAGCTGCCCTCGCTTCTTGTGTGCGAGGCACTGCAGCGTATCTGCATTGGGACCCAATTTTCTCTGGTTGTTCCCCAGCATGTGTAGGTTATAGTGAGATATCAGGCCGGAGGGCGTGGTGAAATAATTTGAATGGAAATTGTATTTCTCGGGCTGCTGGCGTACCATCAGGTTCAACATAGTACTGTTCGGCGCAAGTTCCGAGATCTGCGCAACCTTTAATTTCCTTTCAACTGCTGACAGTACTCGATGACTGAGGCAGATAAATATCGCGGGTCCACGTACTTAATGTTTCATGCAACGCACTATTTTAATCCGGGGAGTCTGTGGAGTTCGTTGCGTCTGGTTAAACCATAATTAAAGTCTCTGAATGGGTCAGCTACTAGAGACGCGCGGAGCTGCAGCATTCTATGCGTAACTGCACCGCGAAACACGTCAGTACTGCGTAATCAATGACGAGTAGGAATGCTACCCAGAATGAATTGCACCGGGGGTGTCAAATGGATGAGTCCGTTAGGGAGCTCTGGGCTGCAGGCCGAGCAATAATGGTTGATATCGTAATCTGTACTACACAAATTCACCGCCAGCGCATAGTTGGTTGAGCCACGGGGCGCCCACTTTTAGGTATATTTAGAACAATTGAATCATCTCTCGTCCATGGGGAAATTTCACTTAGGGTCGACGGTCCAGCCAACTTTGAAGCATGGAGAATCAACCCCATTCAGCATCCGTCTACGTTTGAGGCCGATGATCATTTGAGGCGGATGTACTCAAGCTTTCAAGCCTGCTTAATGAATCTCGTTAGAAATTACATGCAGGCTTTGGGAAACCCCACATTCTTCCAATCATTTAGGACCGAAGTCTAACGCAAACGCTTTCATCTTCCATTTCATATCCGCATCATCATCGATACTCAAAAAACACTTGGGAGCTAAGTATCCCGTCCTCTAGAAGGATGTTTCGGGATTTAGCGGGGGTTTGGGGGGCTTGAAGTTGAACCGTCGGCTCGGAATTTCAGATGGCAGTTGGTCTGGCCAGTGTTGCGTTCAAAGTTGAGGTATTTTATTCAGATATTTTTGCTCCCTGCGAGTGTTGTTGAATGGCTCCATTCAAAGTGTTTCCGCAGACTCTTGAAGGCTCAAGTATAGAATGACAGGTATGGACGCATCAATTAAATTTTGATGGGAAATCAACATCGATCAACACACATCAAAAATGTTCAACATCGGTTCTCCGTCATTTCTGGATGGGTTGCCTCCATTTTTTCTGCATAGTACTCTGAGGCCATTCACCGAGTTCCATCATATTTTTTATGCCGGCGTGAAATTGCTGGGTAAAGCAAGGTCGAACAGGAGGGGAGGAAGGTCCGGTAGCGGACGGTCCGCAACTGCTCTTGATTATTCGCCGCCAGCATGATTGATGCAGGAGTTGACATCAAGTTCTTCAACATTGCCCTGAAAATCAGGCATGTCCCAACGAAGTTCACAGGTAGAGTGAAAAGGCCCAGTGATGGGAGGTCTGTCCATGCTCTCAATATTACACTCATGAGGAAGATTCAGCAGGAGCCGCTCGTTCGACTCGAGCCTGGGCCATTCTTGGGCAGTCCCCACTTTTCTTTTCCCTAGCTCAGCGCAAATTGTTAGGTAAAGGGAGGCGAAAAGGGAGGGGAGAGAAGGCCCGGTAACGGAGGCACCTGCACTCAATGGACTTGGAAAATGTATTCTGCAGGAGCCGCTCGTTCGACTCGGGCGTGGGCCAATCGTCACCTCCAACTTCTTTTTTTCAGCTGCACAGAAAATTGCTGGATAAATGAAGGTAAAGGGGAAGGCAGGGAAGGCCTGGTAGCGGACGGTTTCCGCCCCTGCTCTCCATTCATCTGCTATTTGGCGAGTTATACAGAAGCTGCTCGTTCGACTCGAGCCTGGGCCATCCGCCTGCAGGTACACTTTTTTTATGCCTTGGGGAAATTGTTGGGTAAAGCAAGGTAAAGGGGAGGGAAGGAAGGCCCGGTAGCGGACGGTCCGCACCTACTTCCAATTGTTGACTGGCCCACACGGAGTTCAGCGGGAGCAGCTCGTTCGACTCGAGCCTGGGCCATAGCCGACCAGTCTCTCAGTGTCTTTTCTTCTTCAATCTTTTTCAGCCAACACTCGAGGCCAGTCAGCCGCAATGTTCAATGGAGTAAGTAGATAAAAAAGGTGGCCGTGGGGAGCTGACATCAAGTCCTTCAACACTGCTCCGAAAATCATGTCCTAACCAAGTTCCCAGGTAGAAATGAAAAGGCCCAGTGGCGGGGGGTCCACATCTGCATTCAATTCTCAGGGATGATATTGATGCAGGAGACGATGCTCGTTCGACTCGAGCCTAGGCCATAGCCGTCTACCTTCTCTCTTTTGATCTGCTTGCGCAAAATTCTGATCTATCCGAGTTTGTAAAGGAGATTAGAAGGCTCGGTAGCGGACGGTTTCCGCACCTGCTCTCAATTCACACTTGAAAGGAAGTCCGCAGAAGAGACCGAGGCTCGGCCATTCTGCATTTCTTTTGCCTTCAGCTGGAAAATTTGATGATTCACCGAAGCTCACAGATAGCAGAAAAAGGCCTGGTAGCGGACGGTCCGCGCCTGCAATCAATTAATCGTTTGCGAGGTGATTATGAAGTCGGCAGGAGATGCTCGTTCGACTCGAGCCTGGGCCACCCCCAGTTTCATCCTGTTTTGTTTTGGCAGCGGAGAAATTGCTGGGTAAAGGAAGGTGAAAACGGAGCATGAGAAGGCTCGGTAGTGGGCGGATTCCGCATCTGCTCTCAATTCACACTTGAGAGGAAGTCAGCAGACACCTAGGGTCGGCCATTCTGGAGTACAAGCATTTCTTTTTCCTTCAGCTGGAAAAATTGCTGATTCACCGACGCTCACAGATGGCAGGAAAGGCCCGGTAGCGGAGGGTCCGCACCTTCTTCATATTGTTGGGAGTTTTCAACCCAAGCAGGAGAACGCTCGTTCGACTCGAGCCTGGGCCATGTTCATTCGCATGTTCTTTTTTTATCTGCCGAAGCACAAGATTCTGAGACAGAGAGGGTGGAAGGAAGGGAGGAAGGTCTGGGAGCGGACGGTCTGCACCTGCACCCAATTTGGGTATGAAGAAGAGGATGTATGCAGGAGACACTCGTTCGACTCGAGCCTGGGCCCTGTAGTCTTCAAGTATGGTTTTTTTGGCAGCACGAAGAGAGTTTTGCAACGGAGATGGTACATCAATGCTAGGTTCAAGGTACGCAAAGCAAGGCCCGGTAGCGGACGGTCCGTGCCTGCTCCTGTTGTGCATTGAATACAGCTTTCAGCAGGAGAGTGCTCGTCCGACTCGGGCCAGGGCCATAGCCCAGTTCTATGTCCTCTTTTGCTGCCTGTGCGGAAAATTATGAGATAGAGGAGTAAGTAGGGATGGGAGAACGGCCTGGTAGCGGACGGTTCCGCACCTGCTTCATATTGCTGGGAGTTTTCAACCTCAGCAGGAGAACGCTCGTTCGACTCGAGCCTGGGCCATTCTTTGATCACTTCTAGCATTTTTTCTACCTCACACAAAATCTTGAGATAGAGGAGGCAGCAGGGAGTACAAAAAGACCCGGTAGCGGACGGTTTCCGCACCTGCTCTCGATCATTTGTTGCCAGCATGGTTAATGCAGGAGCCACTCGTTCGACTCGAGCCTGGGCCATGCAGTCACCTTGTTCAACTAGGTTTTTTTCAACACGAGATCGGAATGGTACATCAATGCTAGGTCCAAGGTATGCAAAGCAAGGCCCAGTAGCGGACGGTTTCCGCCCCTGCTTCCAATTGTGCGGCTATAGCGAGGTCTCAGCAGGAGAGTGCTCGTTCGACTCGAGCTCGGGCCATTTTCCGTATCCACGAGAGTTTTTTTCTGTGGCTGGGTAGAAATCGTTGGGTAAAGGAAGGTGAAAGGGGAGAGGAGGAAGACCCGGTAGCGGAAGGTCTGCATCTGCACTCAATTTGAATTGAGAGCCTCGAATGCAGGAAATTCTTGTTCAAGTCGAGCCTGGGCCATTCGCGTTTTTGTTGAGGGAAAGCACAAGAAATTTGCGACAAGGGTTCTCGCCTCGCTCTCAATTAGTCGCCGCGAGCACAATTTTCTATTATGCGACCTGATAAGTAGCACCCGGCGTGTTTGCTGATGTTGTCACGACGCGTCTGAGACGCGACCGTCACATGGTGGCGGTGCACTTGCTCCCTTGGACCTCGACGTCGACCAAGTCGTCCCCCCACTTTCGCCCTGGTTGCACAAACCGTACCAATCCGCCGGAACTATCGACGTGGACCGAGGACTCAGGGGTGCATCGCGTGTTGCTCGCGACATGCTTCTCGAACAGGCGGCGCCCGTACTGTGCTGCCCCGCGATGTGGGCGTCCGTGGTACGGCGTGGAGCGTGTATGCGTTCTGTTCTCCAGGCCATGATGACGCGAAGGGGCCCCCCTCGCGTACGCCTCCTCTCCCCGTACTCGGAGCGAGCAGGGACGGATGTGCGGTGCGAGGGGTGCTCGTGGGCTTGCGTGCATCGGGAACGATGCGGACGCCTTGGAGGGGGTATGGACGCCGATGCAAATATGCTCGCGTACTCTTCGACGAAGGAGTAGCGTGTAGGCAGCGCCTCGCGAGGCCGCTGCGGGAGACCGTGCCCACTACCACGGTGCTCTTCAGGTGACGGTGTATCTCGCCCGCGAGGTGCTGGACTTCGTCTTGAACGGCACACGCCAGTGACAGACTGGACGCTCCTACTCCGCGATCCTAGAGCGGCGCCGGCTGCCCTCATCCCTCTCGTCATCTTCTTCCCGCTTCTCATCCCCGCGTCCTTGCTCGCATCCCTGCTAACGGCCCTCCCATCTCCAGAACCGCATACGCGAGTCGCTCTACATCTTCGAGTCGGTGATCAACAGAAGGCGGCAAATACATCCTGTGGAAGTTCATGCAGGAGAATCGGGCAGAGTTGACCGTATACCCACAGTACGTACCCTTCCGTTCCTCCCTGCCTTTTATCTCCTCTCTGTGCGGCATGCTGACGAAAGGTGTATAGTTTGACGCAAGCGACGAACACGAAGAACATCCGGCTCGTGCTCGCCGCCGTCAAGGAGACGATCCTGCAGAACGCGCTCAAGGACTCGGGGATCCTGTCCCGCGCCTGCGCCCTTGGACTGCAGGACCATGTGCGCACGGGCTACAGGATCAACTGATCAATTATGATTGAGTGGCTGGACTGGGTGGCGGCTTGCAGCGTCCGCGCACGCCCTGGCGTATGCGTATCCCCTCGATACCCCAGCGGATACCCGCGCCGCGCGTGCTAATAGACCGCACGGGCCGCGCAAGCGCACAGGGTCTTCTTTCTTTATTCGCTGCTCTGGTTTTCGGTTTCGGTTTCGGTCTCGTTGTTGTTCTCTCCTTCTCCCCCTCAATTATCTTCATCCGGGTTTCATTCCTCTCGTCGTCTATATCTCTGGTCTCTCTCGTTTGCTACATATGGTCTCTCCCGCTTTATTGCTTTTCCGCTCCGTGCTGCTGCTATGGCTTGTTTACTTACTTACTTATTTCTTTATTTAAGCGCGGTTGTAATGTCACTCGGTGAGAATTTGGATTAGCAGGAGGAGGGTGTTTGCGAGTGCTTGGTCGATGGCGGAGGCGCGTCGAGTCATGTGACACCAGCTGCACTTGATCAAAACCCCCATCTTCTCCAGCTGCTTGGCTCCGCACTCTTCAGAACTGCAGAGAACCACCTCAAATTGCGACCAATGGGCTCTAATAAGAGCATTATCGCCTTGCCCAAAGCTAGCTTAGCTAGTGACTCGATATTTCCTCAGCTGTTTTCTTTGTGTTTTCTACGCGGTCGTACGGCGATCGGACCTGGAATGATTTGCGGAACCTTTCCGTCTATCGATCTCTCCCCAGCTGTTTCTCTTTCCCTCCAGGATCGCACCAGGCCACATCGCTTGAGATATCTTCTACTGCAAATCAAGCGCTGGACGTTGCCATTACTTGCGGCAGCTATTTTTCTACCGCTTTCTAGGATCACCTTTCATCATGCTTTATAGCTCGGGGTCCCGTCACGCCGCCGAGGGATCAAATCGCAAGGACTCGCGTCGTTTTGGTACACGAACAAGGAACACAAATGAAGCCTACGAGCAACTTGAGCATTGGTTTCTCCTGGAGCGTCAGGTGTATGTCCACTCCGCACATCTCGCAGAGAACCTAGTGCTTCAATGAGGCTATTACTTCGCCCGCGGGCGCTCGAGACTTTTTTGTCCTTGATAAACACACGGCAGAACTTACTGGAACCATGTTCCAATGACACAGTACGAGAAATGCGATGCACCGCAGGCGCAGCAGAAACTCCTCGCCGAGATGGATGCTCTCAGGCCTCTGCTCGTAGAGCTGCGACTCCGCATCGCTCAAAATCCCTCGAGCGGTAGTCTGCAACAAATGGACATACCTTTAATCGCATCAAGGCGACGATGGAGCACTTCGCAGAAACCGTAACGCTGCCGCCAGCGGCCGGACGGGTGGCAAAATTTTTGGAAACGGCTGGCGTGGTCGATGGAAGATAAAAAGGAGTATCTTGTCAAATTCGAGGAGTTCAAGTCCTTGCTCACCTCCTGGTTGACATTGGACATCTGGTTTGTATCGAAGACTGCTCGTGGTTGCGGTGCTCATCTACACTTTCAGGGACGCGGCCCTGGAGCAACGAAGGGAGCATGGCGGTGAGTAGATTCATCACCGCGTCGTAGGGTGATTCCTACTAATGTTTCCTCCCCAACCGTCTAGAAATCCTCAAAGTCCTAGTGGATGCGGACCAACAACAACGTCTTGATCATGACGGTGAGAGCAGTGCTATGAAGAGTGGTATTGATATTCGCCGTTCAACGGTGCAGCCACCCGCAAAGCTGTGGAAGAGGCGAACGAGCAGCAGCGACTTCATCATGGCGGTGAGAAAGTGAATCGTATCGTAGGGTTGTACTCATAATCGCCATCCACGGTGTAGAGACCCTCAAAGCTATAGTTGATGCGGACCAGCAGCAACGCCGCGAGCATAGCGGTGAGGGAAATACGAAGGAGAGTGATTGGCACTGACGGTCACCTCTATTTAACGGTGCAGACATCTGAAAAACAGTGATTGATGCGGACCAGCAGCAACGACTCGAGCATGGCGGTGAGAAAGATGATCCTGTATGGTGCTTCGTACGAATATTCTTCATGAAGACATCCTCAAAGCTGTGAGTGATGCGAGCCACCAGCAGCGGGGTGATCATCACAGTGAGGATGATGCGCCATCGGATGGATCATGATCAATGACTTATGTTCGACGGCGCAGACGTCCATAAAGTGTGAATCTGTCCTGATGTTCTTCTGCAAGAGCTTCTCCTTCAACTCGAGTCTGGATCATGGAACGTGTTCGTCGATACCATTTCCAAATCAGTGGGAGGGGCATGCATCCATTTATCAAGTCGTCAGGTGGGTTCAAACTTCACACCTGCATTCTATTCGCGAAACCAACAGGCTTCTGGAATACTGTTGCACTGCCTCAGCGCTTAGCGTTCTCACCTACCTGTCTGTGCCGCCCAGCTGCTGCTCGTGGACAACGGTACCGACATTGGAAAGATCTGCCTACGCCAACTTGATCCGCGATTTCCTGACGTGTTGGTGTGTTGTGGAAGTGCGACTAGCCCCGCTCGTCGCCTTCGATTCCCGAGCCAGCTAGGCCATCCGACCAAATATTCCATCACAATTCGTTTTCTAGTTCTTTGACCACAGGTCTTCATTTACCAAGGAAATATTTTATTATTGTGTTTACAGACTTAACTTTACATTCCCGTACTCACCCCTCTCATATCTTATACAGACACTATTTGTTTCGCACTACGTACCGCCAACGCGAAGAGTCGAACCAAGTCCTCGGGCATCTCGGACTGCGCCGGGGATCGATTTGAAGTGGATTGGGCACCCATCTTCAGCGCTGAGCGGGGCGGCGTTAATCTCCCTATACGTCTTTGCGTACCTCCCGGATGACTCGTTGGGCGAAGGTTTGATTTTAGCTGAGGCTTTCTAACGGACTCTCTTACATACATCAGTTTATATCTATTTGCACTGGACGGACATTACGTTACTTTTCCCTTTGTTTTTTGACCGCCACCTCAATCCACACGATTCTGAGCAACTCCGTGCGAATCCAGCCCCGTTTGATCACTCTGAGCTAAGTTTTCTGTTTCATTCTCCTTTCTTTTCAATCTACAGCTGCCTTGATTATTTCCTAGCCAGCATTCACATTCTACTGCACGACTCGGCGCTGTCACCCGCACGACCTGGACACTTCTCGGTCCCCGTGAGGACCACTTATTTCTTCTTCAGTGTCTTTCCAACATCGACGAGCCACGGATAAATTCGATCAGCCCAAATGCGTCAGTCTCTGAATCCTCCCGTTGCTCCCCCTCTTTTTTTAATCTGTCGGCACAAAATTGCATGATGGAGGGGTGACGAGGGAGGAGAGGAAGGCCCGGTAGCGGACGGCCCGCACCTGTTTTCAATTCTCATTCAGGGACAGAATGAAGTCAGCAGGGGACGCTCATTCGACTCGAGCCTGGGCCATTATTGGTTTCCCTCGTTTTTTCTTTTCCCTAGCGCAGCGCAAATTGTTAGGTAAAGAGAGACACAAGGGGAGCATGAGTAGGCCTAGTGGTGGGGGGTCCGCGCCTACTTCCAATTGTTGGCTAGCCCACACGGAGTTCAGCGAGAGCAGCTCGTTCGACTCGAGCCTGAGCCTTCTTCGTGGGATGGGTTTTTTAGGGCTGAGCGCAAGGTAGGAGGGACGATAAAAAGGCCCGGTGACGGTCAGTCTCCGCACCTGTTAATGGTAAAATGAACTCAGCGAAGTCAGCAGGAGGTGTTCAATCGACTTGAGCCTGGGCCATTCTTCGTTTGTACGATTGAATATCCTTTTTGCGAGAGCTCAGCGGCGCGATACTCAGAGGACATGTAAATATTCGCCGTCTCCATCTCTTTTATTTCCGCCCGACCAATCAGACACTGAAACCCGCTCTTAAGCCTAGGCCCCACAAAACTGAAGTCTTAAACGCCCATTATAGGCTCGATGTTGCGCTCATCAACATGGCATACTACACGCTCGAAGAAGGCAAAGCTGGGTGTTCTATTTTGGGATAAATTCCGCTCTGTTCCTCCCCACACTGTCCCACGATCCATCCGCTCAATCCCTCCGCTTGTTCCTGCCTTTTGCTCCAGTCCTCCGCTCCCCGATTTACATCCGAGACCCCTGATTATACCCCTATTCCTTTCCCTTTTGAACTCCCCTTTCCCCTCACTCCTCTTCACTTGCTCCTCTCACAATGTCGTCTATATTTTTCCACTAATATCTAGGATCCTCGAGGGCGGAATCCAAAGTATCCCCTTCTGTGGAAGTGCCAATTGGCACACTCGTCGCATCGGCAGATCATTCACGTTGTGCACGAGCTCATCGGGTGTTAGCGACCACTCGACTTTTCTCTCATCTCTCTGATATTCCTCTCCTACATCATCTTGCCACTCTTCTCTAGACTTTTCCGAGCTCCCCGACCACTAGTACGCACCGGCGTCACGTGGAACCGCGCTTCATCAAATCACATGACCGATCATCAAAAGTCGCGTACATGAAACGCATCGCCATGAGCGTTGTAGTGGGTACTCGGTGCGGGCTCATATTTTCCTTCATTCATATTATTCCACTCTATGCATCTACCACATTTCCACACCCCACTCCCTGCCAACATTTCTATGATATAATCTGAACACTCTCCGCATCATTTCTTCGTAATTACTTGCCGACTGCGAATCTCGTTCCAACACCTCAGCCACCTCGGACTGCGCTGGGGATTGAGACGTCGGAGGTCTGTGCAACCTCATGACAGCACTGAGTGGGCAATGTACTCTCCCTATCCGTCTTTGCGCTGTGCCCGGGTGGTTTGACGGCCTAGGTGCGAGCTAGCACAAGGTATTTTATTTATATACCACGGACTCTCTACCTATTCTCTACTTACCTATATGTCTTCTCTGCGCATGGACGGGCAATGGTGGTGCGAAAGCACGCATTGCAGCCGACCCACTGCCGTTGTAATTGTTCCATGTACAACATATAGAGTGATTCCCTCTTGCCTTCTCCCTCCATCTTCTCCTTGAGCCTCTGAGTTTTTTACCCATGTCCCCGAGTCCTGCGCCCCGAGTTTTGCTCTAAATCACACCCCCCGAGTCTTGTATTGAGTCCCCAAGCTTAGTCTATTTTCTCTACATTTCCTCCTGACTATTCTACGGTTACAGGCTGGTATTAGGTATGGCCTTGCACTTCTAGGTCCACGCTAGGACCATCTTTCTCTTCTTCATTGTATATCTACTGCTTCGCTTCCAAGGGGCCCAAATCCCAGCCCAACCGTGTCCTGGGTGCAACATTCGACACCGAGAGTTCTCCCAGTTGTAGCCCAACAAAGACAACATACGGGCACAGCAGCGGGCCCACAAAGGCGACTTGTGTGCATGGGAGCCACCGGACAAAGGTGACGCGCATAAAGCGCGACGGGGTCCCGGGAAGCGGTGCCAAGCGGGGCACAGGGCGGGCAGCTGCGTGACGCCGGCTGTGGGCCGAACGAATGAGAGCGCAGTGACAAGAATGAAGCCAGCGTGGCTCTGTCTCGTACCGAGGGCACAGCTGGTCTATAGCCTCATCATGCCGTGGCTTGGCAGATCCATGACGGCATCTGCGGCTGACTTACGGCCGTCTCGCGGCTGGGGGCAACAAAATACAGAACTCAAGTACTTAAACACCTTGATGGCAAACAAACTTTCTAAGACTTTCAAATCTACTATAGTAATTTATTCTATCTAGGTACAATTTACGTAGGACTTTGTCTACTACAACTGAGAATATAACAAAGGTTTGATGTGCTATGCATGACAAGGTGCGAAGTAAGTGCATTTATTGCACTCACATTTGAGGTGTGTCAGTCACTGCCTAGTCTCTCGTAGACAGACACTTCAACATGAAGCTCGTGCCTCGCTTGTTGAAGTCTGTTGGCTATCAGGGGGGTCCGATCGGACTTCCAGCTTATTACCAATCTTTTGGCGGGCGAATCACATTGATTACCAATCTTTTGTCAATCATTTGGCAAATACTCATAAAGTGACCATCAAACTTGTTGAATAGCTCAACACCTCGGCCAATTTGCAAAATTCTGAAGAGACAGAACTCTTCCTAGCAGGGTAAAGTATGACTTCACATCTTTGCCTGTTGCAAATACATGATTCCCAGTGCTACAGAGTTGATTGGTAATAAGCGGAAACCCCGATCGGACCCCCTTTGTAACAACAGGACTAGTCACTGCCCCCAGTGTCAGAGCTCACCCGCTATGAAGCTGAAAAAAACATGATATTTTCCTGTCATATTCGTCATCGCAAGACTAACTTCAGCTGGGAAGACATCGGCTAGGTGTCATAAGACGCTGGTCGTCGAGCGGACGGCGGCGCGCAGCCAGTGTGAAGGGCAGAAACCCAGGTCTCGAACAATAGATAAACCGCAGTACAAGCTACATGCAGGGAGTACATATGGACAAGCCTGAAGGAAGATACAGTATCCGAGAGAAAATGGGTCGTGCTCATGGAGCGATTTAATTCTGTGCGGAAGACTTCGAGTCCTGGAAAGATCAACTGAGTGATGTGTAACTCGGATGGAGAGATGAGCGTCCCCACCTGGTGAATCCCGTGCATAGTGTCAATCCGAATGGCGATGGGGTGTCCCCCTGTCTGCCTAGGGCGATCCACATTCCCTAGGGAGTATTGTTCCCGGGTTGCGTGATCACTCGAAGAAATAATATACTCCCTTGAGTTGAGGGTTACCAGCATCGAGGTCGTGTAAAGGCGGCCCACTACGAAAATAATGGAAATTGATTCGCCAACATTGGACGATCACTCACTCAGCAAGAAAAAGAAGATGCTGAAGTTTGAGGAAATCAATCTTTCCTCCTTGTACGTTGAGGAGTGATTACGCACTAAAGAAATGTGTTCGGGGAGACCACGATCTGGCCGAAGTCCGTCAGTAGGATTAATTATATGGATCAATGAGACACACAGAAATAGTAGAGACCACAGCGCAAATGCTGGTTGGTAGCCCTGAAGAAGACGATTAATACCGGCCATGTTATGGAGCACAACTTCTCCAAGCACCCGTGTTGAATGTGAACACCATCTAATAACGGATTCAAATGACATCTTTGCCATCGAGCGGGCACAAACCAGTCTGTTGATCAAGTCTGTTGAGCGCTTGAACCCTGTTTTCACCTGAATGCAGAAGAATTACGAGCACGATCGATACTGCCATGTCGGTCGCCGCCGATACAACGTTCGAAGCAATGCCCCACGACTGAAGCAGCAAAATCAACGTTGATATCGGATTCCCAGGTATTCCGGATGATATACCTCCAGCGTGATGACCTCCGAAAGTTGCGTTAATCTGACACTAAAGGAATACTACTTTTAAGCCCGGAAAAACACGAAGACAATTATTTGAGGTACCACTTGACGGCATAGACTGTATAATGGGATGTTTGAAAGCTTCGAGCTGAGTTCAAAGAAGTTCTTCTCACCCAGTAAAAGTACTGAACGACCTTAGCATTGGGATGGTGGATAAGCCTTTAAGCACCCACCACACGAAACCCAGCTGAGACCCGACTGTTGGCGAGTCAAGAGAAATACACGTCTTGGCTCCTCAGACACGTACCACGGCCCCTGCCAGCCATATATTTTTTCCGACTGGAACGATTTAGATCGACACTCAGTGCGAAGATGAAGTTGACTTACTTTTGTAGATTCGCCAACAATAGAACCTAGAAATAAATTATGAGAATATATATTGCAGCAATTATCCAGCGGTCTAACTGTTGCACCATGGTCCCGATCGCGCAACTGAAGAAGAGTTGAACAATCACAGTTCTAAGCTTTGAGTTAGGAAGGAGAACCGAGTCGGCGGCTAGTCACTAACTTGACCACGGAAGGGAGTATCAGAGGGTTTTCCATGGAGCTAACTGGTTTCCATTGGTAACAATGGGTCAAGAGACTGGTGCGATTGCTGTCCGACATACCTAAGTATGTATACACTGGAAGATGGATGAGTTTGGCAAGATCGGAATCGGGCATCCACCGCCGGGTACATACCTGCGTGGCTCAGTAACGCCTGTTGGAAGGTGTCGCAGATCAAGATGGCAACGACCTATAAGCGCGTTAACGGCTCGCCGACTCCTTTCCTAACTCGAGCCACTCACCAGACATTTGACGATCTTTGGATCTTTAGAATGATATTTTCGGATGTACATCCAGAACTGCAAAATTCCAGCTGTGCCTGGTCAGAATTCTGGAACATCATTTGGAGTGTGGCACACCCCCATATAATCTTCAATATACTGATTGAAGCATGAGAGGGCTATGAATACAAGTTGAACTCACGATGCAGATATCATCACAACTATGAACAATACCCCGAAAGTATTGTGGACCGTTGTTTTCATTTTGCAGTGCGAGGTCGGAAGTAGGAGGTAGCCTGTGAGAGGAGGATAACTAAAGAACTGACGGGCGGGGTGTAAAGAGGGCGTTGGCGGATTTTATATGCGACGCGGGCCGCGAAGGTGATCCGGATTTTGCTGTGGTAGCGTCTACTTTGGCTCGAACTTGAGCCGAACTGAGCCAAACGCGGCGTTAGAAAGGTTCAACATTTAGCCGGTGCGTTCGAACACGGCGGCCGACACTTCGTTAAATTTCAAATTGAGATTTTACGCCTTCAGACAGTAATTTATCTGCCTGAGATACGACTGTGCAACAAAGAAATTTGTTTCCCAGCTCATCCTTACTGTCCTAGGCCAAAGTCGCGTGTGTGCAACTTATTCATAAGCATAATTGATTATCAAAAGACCTCGGGGAATCACTACGCGTGCTATTGAACGTGTTCTAACGTGGAACCAAGCAAGAACCTTACCCCCAGTAGCAGCGGACGGGTCGTGACTGGGAAATTTGTGAACTAGATGGACGAACGCCGCCATTGTTTTGCACCTTTGAACTGTGATACGGGGTGAGATCCGTGGAGGTTGTAGGCACGGTAATTGCAAGACGCCGAGAGACGGAAATTCGATACAGAGAAGATCTAAACCAGATTCAGAAACCTCTGATCGAAGGTAGAAAAGTCCCGAAACGTAAAGTGATCCAACATATTGCGGGTGATACATAGGGCGATGACAAAAGATGCTGAGAATTTGGCGGAAAGTCAGAGTTCACACATGCAAGCCATCAGTCCAAGATCTGGGATTGTGGCTGTCTTAGATGGGGGGATGTTACGCATGTGGTGTTGGGTTGCCATTACATGCGTGAAGCTCTGTCTTCCATGCAGGAGCAAATCGGATACACAAAGAGGAGGGGTTTTGAGATGCTCAGAACAAGCGTAGTTAATCTATTATCTCCGTCGTAATTTCATAGAAACCTGACTCAATGAGTCTTTTGGTCAACAGGCTGCCGAATGCGACCACCGGTGTCAAGACTCGGAAGCCACGGCAGGAACTCCAAGGTAGTTCTGAGCGCTCGTGAAGAAGTAGTAGCAAGGCACATTCGGTTACAGTGACTGGAAATTCAACTCAGTTGGTATGGTCAAAGTGAGTCCATTGAACATACCGGCACTCCCCATATACCCTCCGTCCCCGCCGATAGTCCTGAAAACCGTTTTGGCATGGTGAGGTTTTGAATCGTGTGCGGAGGGCATAGATCTTGTGATATTTGTAACACAAATAGATCCTGTCTTAAGATCACTAGTAATGAACGAAACGCGGTGTAAACGAAAGGAGGGAAAGGAGGATCTATGGTGTGTGTAAGCACCTGTACTTTGGATTTGTAGATTCGCGGTCTACAAGCCATCCGGCCAGCCAGCGAATCTGCAATGCAAACAGTGGCGTCAACTTAGCGAAACACAGTGAGCACCTCTCGACTTGCCGGTGGAACATATATGAGGGTCGAAGCTGCTGCGAGGGCCGTCAGGCTGGCAACTCTTGCCCCGACCCGCGAAGGAGCGACGAGGAATTCAGTGTAATGGAATTCCTCCCCGTAGGCGGCGAGCGATTGTGTGCTCTGCAACAAACCCCACGTGCGATTCACAGCCGCGACATTGTTGGCCGCCAGCAGGAAAAAAGAGCCGACCAAACTGGCGTGAGGTTGCAAGTCGTACACGAGGGTGCTCGGTGAGCTCTTTCCTTGGACTTGAATACATTAGAATGAGCACGGTCTCAAAACGCTGGACCAAACTGACTGGGACTGAGACTGAACGGCTTCAGCGACTTCCAGAATATATCTCTTGGCACGTCTTGAAGCATACTTATTCCGCTTGCGGCCGTCCCGCGCGAAACAAAAACTTTCTGCAAATCCATGGCCGTGGTGGATGTAGAAATTCTGGTATTAGTGCCGTATTCCTCTCGCAGCTTCTCGGTGGATTCAAGGACCACAATGTCGGAGGGTATGGATTCGTAACCACATGCGTGAATGACGACCGAGGGCGGTGCCACACCTTCTTCCAGGTGATCGAAACTGTTCCAAGTCAGCAAGAAAGCAATGGAAGAACAACAGTTCATGTACAGGGTCACGGATTGGAGGTAAAAAGGCAGTTCTCCCGTGAGGTCGAGGTAATGAGTTCCAGCAGATACGCATGCCCTGGGTGTTCCTTAGCACTCGTGTATCAGCCAACGGGGAGCGCGCACTTTACAACGGGAATTCCCAGCTTCCAATATTTACTGGTGCAGTTTATCACGACCCGAAATTGACGAACGAGAAGGTCGAGTTCGATGGAGTTGGATACATCCACGCGAAGGGCCTTAATCTCTTCGAGAGGGGGCCGAGAAACAATTGCATCGAGTTTGTCTTGTGAACGGCCGGCAATGGCGAAAGTGAATGCGGAGCGTTCCCGATGTCTGGCAAGCGTCTTAGCTACCAGGAGCCCGGTAAAGCCAACACCGAGAACCAGAATATCAGCAGTGGACATCTGACAGGAAGGAGGGGACAGTTTCTGGTTTGCAAGTCCGAGTACTAACGCCAGACAACTGGCGGCGTTTACAACGGTTTTGACAAGCGGGAGCAGAAGCAGTTGATCAAGAGGACTTCTCGACGAAAATCAGACCCTCTCTTGAGTTTCTTCCATTTCGCTCTATCATTGGGGACCCCTCCACACAGCCCATCGCGGGGATACATCGCCTCATCCACATTCTTCACAACGGTTTTGACAAGCGGGAGCAGAAGCAGTTGATCGAAAGGACTTCTCGATGAAAATCAGACCCTCTTGAGTTTCTTCCATTTCGCTCTATAATTGTGGACCGCTCCACACAGCCCACCGCGGGGGACGGTAAAACTCGGATACATCGATGATCGCCTCGTCCACATTCACTGATTAACTGGCCGGAACTTGTGGTCGTCGCAATTGTATTGTAGGTGTCCGAACAAATGCCAGGAGAGCTCAGCGAGCCTGCATCAGAATTTTTACCAAGGTCGTCGGGTGAAGGAACCGCCGAGATGACCGAATCAGCGGAGATACCATGATGGGGTGGGCATATGCCGTCCCTCACCATGCGTTGTGGGTGAGAGATGATCGCCGTGCCTGCCAGCAGAGCGTTTCAAGAGAAAGGACCACGGTACGAGATATTTCGCAAGTCCGGGATTCCCTTGATGGCCAAATCAGCCGGGAGATATGATGAGGCAGGCATACGCCGTACCGTACCATGCGTTGTGGGAGCAAGTCAGATCGGATGAACCAGCCCACCGCCTTTAGTGCACAGTCTTGCGGGATGTGGCTTCCATTCAGAAAGCAATCGTCACGGAAATCGTGGTGAGAATTGAAGCAGATGACTGCGTTAGCACAGTCTTTCGGCTTTTGTGCGACCGGTAAGTTGGCTGTTCAGCGGTCCTGTTCCGAACCGTAGAAGCCGCACTCAGGGGTCGAAATATTCATTATACTAATCCAAAATCAGCGGAAAGAATGCAACTTGAGGCTGTAACACGGTCGTAATGAGAGGCAATGCGCCCATGTGCCATTGAAACGCATTATCTCGCCCCAGAAAAGGCAGGAAAAGCCGCTTTAGCCGAGATTCCCAGGGTTAGGGGAGATGATCCTTATGATGAGCCAGCTATATTACAGAGGATAGAAGAACCCAGGGCTTACCTGATGTGCGAATTTCAGTGGGCATACAAGGGTTGCTCGACAATGCCAGCAATGAAAGAAAACAGTGGTTTGTCTTGTCGCCCAATACGCAATATCCCGCCTACTGACTTTCCCAGATGCCAATACAACCGCGCAGGGAACTGGTACTCTCGGCTTCGCGTTCGTCATGAATGCGATTGCGCACGAGCTGCGCATTTTTTGGGATTTTACCTGGCGCGACTGGTCTGCAAGCCTCATACCTGGAATGATGTACACCCTGGCTGCTCTACGTTCTTTGACTCCAGCCCCCTCAAGCACACAAATAGCGTGCAGCCTCGGATACGCATTCTTTTATTTCCTTCTCTACATTTACGCCTTCGACATTGCGAACCAGATCAACGGCGTCGCAGAGGACCGCCTGAACAAGCCCGACCGGCCGTTGCCTTCTGGACGTGTTTCCATGCAAGGCGCATATATTCGTTGGTACCTAGCCACTGCAGCACATCTCCTTCTCAGCACATCCCTCGGTGTGCTTCCGTGGTGTGCCCTGTGGATCGCCATCACCGTGTACACCAGTTTCTTCGGAGGCGACAAGCATTGGCTCACCAAGAACCTGCTCTTCATGTCCGTCGGGTCGCTGTGTCTCTTGCATGCAGCTTGGGCCCTTGTGGCCCCGCTGACAGCGCACGAATGGAGGTGGGCGCTCACCCTGAGCGGGGTTTTTGGCATCGTGGCGAATGTCCAGGACATGCGCGACGTGGAGGGCGATAAAATCGCAGGCCGCCGCACGCTGCCCATCGTCCTCGGTGATCGCATTTTCCGGAGTGTAATGGCGTTTGCTATCACTGCAACGCCATTCGTCTGTTGGCGACTCGAGTTTTTGGCTTTATCTCATATCCTTGGGAACTGCTTCACATCGCTCTTGGTATTCTCAATGTTCTACATGGCGTTTCGCGTCTTCCGTGGCCGAACCAAGAAATACGACCACCAAACGTACATGGTGAGTCGACCTGCAACTTCTGTTTGCGGAATGTAACGTTCAACCCTGCCTTTCTAGATCTTGACGTACATTTATTGCGGGTGTATCGCTGTGCGATTGATTTTTGCTTAATATGTTTTCAGGTTCCGGTTAGCTTGATTTTGGGACTGGGTACTCTTGATGGTATTTTCTAGTCTCTAGACAGACGCTTGAAATTCAGTGAACTCGTTGTGCGCATGCCTATCGCGCTGTTACTTAAGTCACTACGGTAGCAACCGGCCGAGAATAGTCAAACACCAATTGCGAAATCCTATTCTGTAATGAAAACAATGCACGTCCTAAGGCTTCCTAAGGCCCCAGTCCAGGCCTGCTCACCCTTACTCCCCAGTTTTGCCACAGGATGGGTCATCGGCCAATTGCAACGCTTGCTCCAGGGTCAAACCTCCCGGAAGATCGATAAACTAGACGGTGGTAAATATCTTTCCCCGGAGAAATCGATTGCGGCACCTTCTGACTGAATCCATCGTCTAGAACAACGTCAAAGTACTGCAGGAACAATTTAGCGAAGAATATCGGCCAAGGGAAAGCGGAATGCCTACTGATTTTTCCGTGCACATATCGCCTCCGCTGGGTCCAATATGAGGGCAGTGCACGGCCGGTCGACGGGAAAGCTGCGATCCGCCTACCATTCAGAATTGAACAGCGAGCGAGCGATACACTTACCATGGCAGCATGTAGATACCTACAAATGCCTATGCCATTGTCAGATGTAAAATGCTGAACTTGGGGGCTGTAACATACCAGTATTCTGCCCTGCTTGCCATATATCTCCGAACGGAATTTGAGTCATGATGAAATCGAGGCAAGCATCCGTGGAATTGTATTGCGCCAAGTCTCTTGTACAAAACTGTTCATGTCCAGCACATATGTCAGTGGCCGCCCTCTTCATCGCAAGGAAGGTTGGATCGGTCGACACCGGAAGACCCAGTTCCTCTGCCAGAAGGGGGACCATCTTCGGAAGTACCAGAGGAAGAATCCAATTGGATCGAACCAACACGGCGTCGTACTCGATTACTTTTCCGTCGTCATTGAACACTGTAAATAGCCAGGGTGAGGCTCAACATATGCCTAGGAATGATAGCAATGTCGTACTGAACGCAACATTGAACTGGACTGGAATGATTTCGACGGTCCAATTGAAAGTAACTATCAGCGAGGTGAAGACCGTGTTTCCCTGAACAACGAGCTGCCTATACGCAATCATTGAGCGAGAAGTATACCATATTAGAATACTCCTTACGATATGGTTTGGTTTAGGGGTACACCTATCAAGCTGGTGTGCAAATCGTTGCCAAAGGAGGAGAACATCCCGAACAAGTACTGTCATAGATAGTTACTACCTCAACTCTTCGATTTTTGCACAAGTTGACTTGCCTCAGTGTTAAGCTCAGCACCTGGTTGAGCTCAGTATATTAACCTTTTGAGAGATGCGAGTACAGTCACGTACCAACGAAGGTGTTGGTGACTGCAGGCACAAAGATCAAATAAAATTAGTTGTCGAATTATGGGTCCGGAAAAAGCTTACTATCGACTCGACCCACAACGTTCGGGTCCAGAGCGCTGTAATTCACGGTGTTCGCAATGTCAACGACCCGAGGAAAAGACCAGTCCTGCAGATCCGCAATTGCTTATTACAGGAACGAAGCTACAACGTAGCACAAACCGTGCTATATTGCTTGAGAAAGCCCATCATCTGCGCAAGAGTAGGGTCCGCCCAAACACGAGTCACTCCGGTGGAGGTAACCGCAAAGAGAGCAAAGAGCACGGCGAGATAGTTCATGAGGTTGTGGTCCTAGTTGAATCAGGCAGCAAGGCTATCCAGTGGTGGCCCTTGGGTGGCCCGCGGACTCCGCCCTCCACACACACACACAGCCTACCGAGCGGTGGAACTGCGGATCGGAATAGAATTGACCAACAGTTTTCGTGCACCGATCAGGCCGGGGAGGTCGCCCACCGTGTGGCCGCAAAGATGCATTGACTGGGAGTCCGCGTTTATCGCTCGAACCAGTTTGTGCGCTGAATTTTCGGTCGTCTCTACCACGTTTCGTCACTCCACGAGCGTCTTTAATCTTGATAGTACCACTGCCACTTTTGATGGTTCATCTTCCAGTGGGGACACAAACGACGGCCAACTGCCAGCATCTGCTCGCCATCCTACCAAGCCATCGATATCTGTCCTGACTCCTGGGTGTATTGCATCGGCCGCAATGCAATGATGTATGCGGATCTCCCAGAGATGTGGCGGCGTGATGGATGATACTACGCTGGCGCGCCGTTCGGTGGGTCCCAACGGGCGGCGACTTGGGCAGTGCTGGCACTTCTTGTATTCCTGCTCAATTTCTTGTTTCTATTCCCCGTTCATGGTCTTTCGCCCGTGGACGAATAAATGCAGCAAACGAAGCCATACTTGGCGTCGACTCGAGAGTACCCGAATTGACAGAGAAAACATGAAATCCAGTAAATTTGGGTGACGAAATGGCTCGACGTAGGCGGCCGACTGCGGAACAAAGTGTTCGCGGGCCCAGCGGCACCTGGGAGCGGCGGGATTACTGTAGGAATCCGACCAACTGTTCACAGGGTGCCACCCGTCACCTATGGTGTTCATTTTCCTAACTGTTCATTCCTCGGCAATCATGAGAAAATTACCATATATAGTAGTCCGGCAAATGCCGGACCAGAAAATTTCACTTTTTTAGCGTATTTGGGTCCCAAAATTTCGCCGTCACCGTCACCTCTACCAAAGTGTTCAGTTCACGGGTGGCCGTCACCCGTCACCTGAACACTTGGTCGGATTACTACAGTAGGCAATGAGTATGACAGGCGGAGAACAGAACACAGCCTGGGTCTGCTGCTTCGTCGTCCCTCGACGCGCTTCATCTTCTTATGGCAGCTGATATTTATGACTCGTTAGTGTTGATCTCAAGACGAGCTGCGCAGCACGGGTACGCACCGATCACATATCTCCCCAGGCCCGGGCCCTAGCGGCCCCGGTCCCCACTTCTCTACGCATTTGCCGTCCTATTCTCGAACTGTCAGCAACGCGCTCTCACCGCCAACGAAAGAACCCACCTTGTATGTACCTCCCCCGCATCCCACACTGTCGGCAGATGCACTAATTCGCAGCGTTCGTAGGAGGGCAAAGACGAAGTCGCGGCCAAGTTGCGGCCCCGCGCTGTGTGCATCGCTGGTTAGCGTGCATTGTCTACGTAAAGGTAAGAGGATTCAGAAATGAAAGGGCCTGCACGCCTCAGACCCGACGACGATGAGGTCAGCCAGGAGAGCGGGCTGCGACGCCGGCTCAGCATTCACCATCTGAGCCTGCGGAGGCTTGAGCCCAAGCTCAAGCACGAGAAACGCAGGGGGACGAAGTCTCCTACTCCGGTGGAAAACTCCCCTTGAGCGCTCATTCTCCGCCCACAGAGTAGCGGAAGAGCAGACTCACCGCACCGCCCACAGCCGACGCGGACGACTACCCAGCATGGGAAGCAAGTGCCTGCAACTCTGCAGATCTGTGAAGGAAAGAAACTCATCAGCAAGGGGTCCACCAGGCAGGGCGACGTAGTGGTAAGAAAGAAGGCCGTAAGGGAAGGAAACGATGTACCCTTGCCCCCGATCTTCTGCGCGCCCCCATGATACCCCCTCCCATCCACGCTCCCCGCCCCCGACAGCGCCGCCGCAACGTATGCAACTCCACTCCGCCGACCTCCCCGCCCCCGCCCCCCGTCCTCCGCGGTCGTGGTCGCGCTGCGCAGCCGACGCGTACCTCGGGGTTCGTGCTCTCGCGTGGAGGTCGTCCGAGGCCGTGCTGGCGAACGATCGCGAATGCGGCGGATACCACTCGTGATGAGAATGGGAAGAGAGGGTGTGCACACGGTCGGGTGAGCGGCGGAGGGCCGAAGCGCGGGTGGGCGGGGTGCGCCGAGGTGGAATTAGGATTGGAAGTGGTGTAGCGTGGCAGGACCGGAGGAGGCGTAGTGTTGAGTGTGAGGGTACTGGAAGAGCAAAAGAACAAAAGAGTCAGTACCAGACTGGGGAAGAGAGAGAGAGCCGAGGCAAGGTAAGGAGAGGAGAAGAGGGATAATAGAGAAAAGATGAAAAGCGCAAGCACTGAAGGAAGGGAGAAGGAAACTCAAATACAAAGACAGTGGGCTCGGGCATGAATGATTGAAGAACGAGCGGATGAAGGAAGAGCGAGCAAAGGGGAATAAAGAAAGGAGGACAAAGGACAAGGACAGAATATGTTACGAAAATCAGACCAAAAACCACCACCCACGTCGTATTGCCGTCCATCCCCGCTCCATCGCGCGCATTTATTGAGATACACGCTGCCATCATCCATACTCGCCTCCCTCGGGCCTCTACTCGCAGTGGAAGAACCAGGAAACGGCGGCAAAGGCAGCCCGCCGAACGCGTCACGCGTTCCGCGCCTGCGCCGCTCGCACTGCGGGGCCACATACGTGCTTCCTCCAGGACGCGGGCGCGGATACATCGGTGGATGCAGACGCAGCAAAGACGTTCTCGAGGGCAGGCATAGGCGTAGATGCGGGCTGACTCATAGTTTGAGTCGTCCCGGGGCGAGTAGCGGCGCTCGCTAGGTGCGGTGGTGATGGCAAGGTCACCTAAGGAGCCTCCGTTTTGGTCACGTGGGGGACCTCTTAGGTACCTTTTCTTGTACTAGTTAAAGGTACCTAAGAGGTCCCCTCCGCGAGGGAGGTTCCGCTGCTTCTATTAATAGTATTATGTACTTTCCACGTGCCGCTTACCTGCCGCCTCCCGTGGCGCCAATCGCGCCTCCGTGGCTGGGCTCCTTGTCTCGGAGGCCTCCGTGTTGAATATCAAACAGTATTTCAATGCATGCGGGAGCCCTTCGAGCTACCCAAGACATTCCCATATTTATTGCAGTGGCCGTGGTGGCCGAGCTGGTGCAATGGGCAAGCGGGTAGAGGAGGCCACCGTGCACGCGAAAAGAGCGCGGGTCGACGTAGGGCTGGAACCGTGGGAAGGCAAGGACGACGGGTGGCAGGTTTGGAAGACTATTTTGCAGGTCGGTGGGTCTAGCGAGAGGCGGTGGTATCACCCAATGCGGTTGCACCGGCACGGAATCTGTCATGGGCGCGTGCTCACTCGCACAAACGCGATGCGGTGGAAGCTGGTGTCGGACACTTAGCCTGAGGATCAGCATACAGTAGTAGCCTAGGGCCAGTAGTAGATGGACGGATCTTGACCTTTCCCTTCAAATTTGGTGGCCTCCGTCCATCGGTTCCTTCTGATCTTCATCCATTTCCGATGCTTGCTACTTGAGCATCCTCACCAAGACCACCTTACATCCAGAAGAATTTCAATTATGTTGTCTGCATGATGTTTTCTGTCTGATTTCTACGTGAGTATGGAGTTGTCAGAAAAAATGGAACAAGCCTTTAGCTATCCGCTCGGCCTCCCTTGAACCAGATTAGTTGATGTTTGGTTGATTTTCGCCTTGGGTTCATAATCAGAATCAACCGGTATTATATTCGACTCGGGATATAAGGAGGCCACCGACGCGATGGCTAATTCAAGAACTGTCAGTCATACAAATGGGGAAATAGCGCGGCGAAATAACCATTGTAGATAGTGCTGCCCAGTTATCTGTTCACGAGAGCCCTAGTAAATATCATATACCTCCGAAGAATCTCTGAGGAGCTCCCACCGGACAGGTAATCAGCTCACCTCATCGCGAAGTTGATCTATCCGCATTACCAGCCCTTCTTCTTGAATAGGGAATGTAGGACACTTCTGTTCACGCACTTTGAGGCCGTGCGGAACAATGTTTAAGCGAGAAGTTGTACGCTTGTAGGCCTCCAGATACAGATGATTGGCATCGCGGCCGTCCTCCACGGTGCTGTTTGTTGCAGCTCACATATAAGATATTATATTTTCGCCGTCTGAGGGTATTTCCATTGAGGTTGCGTCCGCTGGTGACACCGCCGTGCAGAAGGAAGGTTCCGAGTCGTTCAGAGGAGCTCCAGGAGCTCTGCAATTCACGCAGGGTGGGCGGGGACATTGAAGATACAGTGGAGGGGGTGTTAGCCACCTTTCTGGGTGGTAGTTTACAAGTCCCGGATGTGTCGACTATGTGCGCAAGTAATTTCGTTCCAATAGGGGCTCCTGTCGATGAGCCAAAGTACGCCGGAAAGAACAGTAAAATATGGCCCAGGGAGGTCGGAGCATACTTAACAGTCCTGTCCCTGTCAGTGGAGGCCGACGCTTCAGCAGTGAGGTGCTTAGTGCAATGGGGCATGAACTTGATAGTAGTTCAAGTCGAAGTTGTAATGAAACTATGAGCATCTTTTGGGTCAAATCTTGCTCGCGCAAAACACAAATCGTACAGACCTTGGAAAAATCTGGGCTAAAATCGGAGACCACCCGGCAAGGGTAACGACCCATTTCCATTTTTTATTGCAGAGTTCAACCTCAGTATTAGTTGAGATATAAAAAAAACAAATTGGACCCACTTTTATTCGACCTCTCATTGGCTGATGGCAGTTACGTGAATGGAAGCCCAAGGAGGCTCGGATGCGGAGGCGGGGAGGCGGAGCGTCCTTATAGAGCGGTTGGTGGGTCGGAGGTAGGCCATTGGTGGTACGAAAGATGTGTGAGGTTGCGATTCTAAACAATGCATCACCGATGTCCGACTCACGGTCAGAATCTGACTCGGAGGGCACCGGCATGATCCGAGTCGTCACTCTTCTTCCCCCATCCAGCCTCCCTTGGCTGTATATTACAGTCTCCCGACTCTCGTTCAGTGGGCACTCGACGTTAACAGACTACCTTATAATAACATGTCACTGCATATGATCTCTCGGAACCTCTATCAAACCTCCGGAGCCCTCCTCTTCAAGATGTGCTTCCTTGCAAGTTGACTCTCATCCTTTTTTGCCTCTGGAGGCACATTCTCCGGTTTTTAACTCTCAAAACATCTTCAAGCGCAAGTTAATATCGACTGGAGGCAGGTAACCTATGGCATGGAGGCCTCCACGACCGAGATGCCTCCAACCTCCATGTTTATGTTTTCTTTTGCCCCACAACTTCCAGAGTCTGCAACGGCCCGCTTACACCTTTTCATCTAATTTTGACAATGCCCTCCATCTCATTGTCTCTCAGCGCCTCCGGCGGGTAGTGTGTTCACCCGGTCCACCCCATTTTCTTCTCAGGACCTCGCACAATATTTTACATCGGAGTGGGACGATTCTGTGACTTGATGTCAACCTGCCTGTGCGCACCGCCGCCATCGGGAGGTCTAGCAACGACCATTGGCTGCCACAATGGCACCGCCATGGTGTTGAATATTCCTGCCTGCTCAAAGTTATGATGCCTGACAATGGCACCTACTACTTCCAATGTCCAATAGTTCCTGTCTCACCATGCTCTTCATGTGCACGGTTATGTGCACAGTGGCCTCCGCGCGTCGCTTTTATGTGCTTCAACCGTCATTTGCTTGCAGGACAATCTTCCAATACCTCTGCTCAGCCTCTGCTTGTTGTTAGCTTGGTCGCTAGAACCTTCTCCACTGTCAACCTGCCCTCTTTTCCCGTGCATGGTGGCCTCCTCTACCCGCTTGCCCATTGCACCAGCTCGGCCACCACGGCCACTGCAATAAATATGGGAATGTCTTGGGTAGCTCGAAGGGCTCCCGCAGGCGGTGCCGGCACAAATGCCCCGGGCGAGCTGAATGATGTGCGCGGAGCCCACCGATTTTTTTGGGGACCACCCGGTATTGCTGCCAATGACTTCTTTAACCTCTACCTCTCTTCCGTAACCTACCACTTAGATTTTATCTAGGGATCCATCTGTACTATGGTATTCTACCTGCATTGAAATACTGTTTGATATTCAACACGGAGGCCTCCGAGACAAGGAGCCCAGCCACGGAGGCGCGATTGGCGCCGCGGGAGGCGGCAGGTAAGCGGCACGTGGAAAGTACATAATACTATTAATAGAAGCAGCGGAACCTCCCTCGCGGAGGGGACCTCTTAGGTACCTTTAACTAGTACAAGAAAAGGTACCTAAGAGGTCCCCCACGTGACCAAAACGGAGGCTCCTTAGGTGGGCAAGGTAAAGTCGACTGGGTGTTTTCTTTGTTATTGCCATTTTTGATAATCACTGACAAGTTTCGGTAGGTTTGCAATTCCGTAGTTAGTCAATTGCCTTGTAATCCCATCATCTCAATCTTCACGTACTCTATGATGTAAGTGCCCTGGCTGCCATTCTTTTCTGCGGCTTACTGACTTCATCCTTGACAGTCTGTAGATTGTCCGCAGTAAATACTACAATGCGCCATAAAATTTCAAGCTGCTGTACTGTACAATGTCTTATAAGCACTTTTGCTGCCTTTTATTTCTGTGGCTTACTAACTTCAGGTTTGACAGACTGTATATTGTAGAGAATATTACAATGCGCCATAAACTTTCAAGCTACAGTATTGTACTGTACGAGCTACCTTTTTTCACCGCCGCTTACTGACATCATTATCTTCCATAGATAATACCCCGTGCCGTATATGAAGATTGTAATTACTTGGTGAGCCCATCACCTCCGACCAGTCGCTAATGGTGTCCCTCAGGTCCCTCAGGTACCTCGGAACGCGCCGTCACGTGCGACGCACGCAGAGACATCCACGACTCCATGGGGCGTTTTGCATGCGCTGCTCGTGATGGCGGTGCTCGGCGAAGCGCGGCCCACGAGTGGTATGCCCAAGCAGGCTTCATGTGGGGGGCAGGGCTGACAAAGGTGAGAAGGCGGTGGGCTGCCGGCATGTGTTTTGGGCAGACAAAGGGGGAGTGAAGGCGGGCTGACCCAAGGACAAAGGCGTGGTCGCGTGCTGACCAAGGCGACTTGCGGAAGCAGTCATGGCGGCGACATACGGGGGTGTTAGCATGCCAACAAAGGTGATGGGCAAGTTGTGTGGTACACTGACAAAGGCGACGTGCAGGCACAGTTGTAGGCCGACAAAGACGACATATGGGCACAGCAGTGTGCCCATAAAGGCGACTTGCGCGCATGGGAGCCACCGGACAAAGGCGACGGGGTCCCGGGAAGCGGTGCCAAGCGGGGCGCAGGGTGGGCAGCTGCGTGACGCCGGCCGTGGGCCGGACGAATGAGAGCGCGGCGACAAGAATGAAGCCAGCGTGGCTCTGTCTCGTGTGGCACGAGGGCACGGCTGGTCTACGGCTTCATAATGCCGTGGCTTGGCAGATCCACGACAGCATCTTGCGGCTGACTTACGGCTGTCTCGTGGCTGGGGGCAACAAAATACAGAACTTAAGTACTTAAATGCCTTCTCAATGGCAAACAAACTTGCTAAGTCTTTCAAATATACTATATTCATTTATTCTACTAGATCTAGGTACAATTTATGTAGGACTTTGTCTACTATAAAGGAGAATATAACAAAGATTTGATGTGCTACGCGTGACAAGGTGCGAAATGTGTTTATCGCACTTACTTTTGAGGTATGTCAGTCATTGCCTGGGCCCAGTGTGAGAGACTATGTTTAGTGCAACTGGCTGAACGGGCGGCGTGATACCCGGTTCGACAATGGTGGGGCGACCGACGTCATCCTACCCCTGCTTCTCGAGGTACACGCGCGTCGGGTTGGCACCGTTGCGCACCTGCACGACGTCAGTAACCACCTCAAACATATTACGATGATCATACGGACTGCGACGTCGAATCTCCCCGCAAATGGCTTAATCGACATAAGGCACGAGGTCTCCGAGAAGACGACCCTGTCTTGCAACTTTGCGTTCCGTTTTCTTCCTTTCTCTTTTTTTATCCGGTTGTACCCCTCCCATTCTTTATCAAATTCCCCTCTTTTCTTTTTCTCTTTCGTTACCTCTCCCAGGACATTGCGCTCACCCGAGGCGCCAGATCGTCGCCTCCCTCTACGCCCTCGGTCTGCTCCTCCTCCCGCACCAGTTCCGGCAGGAGGCCAACGCAAGGAGGACGAAAAACGCCGATGTCGGGCAGAAGAATTCGCCGGAGCCGCTGATTTAAACAAACCACGCTGCCTCAGGAGTTGCCGGATAATGCTAGTAGAATATTGAAGGACGAGGAAGAACTTGTATATTATTGTCGTGCACGCTTTGCCATGAAGAATTGGTAAATGTTAATGCTGGTACTCGCACTCACGTATGGCGGAGCCTGAGGAAGGTTGAATCCGGTGCGAGAATCTCGCCAACCTCTCACGGATACCTCGGAATTCAGCCTGACCGCAAAAAGGGGGAAAAAAAAAAGAAAGTCACCTCCAGCTTTTTTTCCCTGTTTGTGTTAAAATTGTAGGGTAAAGGAAGGTCGAACAGGAGCATGAGAAGGCCCAGTGGCGGATGGTTTCTGCACCTGCTTTCTATTAGCATATACTTGAAGTTAGCAGGAGATGCTCGTTCGACTCGAGCCTGGGCCATATCCTTTGCATGGAGCTTTTTTTTTCGGCCGGACGGAATCGTTGGGCGTTAGGTAAATGGAGGTGAAAAGGGAGGAGAGGAAGGCCCAGTAGCGGACGGTCCGCGCCTGCGCTCAAGTCATCAGTTGTGAGGTGATGAAGAAGTAGGCAGGAGATCCTCGTTCGACTCGAGCCTGGGCCAAATCCTTTCGTCACCTCCAGCTTTTTTTTCCTGTTTGTGTTAAAATTGTAGGGTAAATGAGGGTAAAAAGGGAGGGAAGGAAGGCCTGGTAGCGGACGGCTTCCGCATCTGCACCCAATTCGGGTCTGAAATAGAGGATGTATGCTAAGGAGATGCTCGTTCGACTCGACCCTGGGCCATGCAATGTTTCCACCAGTTTTTTCTTTTTCTTTCTTTCGGCTGGACGGAATCGTTGAGTAAAGTAAGCTTAAGGGAGGGTATGGAAGGCCTGGTAGCGGATGGTTCCGCACCTGCATTCCATTCTTGATGTACGTTGATACAGCAGGATGTGCTCGTTCGACTCGAGCTTGGGCCATTCAATGTGTCCTCCAATTTTTTTTTTCGGCTGGACGGAATTGCTGGGCAAAGGAAGCTTAAAAGGAAGGGGAGAAAGGCCCGGCAGCTTAGGACCAGCACCTGCTCTCAATTTCTCTGCTATGGTTTCAGGTGGAGACGCTCGTTCGACTCGAGCCTGGGCCATATCCATTCGGGTTTCCCTTTTTTTGGCCGGCGGGGAGGAATGGTTGCATAAAGTAAGGTGAAAAGGGAGGAGAAGAAGGCCTAGTAGCGGAAAGTCCGCGCCTGCTCTCAATTTGGGGATAATAAAAAAGGATTTAGGCAGGAGACGCTCGTTCCACTCGAGCCTGGACCATTCGCTGAGTTTCATCGGATTTTTTATGCAGGCGCGAAATTGTTGGGTTACGAGGCTATTAATCATAAGGCGGCGGGAGCCACTCGTTCGACTCCAGTCCGGGCCATCCGCCTGTAGGTGCGCTTTTTTTTATGCCTGTGCAAGATTCGAAGAGAGTGAGGTGAAAAGGGAGGAGAGGAAGGCCCGGTAGCGGGAGGTCCGCGCCTGCACCCAATTCGGGTATGAAGAAGAGGATGTGGGCAGGAGCCGCTCGTTCGACTCGGGCCTGAGCCATCCCCCAGTTTCATCCTTCTTTTTGTTTTGGCAGCACCTAGGGTCGGCCATTATGGAGTACAAGCATTTCCTCGAAAAATTGCTGATTCATCCAAGCTCACAGATACTATTGGGGACTGGGTAGTTGACCAGTCGGGGTAGTTGACCATTTGAAGAATAGACTGTATACACAAGGATATGGCTAGGTTGCACTCTGAGGAGGGAATAGGACCTCAGACGCCACTCTGTGTCGAATTTCGAGGCAAAGTGATGGGTTGATCGAAAGCTGTGCTGCCGTTCGGTGCGGGCCGACACGTGAGAACATCAATTTCTTAACTCCGGACAGCCTTCGCCGCTTGTTTCTCGACCAATTCTTGGTCAATCCACGACTTTGGGGCCTCGTTTTACTAGCCTGTTTCGGGGCTCCACACCGAGCCACATGTGACCCTTTATATGGGCCATCCTCTCGGAGAGATGCCTACAAAGCATTGAAATGCGGCCTCAAGCCAGACAATTTAACCACCCGCACAGCAGGAGAACCGTCCGAGGTACAGGTCTGGGATTGGGCATAGTCTCTTGTCTCACTAACTGCTTGACCCTCATACCTATCCCAATATTATATCCCTTTTTTTCCACTCTCACCGACCTTCAATACATTGAATCATCCAAATTCTATGGGTCGGACGGCAAGATTTTTTGTAGGGGTGGGTAGTTCAAGTAGTGGAGGTAGGTACTCAGATATATCTATATCCATCTTATGAAGTCATCTGTAACTTTTTTTAGTCTACGGTGCCCTCTGACCGTTGCGCTGGGCTCGGTTAGTTACCAACAGTAATCCTGCCTTTTGCTCTCTGCTTCTGAATTAAATATTTAACCCCCACGAATAGCTCTGAATTTGGGTTTCAAAGCATAGAAATGTCAACTAGTACCTCCAATTGGATATCCGATATGCCACAACCCCTAATCTGACACCTAACCGTGTCTTTGGGCCAGTGGTCAGGTACCCTGAATTTGGCTATTCTTGTCATGCCAGCGGAGAAAATTCACCATGGCCTCAAATTGGGTTTGATCGATTGGTAGGATGCATGCCTTCATCCTTAACCCGTACGGACAGTGTCATGAAACTAGTGGTCTTTGGACGTAGGCCAAAAGCCTTAGGTGGTCAAGTACCCAGTACTTAACAGTAGCAGAAAAAGGCCTGGTAGGGGACGGCTCCGCACCTGCTCTCAATTTCGGCGAGAAGAAGAAGAATCAGCAGGAGATGCTCATTCGACTCGAGCCTAGGCCATTATCCATTCTTTCTGGTGCCTCCCCTTTTTCCTTTTGGCAGCACAAAAATCGCAGAGCTAGGGGAGGTCGGCGGGTACAGAGGAAGACCTGGTAGCGGACAGTCCGCACCTGCTTCCCACTTAGTCTCTCTTGACAGACTCCCTCGCTCGTTCCTCGTTCTGAACTTCCCATTCTCTCCGGACAACGAAGTCGGCAGGAGAGTTCTCGTTCGGTTCGAGCCTGGGCCATAGACCATCAACTTCGGATCTTTCTTTCGGCTGGACGGAATTGTTGAGCAAAGCAAGGTCGAACAGGAGGCGAGAAAGGCTCAGTGGCGGACGGTTTCCGCACCTGCTTTCAATGGCTGGCCCAAGTGTCCATAGCAGCAGGGGTTGCTCGTTCGACTCGAGCCTGGGCCATGGACCATCGACGTCGGATTTTTCTTGCGGCTGGACAGAAAACGTTGTGTAATTAAAGGAGTTCGTGGGAAAGAGATGAAGGCTCGGTAGCGGGAGGTCCGCACCTGCTTTAAATTTTCCTTGAGCGATGATATTGATGTAGGCAGGAGAAGCTCGTTCGACTCGAGCCCGGGCTATAGCCCAGGTCTATGTCCTCTTTTGCTGCCTGTGCGGAAAATTATGAGATAGAGGAGTAAGTAGGGATGGGAGAACGGCCTGGTAGCGGACGGTTCCGCACCTGCTTCATATTGCTCGGAGTTTTCAACCTCAGCAGGAGAACGCTCGTTCGACTCGAGCCTGGGCCATTCTTTGATCATTTCTAGCATTTTTTCTGCCTCACACAAAATCTTGAGATGGAGGGGGCAGCAGGGAGTACAAAAAGGCCCGGTAGCGGACGGTTTCCGCACCTGCTTCCTATTCTTCGGGTTTCAGGGACGTTTCAGCAGGAGTCACTCGTTCGACTCGAGCCTGGGCCATACGGTTTATGTTGTGTATACCTTTCTTTTTTTGAGTCTGCGATAAAGTCTGATTTACCCAAGCACCTAATACAGAAAATGCCTGGCAGTGGTAGGTCCGCGTCTTCTCTAAATACTTTAGCAAAAAGAAAATTCAGCACGCGACGTTCTCGGGCCCTTCATTACGTGCTTCATTTTTATTTTTCCCTGGCTCCTAGAAAGCGCTGGTATAGTGACGGAAAGGGGGACGATAAGGAGCGGAGGGTTCGCCCCTGCTCTCAAGTATTTGAGTACGAACGGGTTCAGCAGGCAACACTCATCCGACTCGAGCCTGGGGTCTTCATAACCTTCTTTTTTTTTCGGCTGCATGTAGATCGCTGGGATAGTGAAGGACAAAGGGAGGATCGGAAAGCCCGATAGCGGACGGTCCCCACCCGCACTCAATTTGGATTGAGAGCCTTGAATGCAAGAAATGCTCGTTCAAGTCGAGCCTGGGCCATTCGTTGCCTTCGCGTTTTTGTTGAGGGAAAGAATTTCCGACAAGGGTTGTGCCTCGCTCTCAATTCGTCACGAGCACAATTTTCCATTATTATGACGATAGCGCCCGGCGTGTTTGCTGATGCTGTCACGACGCGTCTAAGACGCGACCGTCACGTGGTGGCGGTGCGCTTACCCTTGGACCTCGACGCTGGTAGCACAAACCGTACCGATCGGCCGGAACTATCTACGTGGACCGAGGACGGGTGCATCGCGTGCTGCTCGCCATGTGCTTCTCGAACAGGCGGCGCGCGGAAGCGCCGTCCGTGGTACGGCGTGGAGCAGCACGGGCATTCTGCGAGTAGTGCGTACGGGGGAGCGTGTATGCGTTCTGTTCTCCAGGCTATGATGACGTGAAGGCGCCCCCCTCGCGTACGCCTCCTCGCCCGTACTCGGAGGTGCACGGGGTGCTCGTGGGCTCGCGGGCGGCGCGTGCGCGAGCGCGCGCGGGGCGCCGACGCAAATGCGCTCGCGCACTCTTCGACGGGGAACATGTGCGCTGGACGCGGAGAAAGGCGGCGCTGGCGTACCGACGTGCACCGGCATGTTGCGTTTCCGCCGCCACAGTGTGTTGTCCTTCGCCGGAGGTCGTCGGCAACACTGGCCATGGAGGCGACGGCGTCAAGACGCATGCGAGATGCGAGGGTCGTTGTCGCGCGATGGGCGGGCGGATGATGGCACGGCGGTGTATCTGGCGCGTGAGGTGCTAGACTTCGCCGTGGACGACACATTCCAGTGAGTCTGACGTGCTCTCGTACTATCCTCTCGTGGAAGCTCCTAACACCTTCGCTCCGTGGCCCTCCTGCTCCCGGCGAACTTAGTGGCGCTGCGGCGCCGACTGCCCTTCTCCCTCGCGTCATCTTCCTTCTTCTTCTCCTCCCAGCTCCGCGTCCTCGCTCGCCTCCCCGCTCGCCTTACTTCTCCAGAACGGCATGCGCGAGCTGCTCTACCTCTTCGAATCGGTCATCAACAGAAGGCGGGAAGTACATCCTGTGGAAGCTCATGCAGATCGGGCGAAGCTTACTCAGTGCGTACCCTTCCTTTCCTCCCTGCCTTTTCTCTCCTCTCTGTGCGGCATGCTGACGAAAGGCGTATAGTGCGACTCAAGCGACGAACACCAAGAATATCCGGCTCGTGTTCGCCGCCGTGAAGGAGCCGATCCTGCAGAACGCGCTCAAGGACTCGGGGATCCTGTAGCCTGCGCCTCCTGTGCTCTTGGCCTGCAGGATCGTGTGAGCACGGGCTACAGGATCGACTGATCAATTATGATTTACTTGCTGGACTGGACTGGGCGGCGGCGCCCGCCTCTGGTCTGCGTATCCCCTCGATACCCTAGCGGATACCCGCGCCGCGCGTGCTAATAGACCGCACAGGCCGCGCAAGCGCACAGGGTCTTCTTTCTTTAATCGTTGCTCTGGTTTCCGTCTTCGGGTTTGGTCTCGTTGTTGCTCTCTCTCTTTCTATCTCAGTATCTTCATCTGGGTTTCACCTCTCTCGTCATTCATATCTGTGGTCTCTCTCTCATTCAGTACACATGGTCTCTCCCGCTTTATTACTTGACTGCGACGTGCTGCTGCTACATATGGTTTATGTTTATCCACTTAGTTGTCTACCTACGTATTTCCTTATTTCCTTATTTACTTATTTATGTAGGTTGCTGTGCAAGCCCGGTTGTAATGTCACTCGGTGAGAATCTTCATGACGGCAGAAGGCAGAGGAGGAGGGTATTTGCGTGTGCTTGGTTAATGGCGGAGGCGCGTCGAGTCACGTGCCGACGACTGCACTCAATCATTTGCGGCATGCCACGCTAAGCGAGGCCTAATCGCGAGACCCCATGCCGAAGGGAAACGACGATATGATGGTGTTTAATGTCCACTCCCTTTCTCGATTGGATTCCTTGTTCTCGGAGTCTTCGATCGGCAGTTTCCGTTTTTTTTTTTGGTACGCGTCTGTCACAATTTAAAGATATTGGATAAAATTTAACTCTCATGATACTCTGGTGGCGCTTCGCCTGCATTCCACTCATTATTCCGTAATCTCTCAGCCAACAATCGCACCAGTTCTTCCATAGGAAGTGCAGACGAGGTGGGCATCTCGATGGTCTGGCTAGGCTGCTGCTCGACAACGGGAGTTCGGCTTGATGGCGCTCCATTCCCTGTCGCTGAAGGAGGGTCTCGGTTTTTGCTCGAATTTCCCCTGTCGCTGCCAGGCTGAGTCTGCGATTCAGCTGTAAAGGGATGGATGCCAGCTGTGACGGGCTGGCCCAGGAAAATGCCCGTTGGCTGAGGATTTTCGTGTGAGGAGGCATAGAAGCGGCGTCTGCGGACAAGGCAGATAGTGAGGACCATCGCGAGCAGCGCTACTCCTCCAACAACACCCCCAATAATTGGACCAAGCTTAAGTCGCGCTTTGGGTTTGGGTAACACGGTAGAAGATGGAGTAGCAGTTGGGGACGGAGTGGGAGTTGGGGACGGAGTGGGAGTCCCAGGTGGCTGAGAAGGTGCCGAGTCGTTTCCGATGCTAAGAGCGCTTAGCAAAGCGCTGATCGCGATGGTCTGGTTGTATCCTGAAAAATCCGCGCTAGGAGGACCGGTCCAAGAGGCTGCGTAGACATTCGTGCCCCCCGATGTCGCAAGATCAATCACGGCATTGAACTAAGAACATCAGAAAATGTCGGTGGTAATTGTCGGTGAGTTTACCTGGACAGAGATATACGCACTGATGTACGCGCGCACAGCAGGAGTTGTGGTGTTTCGTGCATACACAGCCGCCAGCCCTTGGACCAAGTTCAGGTCGCCCGCGTTACGACCATTACCTGGTTAATATGTCAATCACTGAAGGTGATTGAGCAACTGGAGTTACCTCCGATGATTCCATTGTCAGTCTGCCAAGCACTGTTAGGAATGGCCGCCAGGAGGATATCATTGAGCCTAAATTTTGTTTCGGTCCGGCGCGGGAAGAAAAGGGAAGTCGGTGCTCACAGATTATGCGTGGAAGCGTTGCTCTGGATTGAGGAGAGGATTGCGAGTCCCTCAATCATCACACCAGAGCTGTAGGGCCCCACGCTGGAACTGGCGGAGCATGAATCGTTTGTCCGTCCAGATATAATGTCCGTAACAACGTTTCCCCCGGTATACAGATGTGCATGAATAAAATCGGCGGAATCGGTAGCAGCTTGGAGGTACATGGGATCGGACGTTGCTTCTGCCAGTAGGGCGGAGAGACTGCCGGTGGTTGTCAAAGCAGTGCACGGGAATTCATAGCCTGGCTCACACTAGAAAATATCTCGTTTCCAGTATCTAAGTGGGATGTGGTTAGATGATAAAAGATGGACTCACCCCGAACTCAGTGCCCCTATATCAGTCGCCGTTAGCTCAGTGTTCTACCGGCCACAGTTAGTCCTCAGTTGTACCACGAGAATTTAAATTTCTACATAAGACGTACCCCCCATGTACCACCTGCCATTGTTACTACGATATTGTGGTCAGTCAATTTTCCGAGCCAATGAATGGGGCACCCACCCCCCTCGCAAGACTTTCCTATTGGAAAGTCTTTCCCCTCAAAATTGCCAGACGAGACATCGTTCGGCGAAAGTGTCCAGGTTTTGCCGAACCACCAGGACTGAGTTGCATAATCAAGGAATAGGCGGTCTTTATATGCCCTATACGCCTTAGCTGCAGCGTACCCATACATTCTGAAAGTCCTCTCAGAAAGCTGACCAGCGCCATCGACGTACGTAGGTGCTCACAGCCCATAATCCAACTATTCCATAACCAATAAATGAGTGGGTCCAGAGACGATGAACTGAAGGACTGACACTGGTAACAAGTCAGAACACTGCCCAGACTGAAATGCGCGCTGAACTCACAATTCATCCGAAAAATTCGCTTTGTTCTGCTGAGCCTGGAGAAAATATGGTTGCAGAGTACTCTCATACTTTATCTGATTCGTTGCAATGTCGAATGCTGCCATTTGAGAGTACAGGTTCCCCGCAGTACCGTACGATTCGCCTGGGATGTTGAGCAACAATGAGGATACTACGTGACGGAAATGAAAAAATGGCGCGCCGTAAAACTCAGCGTTCGCGCTGAGTGAAGAGATGGCCACCTGAAGTGCAGCATCGGCTAAGTTGACACGCTCAGTCAGAGAGGTGGTGATATTTGATTTCTACAAGTCTGAGTTCGTCATTGCGCTAGACAGAGACGTCGAGCTCGTACCCTCCAAGACCGGGGCACGTCCTGGGCAGCACCGCGGAGGGCCGCAAAGAGAACGAGGGGGACGAAGGGGATCATTGTGAGATACAGAGAAGTGGCGCCCAAGCAAGACCTAAGTATATATCTTCTGTCCCATGTACATCATCAGTAATCAGCGCCCGACTTCACGACCAGAATAGTCCGGATAGATGCCGTATGTAAGACAAAATATCTCACCTAACGCTCCACAACGGTATCGCTGATGCATGCTTAGGGACAAACCAAGAGCAAAATCGATAGACCTGAAGTAGGGAATATCAGGTCAGGCGGCCATCTAGCAGTCTATTCCAAACAATACCTTTGACACATTGAGCGGGAACGTTGCATGATGTGGGACACCAGCGAAGCACAGATTTCTTCACAGCCGCCCGGCTGTGAGATCATCCCAAAATGGATCCGACGAGCCCTGGGAGGGATGCTGTGTGCAAGCTCAACTGAGAGAAAACTATTTTTTGTCGGAGCTCGCCATTCATAGGACTTTCTGATCCGAAGGAGAAGGATTTCTGTTGCGGGATACCTGTATGTTTTGACAAATGAGCCGAGTTGACGCACCCAAGATATCCGAGCGAGAACAGTAGCAAGGCGGCCGGGTCATATCGATGAACAGGGAACACCGAAGTGCACGCGGGACATGCACCTAGCACTGCCTTGTAAATGTACAATCAGGGATCTAATCGGAAGATCAGCTAGATGATCGCAGGCGGGGGAGTGGGAGAGGATAACGATGATTGTAATTTCATCAGTACTATATACAGTGCAGCCCAGTAGCAGGTAAGGACTCAGCGGCCGATCCAGTCGGGTTCCAGACTTAGCGCCCACCGCGCCGCAAGGGCTCGTCTCCCCGGGCTCCCTAAGTAAATTAGGTGCCAGGTATGGACTCGGTGAACAGGTCGGCCCGAAACAGATGAAAGCAAGCAGGATATGTTCACGCACGCATTGATGTGCACGCCTGCGCTAGGTGGGAAAGCGCGAGCGCTCGATGGATGCAAAGCCACTCGTCCCTGGCCTAGGCGGTATCATGCGCATAAGATGGAGGCGAGAAGACACGAAGGGCGTACCGCGTGTTAACGAGGACCAGTGTCGTGGGGGCGTTAGGTTTGTGTCAGATTCGCAGCGAGCGACCGAGGTAGCACGTCCGAGAGACTGATCAACCGTAGCTGCACATGAACGAAATTAGCGTGCAGGTGGTGCAGGTCTTTGTCGGACGTTTGACGCAGGAGAAAACCCGCAGACAGAGCTCCATGACCGAATTTTGGCCGAGCCTGATATCTTTGACGTATTTCTTCAATCTTTCCAGCGGCATTTTGCCCCCACTCTCCTCCTCCTACGTCGGGAACATCGCAAGGAACCCCACCCTTCTTGCCACCCGCGCCAGCGTCGCAGCAGGAGTCGAGCACGTTCTTATATATGGTGGTGAGGAACTCGGCGCGAGCCTTTCGAGACGGGTTGGCCCATCGAAGCGAGTGTTCGAGCCGAGGCTACCGAGGTATGATGCGCGCGGTGTCGAGGCTCGAGTACGCAAAACGAGGTAGTGAGCTGAATCCTGGAGAAGACGAGTTATATGTCGAGGCGCAGTGAGGATACGGATGCCAGGAGATCCGAACGCAGGGATGAGACAATTACAAGACAGTTGCGTGCAGTCCCTACCGCCGACGACGTGCACTGGTTGGTGGTGAGTCGGTGGGATGCCGCAAGCGCGTTTGATCCGGTCCTGGCCTCCCACGCTTCACGTCGTGTCACGTGGGCCACTTTGGCTCCCCGGCGATCTCGGAGTTCAACTAAAGCAGTGAGCCTCCTCTTCCCGCTCGACGAACCTTTCTGAGATCGTATGAATGATGTCCGTTGGATGCCACGTTCCGGAACGTTTTCAGCAAGGTTCAGACCGTAGGAAATTATTCAAGTCTTAGGTGTGCGCCAATTATTCGAATCTTACGATGACAGTGTGCCGCAGTAGATTTCCTGTCAATACCACCTTCCTACGTGCCTCGCCTGATTTTGCGTCCTCGTGTAGATAATACGCACGACGTAACACAAGCAGCGGACATCAACTCAACACCATATGGTGTGGGATTTCCGTCAAGATCTAGATCTCACCTCGGAGCCTTTCCTGGAATCTTGCCTTATCTTGAGCAAGCCCCTCATCAGAGATTTCTCTGATCGACGACACACCACGGCAATATATTATACACCGGGACAGCAGCGGCGAGTAAAATGCGGTCGCCCAACGGCCGCCCAGTAATTTGCTGCCGGGCGTTTCCGCCGTCCGGCCTGATTCAAGTCCCCCGCTCAACATCAGCGAAATACATTTTGCTCGTGTTGGTTGACTCCGGTTGATCTGAGCAAGTTCGAATTCGGAGGTAGGAAGGGTTTCATTGAACTGCAACTCGAGTGTTCTCTAGCTCAGACACATGATAAATACCTCGGCTCGGATTAATCAACTTTTCCGTCTCTCAAGAATTCATGCGCAGCAGGCAGCCGGTCTCTTGCCAACGCCACTGACGTCATATCCGTCCTGGCCCAACAACTGTGAATATTCCTATTGTCTGTAAAGAAAAAGAAAAAATGCGTCTGTAAAGAAAAAATGCAGTCGATAGGCCTCCGATGAGATTCAGGCGCTGTTTGTGTGACTGTGTGGATCTTTCGTCTCTTGGCCTCTGTATAATCCAAACCTCTGGGCCTTTGACGACAAACGGTTTGGCAGTCTATCTCCCTCCGGATCCTGCACTTGATACGCCTGGCTCGAATGCTATTCAGTATCTGCTGTTATGGCTTGCGATAGTTCAGAACCTGTTCTTTAGAAGTGTTCGTTCGACCTGAGCCTGGGCCATTCAATAGTGTCAAGTTCTTTTCATGCTCGAGCAAAATTTGCTGATCTGTCAGAGCTCAAAGGTATAGAGAGAAGGCCCAATGGCAGATCGCCCGCCCTTCTTCCAATTCTCTCGGGACAACGAACCAAAAGTGCGAAAAGGGAGCAAGTATGAAGTCCACCAGGGCTGACTTTGAACAGCACTGTTAACCACTTTGCCGTAGGAAGAGGGAAAAATAAACGGCGTGAGCACCTAGCTCCCGCATACAATTTATTGTTCGGAGAACATTCGTAATGCAGTGCGCGTGCGGACCATTCGCTACCAGGTATTTTCCGATCGACTGGTAATGTTGTTTGGATTGCATTCGAGCTGACTGTCCAGCAAAAACGCAGTCCAGGCCCAGGCTTGAGTAGACCACGAACGCAGACGTGAACCACTGCTGAGACTTTTCTCACTCACCCAGAGGACTGGTGGTTGGAAGTTTAGGATGGGGTTTGGAATAACTACCCACTGCAAAGAAAGCAAAGAAAGGATTTTCATCCCATCATGGCCTAGGCCCGATTCGAATGAGCATAATCTGCAGAAATTTTAGGATCCCTCGGTGATCGACTGAATGCAGGCGCGGACCTGGGCCGTTTCCACCGTTGTTATCTGAGAGAGCAGTTGAATTTCCGCTCGGCCAAGTGAAAATGTTCTGTCTTGTTCTCCGGCGTCGGAATGAGCACCCCTCCGAAGTAGAAAAATTGTGTTGGAGTTTTTCTCGGCGCAAAAGGAAAAGCATAGAATTTTTTGTTCCGTGGCCCAGGCTTGATTCGAACGACCACGATTTGCGTTCTAGGAGTGGAGCATAATTGGAGGCGGGTGCGGAACCATCCGCTACTGGGCCTTGTCTTGCTCATCCGCATCGTCATTATAATTATCCGAGAAAGCAGTTGAATTTCTAGCTGCGGGGTACCTTTCCTTGGTCGGAAGGCATTAATGAGCACCCCTCCTAGAAGATTTATGTTGCAGTTTTCCTCGGCGCCAAAGCAAAAGATGCCATGACCCGGGCTCGAGTTGAACCCTTCAATATTAAGCGGGCCAGGAAGTCGCGCTATCGCAAAGGCGGTCCAGAATAGCCATGGCCCAGGCTCGATTTGAACGAGCATGCCCTGCAGAAAATTTCCCGTCTCACCTAATGAAATGCAGGCGCTGACCATCCGCTACTGGACCCTTTCTTGCTCACCTCCACCAGCAGTTGAATTTCCTCGCTGCAAGGTAGACATGTTCTTTCTTTCCTCTCCGTAGTCGGAATGAGCGGCGAGCGCCACCTTCAGACATCAAGCGGTTACCAATTGAATCAATGAATGCAGGCGAGGACGATGCTTTGCTCGGCCTGTTCTTGACCACCTCAGAGTATGTCAGCATTCACGCCGGCTGTCCTACGCACCAAAAAAACAATGACCGCACGACACATGGCCCAGGCTCGATTCGAACGAGCATGACCTGCATAATATTCATGACTAAGTATCTGTCATCAATTAAACGCAGGCGCAGACCATCCGCTACCAAGCCTTTTCCTATCGACTGGTAATGTTGTTTGGAGGGCATCCCACGAGAGAGAGCACTGCTGGTTTACTGTAATCATGTAATCAAACAACTGCTGCTTATCATCATGTTCAATCAAACCCCTATCCTAATCCGGATGTGGCGATGTCTCGGCATCCCTGTCACTCTTGTACAACCCCTTCCTCGACATCCGTCCTTCTCCAGCTGCGCTTTGTGCGTTCCTGGTTATAGCTGGATACCAAGTGAACAATTCTCGTCTATTCCCGTCACCCCCGCGTCTATTCTTGGGCCCAGGCTCGATTTGGGCGACTTTTTCCACCCGTCGGTAGACGGCATGACGTGGTGCTGTCTGCTTCACCTCACTTGTGAGTCGTGCGACTACACGACTTGGACCCGACTCGTTGGTATTCACTCGCCAACGCACGGATCGGAAGCAGTTTTTCGTAGTCTGAAGCAGTCTCCATACCTTTGGCTGAATATCGGCGTCTCGACTCCAGAGTCGTGAAGAAACAAGGTGAGGAGGTCCAAGAGACCGCCGACGGCTGGCAGGTCGTACGATCTTGTCTTGACAGCGCGCTCTCACACACCCAGCGCGCCACCGCCGTGCGGCATTCCTTGAATATCCGCGGACGCATATAAACTGGCCACCCACTACCTCACCATTCCATTCCCCACGACTCCCACTTACGCCTGACGCCGAAGACGAGCAACGAATCGATGTCCACCCTAACCTTCCCCCTAACGCCCTTTGAGAACAAGGCGCGCATCCACGCGCACGTCGCATTCTTCGCCTACCTCGTTGGACTCCCGCTGGGGATAGGCATCGCGCGGTATCTGAGGACGTTTACTAGCGCGTGAGTGTGGAACCGAGCGCCGCAGGCTGTCCGAGCGAGCACCGCCCGGAGGACGATGCCTTGCGAGCTCACGGCGAGCGGCAACTATGGCCGCGCCGCAGGCATTCTTCCCCTGCGAGCTCATAGTTATGGCTGCGCATGCGGCATTCTTCTGCGCCTGCAGCGGGCTCTTCCCCTGCGACCTCATGGCGAGCAGCAATTATGGCCGCGCCGCACGCATACCTTTCCTCGTTTCGTCCTATTCCGCTCGACTCCGTAACTCATGCGCGGTTTTCACAGCTGGTTCTGGCCCCACGCAATCGTCAACTTCCTCCTCACTGGCCCGCTCATCTTCGCCGCCTTTGCGCTGGGGTACCAGACGACGACGGCGAGTGGGCTACCGCATTTCACTGACCCGCATCAGGTATGCCAGTGCTATCTTTCTACCTCCACCCTTTCTTTTCTCATGTGATTCTCATTTACTCCCCTTTTTGTTTTGTTTTTGGTGACATAGAAAGTCGGCCTAGCCCTCCTCGTCCTCTACCTCATCCAGGTCTTCCTCGGCTCCTTCATCCACCTCGTCAAGTTCCCCCGCTTCCCCGGCGGACGGCCCCCGCAAAACTACCTCCATGCTGTGCTTGGGCTTGCGATCGTGGGATTGGCGATGTGGCAGGTGCGCCTATTTTCCTTGCTTTCTCCTCCTTCGCTCTTTTTTAAAAACTAATCGTTTGCGCAGACACACTACGGCCTCTGGACCGAATGGGCGCTCGTCACGGGCAACGCGCACCCCGTGAACATGCGCTGTAGGCATTTTTGGTTGGCGATCGTGGTGGTGCGTTCCGTTTTCTTCCTCCTTCTCTTTCTTTATCCGGTTATACCCCTCCCATTCTTTATCAAATCCTCCCCCTTTCTGTTTCTCTTTCGTTACCTCTCCCAGGAAATCACACTCACCGAGGCACCAGATCGTCGCCTCTCTCTACGCCCTTGGTCTGCTCCTCCTCCCGCGTCAGTTCCGGCAGGAGGCCAACGCAAGGAGGACGAAGAGCGCCGATGTCGGGCAGAAGAATTCGCCGGAGCCGCTGATTTAAACAAACCACGCTGACTCAGGAGTTGCCGGATAATGCTAGTAGAATATTGAAGGACGAGGAAGAACTTGCATATTATTGTTGTGCACGCTTTGCCATGAAGATTTTGTAAATGTTAATGCTGATACTCGCACTCACGTATGGCGGAGCCTGAGGGAGATTGAATCCGGCGCGAGAATCTCGCCAACCTCTCACGGATACCTCGGAATTCAACCTGACCGCAAAATAAAATAAAATAAAATAAATAAATAAAGACAGACAGAAATTGAGGTCTGTGATGACCCGGCAGGCTCCGTTCGGACGATGCGAAACATGTGATTAGCTGCAGGTGCGGACCATCCGCTACCAGCCATATTCTCATACTTCATTATCAGTGAGAGGACATTTGCGTGTAAACTCACCGATTGATAACAAAAAAAGGATTGGAGAACTGTGGGATGGCGCGCGCTCGAGTTGAACCACTGGACATTTAGTGCAGGTGCAGAGCTAGTCTCTTATAAACAGACGCTACAACGGAGAGGCTCGTACCTCGGATGTTGTAGTACAGACCATCCGCTACCGAGCCTTCTTCTCATAACTAGAAACTTCATTATGGGCAGGAGTAAAGGTGGAGGAGATGGGACTTCCTGTATCTTGGAAACGAATAACAAAAACGACTTGTAGCTAGCGCTATGACCCGGGCTCGAGTCGAACGAGCGTATCCTGTAAAAGTTAATGGAATGTTGCGGACCATACGCTACCCGTTTATCTCGTACCTACGCACTTCATTATCAGTGAGGATTTTTTTTTTTTTGGGTAGAGCGTTTGGAATGGCTCGGTGACAGTCGACACAGTCGTCTTCACCTTGCTCGCTCGGTTGTATCCGGGGGAAAACTAGAAACCCCGGAATAAATTTGCATTAGATTCAACTGACCAACGGATGAAAGAAAAGGGTTGGATTGTCCCAATGGATAAAATCTTATCTCACCCAACTACCTTGGGATTTGGCTGCTGAGTGCGTCATTTTGCTCATCTTTGGCCTCGCCAGTCATTCACTAAGTGGTAATTGGCCACAACTCTCATGATTTTGAATGATTCCCTGCAGATCTCGGGCCATTATGTAGTCGAGGTATATTTCGCAAATTCAATTTTTGACTTGGAGTCTTCCGGCCTTCCTATGAACCACCTTGATCTGCGGAAATTCTCCCTACAGCGCAATATCAAGAGATACTGTCAACTACGAACTTACTATCGAGAACATGTCTTACATATTTTGCCACTGGACAACATATGTACCTGCCAACTAGTATCAAGACCATCATTAACAATACACCGGACGATTCTTGGCGAGAAAGGCATGCAAATTTGCCCATCTGAAGTCGGGCGGTACTACCAAGGATTCAGCCAGTAGTCGTTATGCCACAATAAGACACCAGTCATACTGCGAGCAATTTATTTTTGCCCGATCCGGAGTTGATTCGGACGATTTATAAGCGAAAATGGGAGTTGGAGGTGGGTCCCAAGCCTCAAAAACTATCAGTGCTGGAAAGAAAATCCAGGGGGGGTAGGGGGGTGGGCCCCAGAATCGGGGGATTTCGGAAAAAGGGGGCATCGTCCTCCGAAATTTTATCTTCGCGCCCCCTTGCTGCTGCTCCTCTTTTTTTTGTCTGCCTGCAGAGAAAATGTTGAGCAAAGCAAGGTAAAGGGGAGAGGAGGAAGACCCGGTAGCGGAGCATCCGTGCCTGCACTCAATTCACGTTCAAGAAAAATACCAGCGGGATACACTGGTTCGACTCCAGCCTGGGCCATACTTCTTTCATAGCCTTCTCTTTTTTCAACTGCGGGCCTGAAATCGCTGAGTTGAAGAGGACAACAGAGAAGGGACACGAGGAATGCCCAGTCACGGATGGCCTGCCCCTGCTCTCAATTATTTGTTACAAGAGTGATGTAAGAGCCGCTCGTTCGACTCGAGCCTGGGCCATCCTCCTGTAGATACGCTTAAGCTTTCTTTTTGGGCTTCATGCAAATTGTCGGGTAAAGGAGTTGCAGAAGAGAGGAAAGCCTGGTAGCGGACGGTTTCCGCGTCTGCGTCCCATGCATTAGGGGCAATCAATTCAGCAGCTCGTTCGACTCGAGCTCGGGCCGTTCTTGGAGCGCGTTCTACCTTTTTTCCCTCCGGCTCAGTGCAAAATTTTGAGGAATCGGAGGAAGAGGGGAGGGAATGCCCGGTGGCGGAGGGTTTCCGCGCCTGCTTCCTATTTGTGCTTGAAGATTTTCTAAGCATGAGATGCTCATTCGACTCGAGCCTGGGCCATTCATCGAGTTCCATCGTATGTTTTATGCAGGCACGAAAAGAAAGGAAGGTTAAAGGGAGGGGAGGAAGGCCTAGTAGCGGACGGTCCGCGCCTGCACTCAATTTGGGTTGAAAGCCTTGAATGCAGGCAACGCTCGTTCAACTCTCGAGCCTGGGCCATTCGTTACCTTCGCGTTTTGTTGAGGGAAAGCACAAGAAATTTGCGACAGGGGTTTTCGCCTCGCTCTCTATTAGTCACCACGAGCACAATTTTCTATTATATGACCTGGTAAGTAGCACTCGGCGTGTTTGCTGATGTTGTCACGACGCGTCTGAGATGCGACCGTCACGTGGTGGCGGTGCACCATCGACATCCACCAAGTCGTCCCCCACTGGTAGCACAAACCGTACCAATCGGCCTGAACTATCGACGTGGACGAGGACGTGGGGATGCATAGCGTGCTGTGCCGCCCCGCGATGCGGGTGTCCGTGGTACGGCGTGGAGCAGCGCGGGCGTTCTGCGAGTAGTGCGTACGCGTACGGCGTGAGCGTGTATCATATGCGCTCTGTTCTCCGGGCCATGATGGCGTGGAGGTGCCCCTTCGCGTACGCTCCTCTTCCCGTGCTCGGAGCGGGCAGGGACAGATGTGCGGTGCGAGGGGTGCTCGTGGGCTCGCGTGCATCGGGGACGATGCGGACGCCTCGGAGGGGTATGGACGCCGACGCAAATATGCTCGCGTACTCTTCGACGGAGGAGTAGCGTGTGGGCAGCGCCTCGCGAGGCCGCTGCGGGAGACCGTGCCTACTACCACGGTGTTCTTCAGGCGGCGGTATATCTCGCGCGTGAGGTGCTGGACTTCGCCACACACCAGAGACATGCTCTCGTACCATCCTCTAGTGGGCGCTCCTAGCGACTTCACTCCGCGGGTGCTGCGCGATCCTAGAGCGGCGCCGGCCGCCCTCATCTCTCTCGTCATCTTCCTTCTCCTCCTCTCATCTCCGCGTCCTCGCTCGCCTCCCCGCTAACGCGCCTGCCTTACTTCTCCAGAACCGCATGCGCGAGTCGCTCTACCTCTTCGAGTCGGTGATCAACAGAAGGCGGCGAAGTACATCCTGTACAAGTTCATGCAGGAGAATCGGGCGAAGCTGGCCGTGTACCCACAGTACGTACCCTTCCGTTCCTCCCTGCCTTTTCTCTCCTCTCTGTGCGGCATGCTGACGAAAGGCGTATAGGTTGACGCAGGCGACGAACACGAAGAACATCCGACTCGTGTTCGCCGCCGTCAAGGAGACGATCCTGCAGAACGCGCTCAAGGACTCGGGCATCCTGTAGCCCGCGCCCTCGCGCCCTTGGACTGCCGGATCGTCGTGGGCCCGGGCTACAGGATCGACTGATCCATAATGATGAGTGGCTGGACTGGGCGCCGCCTCTGGTCTGGTCTGCGTATCCCCTCGACACCCAGCGGATACCCACGTCGCACGCGCTAAGAGGCCGGACGCGGCGCCGCGCAAGCGCACAGGTACGATATTGCCGCTGTGTGCGGAGGGGAAGGATGGACTTGCATGGGATGGGATAGGGCCGCTGCGCGATATGGCGGGCATGGGGTCTTTATGCTCTCTTATTTTCCTCGGTTTCTTTCGTTTCTATGCTCTCGTTGCATATGGCTTTCATTTCAGGATTGTCGGTGCGCCATTTATGACTTGTCCCATATGACTTATTATTCGTTTTCTCAGTTACAAGCACGGCTAACCACGCGTTCGGGCCGTGTCCCGATCGTGTTTGTGTGTGCTTGAGTGCTGCTGAACGCGCGTCGCATCACGTGGGAGCACCTTCGACTCGCCGGCGATCTCGGAGTTCAATTAAGCAGTGAGCCTTCTCTTCCCGCTCGACGGACCGTTCAGAGCTCGTATCCAGTCAGGATCGGATTCGGACAGGTAATGGCGCCTGGTGTATGCCAGCGTTCTTCAATGTTCTCAGTAAGGTTCTCAGAGCGTAGGACATTATACTTAGGTGTGCCGCAATGGATTTCCTGTCAATACTACCTTCCTAAGTGCATTACCTGATTTTACGTCCTCGTGTACATAATCTGCAAGCAGCGAACATCAACTTGACGACATACGATCTGGGATTTCCGCCAAGATCTAGATCTCACCTCGGGCCTCGGCACCTTTTCTGGTATCTTGCCTTATCATGAGCAGGCCCCTCGTCATGTCCGCGATCTCTCTCTGATCGACGACACACCACGGCAGTATATTATACACCGGGACAGGAGCGGCGAGTAAAATGCGGTCGCACAACGGCCGCCTGCTAATTTGCTGCCGGGTGTTTCCGCCGTTCGGCCTGATTCAAGTCCCCGGTTCAACTTCAGCGAAATACATTTTGCTCGTGTTAGGTGACTCCGGCTGATCTGAGCAAGTTCGAATTCGGAGGTAGGAAGGGCTTGATTGGACTCTAACTCGGGTGTTGTTCTCTAGCTCCTTCACCCGATAAATACCTCGGCTCGGATTAATCAAATTTCCTCTCCGCCCGTCACTCCAGAATTCATGCGCAGCCCCTTGCGAATGCTACTGATGTCGTATCTGCCCCGCGAATGTTCCTATTTCTTTTCCAAAAATAAAAGTGCATCGGTGGGGCTCTCGAAATTCAGTCGTAGTTTCTATTCCGGTGTGGATCCCTCATCTCTGTGTGTTATGTAATCTTAGCCCCCTTCGTTTGGCACGGTCTACATCCCTTCGGATCCTGAAATTCATCGGACTGCTTGAATGATATACAACATCCGTTACCCGCCTTGCGGCGCACAGTTCAGAATCCGTTCTTTGAGAACCGTTTTGGAACCTCTAGAGATAGAAGTACCTTTGTCCGCACTGAAATATTTTCCCCGAGGCCTGAACAGTCCTGAACGTTTCCCGAAGGTAAGGAATCGTTCTAGAAACTTACGGCCTCGTACTGCCTAATGCTAAGCATTCCTGAGGTGCAAATTCCTCGTCCATCTCTAGAGTCTCGCCGTAGTTTGTTCCCGGAGAGGGTCCATGGAACCCCGAGCGACTCGGAGCGAGCCGGAGCCTTTCCCAAGGCTTTTCCTTCCATCTTCACCAGTTCCCTCATCTCTGATATCACCGTTTGGATCATTGCAGTCGATGAAATACCACTGGGGGGAGTTTTTAGAATAGTGTCCGGCATTATCCGCCGTTGCCGAGTGGGCATTGTCGGCCCGATCCCCGGTTCCACATCTGATTACCTATGACCATCATGATCTAGACGCCCAATAGACGCCCATAACAGCTCTCGCCTCCTACCCTCATGGCGGAGATTCTCGGTACCCTCACGAGCATCGTCCAGCTCGTAGACACCGCCCTGAAGGCCCGCGATTACATCCAAGATTTCCGCCATGCGCCAGAGGAGCAGCAGAAACTCCTGGCAGGGATGGATGATCTCCGACCCTTGCTCGTAGAGCTCCAGAAGCGCCTCGTCGAAAAGCCTTCGAACGGTTCGCTTCAACAAATGAAGCCTCCTTTGACGACTTTCCAAGCTACTATGGAGCACTTCTCAGCGACCCTGCGACCGGCGGATGGGCGGATGTCGAAAATGTCGAAACGGCTGATGTGGTCAATGGGGGATAAGCAAGAGGCTAAGGAATATCTCCTCAAATTCGAGCAGTTCAAATCTCTGCTCAACTCCTGGTTGCTATTAGACATTTGGTTTGTGGTAGCATCTCTCAGTTGGATGTGGCGCTGATCTACTGTATGCTCCCAGGGATGCGAACCAGCAGCAACGGCGCGACCATGAGGGTGAGGGAAATGCAAATTTTGCTGATCCATACTGACTCAACGGTGTAGATATCCGGGATGTCATGGACGACATCGCCAGCCAACAGCAACTAGGGCGCGATCGTATGTAGTTGTTGAATTCCACAGTTCGCAACGTGTCAATGATGTTGAGCTAGTAATACTGAGCAGTGTCGCTGACGCGGCTAACCACCAGCGGCTCCAGATCGATTGTGAGTATCGTGTTCAAAACGGTACATTATTGCAATGTTGAACATCCTCCAGCCAAGGAACGGGCCAAAATAATCGCCTGGTTGTCGCCTCTCAACTTCTTTCTGCGGCAAGCGGATATTACCCGTGTACGGCAAACTGGAACTGGAGAATGGTTTCTTGCGGATCAGCGCTTCCAAGAATGGGAGTCCAGCGCTGGAGGGACACTGTGGTGTCGTGGAATACGTTCGTGGCTGAGCTCTCCCATTGGTATATCTGCTAATCGATTTCAACTCACAGCGGGTGCGGGAAAAACTGTCCTTGCGTGCGCCCGAATTTCGCATGTCCGCCGTTCGCTAATGTCTCTTGCGATAGATCTGTGGTCGTTGAGCATCTCAGCATCAAATCTGAAGACCAGAATCTCGGAGTAGCGAGCATATACTTGAACCACAAAGAAGCAGAGAGCCTTGCCCACCTCCTCGCTAGTATATGGCGGCAACTCGTGCTTGGCAAAAGTATTGGCTCTGCGGCACAGAGAGCCTACCAACAACACTCCGAGAAAGGCACCAAACCTTCTCTTGATGAAATTGATCAGATTCTCCGCTCCGCAATGACCGAATGGTCAAAGGTTTACGTTGTCGTGGACGCCCTCGATGAATATCCGGAGGAAGAACGTCATGTGCTACTCGAGCATCTAGCTGCATTGCGTCCCAAAGTCAACCTCATGCTCAATTCGCGGCCGCATATCTCTCTCGGACAGTCCTTTCCGAATTTCACCACTATTCAAATTCGTGCAAACGAACAGGATCTTGAGAAATATCTCACCGAGCAAATTAGGATCGCTCCGCGCCTATCAGCGCACATCAACGCACGACCGGAGTTACGACTGGAAATTGTTTCAGGTATAATCACTCGGGCGGACGGGATGTAAGTGTTGCGTCTCCTGGCGAAACAGTCAACCATTTAACAACCACTCATTAGGTTTTTACTTGCCAAGCTTCACATTGAATCTCTGCGCAAAAAGCCCACTATCAGGGCGCTTCGAGAAGCTCTACAAAACCTCCCAACCGATTTGGAGGAGACGTATGATGACGCCATGAAGAGAATTGAAGACCAAGACGACGAGGATGCGAAAATCGCTCACTCGGTCCTGACTTGGATTGCAAATGCCAAGAGATTATTAAAAATCCGAGAACTGCAAGAAGCTCTCGCTGTTCAACCTGGGGCGAGTCGATTTGACCCTGATGATCTGTTGGATATAGAAATTATTCTCTCTGTCTGCGCTGGTTTGGTGATTACCGACGGGCACAGACGTGTTCGCCTTGTCCACTACACCACCCAGCATTATTTGGACAGCATACAGGCCCGGCGATTTCCGGACGCACAGACACACATCACACGCACTCTACTCACAGTTCTCGCCTTCGATGGTGAATCTCAAGCGCCTTCCTTGCGCTTTGATTATTGTCAATTCTGCCTCGTGCATGCCGTTGGCGAGCCGGAGGCAGACCTCAGAGACATGATTGCCAAATTTCTGGGACAGTCTTCTACTTTCAGTGCCCTCCGTCCGGGTAGTGGCACGCCTCCTTGGACCTACCCTGACTGGCCAGCCTACGTATCACCCCTGTGGATCGCAGCAGGAGCCAATCTAGTTGAAACTGCGACAAATCTCATTAACGCAATGCCGGGAAATCTAAACGATACAGATTGCAGTCCACTGCATGTGGCAACATTCTACGGACATCTCGAGATGGTTCGATTACTCACTGAGAAGGGCGCCCTCATCGATGCCCAAGACAGGAAATCCCGAAGCGCACTTCACATAGCATCGGAAAAAGGCCGCGAAAACATCGCGCGACTGCTCATCCAGAAGGGGGCTAACCTGAACGCACAGGATGGGGAGCACCGCACTGCGCTCCACATAGCATTGCACAAACGCCACGAGAACATTATTCGCCTCCTTCTCGAGATGGAGGCCGATATCAATGCACAAGGCGGAAGATATGGAAATCCATTGCAAGCAGCATCGTTGAATGGCCTTGAGGCCGCCGTTCGCCTGCTCATCGAGAAGGGGGCCGACGTTAATGCACCAATCGGAGAATTTCCTAGTGCACTTCACGTTGCATCATACCAAGGCTACGAGAACATCGTCCGCCTGCTCATCGAGAAGGGGGCCGATGTGAATGGACGTAGTGAACGATATGGCACTGCGTTACAAGCAGCATTGTCCAAGGGCCATGAGGACGCCATTGACCTTCTTATCGAGAAAGGGGCCGACCGATCTTTGTGCTCCCTTGCGGTGCGCAGAATATGGCGGCGCAATTGGACCACCCTCATCTCCACGCCACGAGAAAGGTATGTAGGTAGGTAGCGAATAGTTTAAAATTGGAGGTGTCATCGAAAATTACCTGACGCGCAACAGATACGCAACTTTTAACCTTTGTGTTAACTTGGCCTCTACTTTAGTCTAGTTACGTGTTAATAACTCTATCGGGTGCGTCGGGGCCATGGGCGGCTGGTGTTCCTCACAAGATGGACACTGAAATTTATGTAATTTTCTCGGGACAATTACAGCCGTCACAAGGGACCCAAGTTAAACAAATGCTTCGAGGGGTATGGAGGGCCCATCGCAGTATCGTATTTCGCAACCAAGTTTTGAGTTCAAGGTGAGTGCGGATGCATGGAACAGTCGGAGGAAGTTCGATCCCGCCTCAGCGCCCGCACAGCCATCCGTCCAACGGAGGCAGTGCGTCAGTGCTTCGGTTGTTAATCCAACAGCATGCCCTGCTCCCGATCTGGCAAACGCTACAGCAAAATCCGTGCTGGAATACGCAAAAATGGTCGATGGTCTAATGCTGCCATGGATTCAGGGTGAAGTTGACTCGTCCGACAAGCTGTACTTGATTCAGGGACGTCGTGAACCACAAAAAGAAAAGGCTCCGACACCGCAAACGCTACGACTACGGCACTACCTATCCATGGTGAAGACTCAAAAGCACCGAGAGGCTCTGACTTCTCTAATGTTGTCCACTCACCTGCTTGCCGTTGAAGTACTGCGCTACAGAGATCATGAACACCTACGAGAGGACGATCGTTCCCGACGTGTTTGCCGGTTCTGCAAAACGGAGGTTGAAACTCCAGAACATGCCCTGTTAGCTTGCGACGCCTCAGCGAAGGTTATGTCCTTGAGAACAGAAGTTCTGGAGAAATTATTTGCCACCGCTCCGAACTTGCGCCGTCTCATGGATGGACTGGATTTAATCGAGTTCTTCAAATCCATGGTTTACGAACGTTCAACTATAGCTCTCGTAGCTAAATTCGCTCATGAAGCCCTTGAAGTGTTCTACGCAACTCCCGTGTTTCGATTGGCTACATAGGTCTGAGGTTTCTATGTCTTCTTTCTTTTTGCCTTACTGTATCACCTGGGTTCTACAACGCGACGGGAGGCTGGGTGCGTGAGCTCGGCTTGAGAGATATTTTAGGGCCAGGGACGAAGGAGTACATAAACTGCCTGTAGTACTCCGGGATACTTCCTGAAACCGGTGTTCCTAAGCGGGACCGTGCCGGTAATGCTACCTACCTACCTACCCACACCTGCTCGGTTGCCCCAAACAGATCGATTTGGCCGATCCACACGCAGCCACGTAAATCCGACCGTGACTTGACGCGCGCAAATTATCGGCGATACCGAACGACTCAGCAGAGTCAGCACTCATGACTAGGCACCGAGGTGACTCAGTTTCGCTCGCCGGTCCTATATGAATGCAAGGGCACGGGGAATAATGGGCTGGCCAATCGGAAAAATCAATTTCCGTATAAATCCGTGCGATGATCTTCAATGGCTTCGTCCTTTTATTTTCCCCACATTCCACCTCTTCCCGGCCAGGATCAGATATCATCAATGAAGAGCAGTTGAACCTGATTGGTCACCGACCGTCGCGCAGGGGATTTTCCGTTGCTACACCTCATCAGTTTGATATCCGCCAGTGGCTGCCAAGGGCCAACGGTGTCCACTGGTGGCCACCAACGGACTTTCCACCGGCGGGTATATAACTCAGAGTTGGCCGCGAGCCCGACTCCCTTTCTGTCATTTGAACCCAGGGACGCCAATGATAAATAGGGAGCTCGTCGATTTCGCCAGCTTGAAATAGGCCAAACAAGCCACAAGTTATTTGTCAAAAGGCTGATGTTATGTACGAGCTTCAAGTTCCGATTTAAGTCATGGCACAAGATGCTGATATCATCTAAATGAGTCCGTTTCTTGATGGTGTGATCGTAACTCTGAGCTTTGGGAACCCAGAGGAGCCTGAGTCTCGAGCTTGTTCCTGTATGTCACTGCTGTTTCAACTTCGTCAACAGGGTGCACAAACTCGTATTTCTTCTGGAATTGGATCCTCCAATCATGTTGGTCCCCCGGGCTCATCATTTGCGCACTGACATTTGATCCCCGTCACGTCCAGGGTACAAGATTTAAATTTGGCAGACTATTCGTTGGACTTAGAGGTGTCCAACTTTTCACAACTGCATCCGAAACTCCACATACCCTCCAAATAAAGTGCCACTTCAGCCGATATTGACGAAATCGGAGGTGCCGTACGAAATGTGTTGGGAATCAATCAATTAATATGACTAGGATACTCGACGGGGTCTAACTTAAAACAACTCGCTGATTTTCATCTTGACATCCTGGAAGACAAGATAAAAGGAGACAATGCAGAATCAACTAACGCAAGTAAAGGAATGATACTCTGCTCCACCAGTGGCAGATACGTACACTGGCCTAGACCCACATTCAAATCAAAATCAAGGGCGGGACAGACGCTTACTTAAACTCACCCAGTTGGCCTGGTTTACCGAATAGAAAATGCTAGAATTGTCCAGACGGAGCGGGATAAGAGCAGGATAATATCAACCGGCGTGGCCCCATGGGCCATTTCGGAACATGCTGGGGTGTAACTATAATGCAACGGCCGATGGTGGGAACTGGCTGTACGGGACGTTGCCACCTGACCGGGGTCGCAGCGGGAGCAAGTTGGCCCGGAAACAAGGATAATAATAACCAATAACAATTATTTAGTGTCCAGGACAATGGTGATGGAAGCGCGAAAACTGGGGTCGCATTCCTTGAGGGGTGTGAACTGGTGTGAATCCGTGATGAAGGATAAGACCAAACTGAATGGAAAATGAGCGCTCGGCAAGTGAACGAACCGCGAGAACAAAGTGGGTTATGGGGCTCGGTCGATGATTGTAAATGGATTGCAAGAAGACGGGGGCCAAACACCTATCTTTCGATGCAAAATCATACTAGTATGAATCATAGATCGACTGCGTTGACTGCGTGGCCCATTTCAAGTTGCCTTTTTCGGCTAGTTCCAAAGGGCGCTTAGAATTTGCCTGGAATGTGGCAGGCTAACGATGATAATCCGCAGGGTGAGAGGATCGGTGGTGCTGGATGAACGATATAATCGGGCTTTTAACCGCCAATGAACGTCCATTACAATTCATTTGCAGAAGCCTGAGGTGCTTCGAGAGTTTCTCCAATGCGGCCGCTGCCGGAAAGACCTTAAATTCCGTGTGGAAGACTGAGAGTTGGCATACACGATCGCGTAACAGAGAGAACCCTGGCAATCCGCAGAGTTATTTATTTGCGATATCCTTGGGCGATCCTCTGAGTAATTTGCGTTCTGGATGGGAAGACTTGATATTTTGCTTGCGATGGTATTCTCTCGCCTTAAGCACAAGTTGCCCGTGGTGCTGATTAAGTCCCTGATTGAGAATTCCTCAGTCACCAACCCCGCTGCATTAGTGGGCGCCTGCCAGTCTGTCACGGAACTCATGTCCCACTTTCGGCGCAAAAGGCTCGCGGAGATTTGAGCGAAACGAGCACGCTAGGGAGCCTGCCCATTATCGCCACCCCTCGGACGTCGAGCGATGGCCATCCGCGGAGAGTCTTATGGTGAACTGTCAGAGCCCGGAATGTCAGCGCGAATGAAGCCGCGAGGAAGCACAATAGGGCCCTATTGTCGGTGCGGTGCCAGAGAGAGGTGCGCACAATGCGGATTTCCCCCTAGATGGACGGAAAATGGGACACATATCCAAGCACTACGCATACTAGATTCCTCGCCGCAGTACGTGGCTTGCTGGGGGTGGGACCAGGCCTTCATACTGGTGTGGTCGATGAATGCACGCTTCTCCGTGTACATTTAATTAAGGGCCTTCAATCATGCGTTGAATTCGAAGTCAAGATCCGCGAGGTGTGCACGCGGGTAGGCTCGAATCCAGCCTGTCTATGAAAGCAAGCTTGTCTATCGACAGGCTTGCCTTCATAGACAGATAGTCACTGGTCTAGCACGCGGGCAGTACACCATGTCGAGGAAACTCAAATTCTTCTGGGGACTGAGAAGGCCAAAGTATAAACATCGAGTTGGGTGAATCTGTCAGAGGTTAAATGCAGCACACCCCGTCAATTCAATGCATAGCAGCCTCTGTAGCGGGAGGGACCAAGAAGACATGGCCCTGGTCCTCGGGACACCTTGAAGGTAAGCTTTTGGAGCACATGTGTTGCATTATACTATTGGGGACTGGGTAGTTGACCAGTCGGGGTAGTTGACCATTTGAAGAATAGAGTGCTGTACACGCAAAGATATGGCTAGGTTGCACTCCGAGGAGGGAATAGGGCCTCAGACGCCGGTCTGTGTCGAATTTCGAGGCAAAGTGATGGGTTGATCGAAAGCTGTGCTGCCGTTCGGTGCGGGCCGACACGTGAGAACATCAATTTCTTAACTCCGGACAGCCTTCGCCGCTTGTTTCTCGACCAATTCTTGGTCAATCCACGACTTTGGGGCCTCATTTTACTAGCCTGTTTCAGGGCTCCAAACAGAGCCACATGTGGCCCTTTATATGGGCTGTCCTCTCGGAGAGATGCCTACAAAGCATTGAAATGCGGCCTCAAGCCAGACAACTTGACCACCCGCACAGCCGGAGAACCGTCCGAGGTACAGGTCTGGGATTGAGCATAGTCTCTTGTCTCACTAAATGCTTGACCATGATACATATTCCAATATTATATCCTTTTTTTTCCTCTCTCACCGATCTTCAATATAGTGAATCATCCAAATTCTATGGGTCGGACGGCAAGATTTTTGTAGGGGGTAGGTAGTTCAAGTAGTGGAGGTAGGTACTCAGATATGTCTATATCCATCTTATGAAGTCATCTGTAACTTTTTTTAGTCTACGGTGCCCTCTGACCGTTGCGCTGGGCTCGGTTAGTTACCAACAGCAATCCTGCCTTTTGCTCTCTGCTTCTGAATTAAATATTTAACCCCCACGAATAGCTCTGAATTTGGGTTTCAAGGCATAGAAATATCAATTAGTACCTCCAATTGGATATCAGATACACCGCAACCGCTAATCTGACCCCTAACCGTGTCTTTGGGCCAGTGGTCAGGTACCCTGAATTTGGCTATTTTTGTCATGCCAGCGGAGAAAATTCACCATGGCCTCAAATCATCACCAAAATTCGACCCAATGGGTTTGATCGATTGGTAGGATGTATGCCTTCATCATTAACCTGTACAGACAGTGTGATGATACTAGTGGTCTTTGGCCGTAGGCCAAAAGCCTTAGGTGGTCAAGTACCCAGTACTTAACAGTAGGATGCGATGGGGATCCGGGGACAATGATAGACGGAAGAATTGCGGAGGGATCCGCGCCCCCCGTATTGCAATGGATTCGCAGGAACATATGGCGATTCAATTGCCGAGCGTATGCCAGGAAGGATAAGCTTTCCAGCGACAGATAGGTAAGGACGGTCCAGCCTATGAAGATACCGCGTGTAGCCGGTTATCTGCCGCACTGGCGAGTGGCTGTACACATGTCTGCTGACGAGCGTGTTCACAACCTTCCGTAGTGATGAATAGGTGTTACCTGCGTATGTCGCCAAGGATATTGTGCGATTCCTCGCGTTATGTGTGCCTTCCGAATTTCGAGCCGATGCTGTTCTCCGTGATCTTGCGGGGTCGCAAAACAAGTCCGTGATACATCGGACATCCACACGCGAGCTTCTGCGCAGGGCACGTCGGGGTTACATTGACGGTCAGTCAACGTCGATGAGAAACAGTCATAACAAACTAGCCCGCCACTTTCGAGATGCCGGGCTGCACCAGTTGCGTGGCGCTCGATGGCCGAGCGTGGGGGATCTACATCTATAAGCACAATTCTGTCAGCAGGCGGGTGTGCGAAAATATACGGAAATTAATATTTCGCCCAGTCATCGGAACCACCCCGGAGCGTTACAGCAGCTTGAACAATGTGTCATATACGGCATGCTCAAGACGGCACCCAACCGCCGACTGCCGAGGCTGTCCAATCACCTCGCTTGAAACTATCCTGAAGTAGCGGACGGGATTAGCCAACGTCAACCCCTCTGGGATGGATAGCGTCAATCTCATATTTTCCCCATTTAAACTTGAGGAGACCAGGAGATTCCCATATGTATGCGGATCACAGATAAGCATAAGTCGATAAGTATGAACCCATTGAGGCTTTCATGGCTGGGGAGGTAGAGCTATATGAGGGAGTGGGGGCAAATTGGGGGGCGGAGTGGTCCACTCCCACCCCCTAGCATCCACCCCGCCCCCGTGCGCCAGTCATGGACGGGTCATAGGCGGCGATGCGATGCAGTCCGTGAAGCGTCCGCGATGTATAGGGCGCGGGCGGTCAGTAGGCGCCCAAGTATCAACGGTGTTCAGATGAATGCCGCAAGACAGCTGAGGGAAAACCTACCCACTAAACCTAATCCAACATAGATTGTGGACACCATGCAAGACACCATGCCGACTCGTGATGGCAACGTCATTTGGGGCTGAGGTAGATTCTTATGCTGGAGAATTGAAAGATAGCACCGCAACTTTGCCGAGAGACGTGGGACCCTTTCCCGCCGAGTGTGAGCGCTGAATTCAAAGTACATCAGTAAAACTGCAATTTCGTCTTTGGCGTCTTTGGCGTCTTTGACAAGACGCGAAAGACGTGAAAGACGAATTTTGGCCCAAGACCTCGAGTCTTTCCAAAGTAGGTTCAATTGTCTTTGAAAGACGTGCGCATCTTGTCCAAGGCTCCAAAGACCGGGTTGCTCTTTTCCAAGTTTCACTCCAAGACACTCTTAAGAGGCACCAAAGATGCAAGCAAAGAATTATCATTCTGCAATGTACTCTAAAACATGGCGGTATGCAAAGAGAATCGAGTCGGCGCGGCCCCCTCCTCGATGCGGGCCCATCCCCGTCCGTCCTCGCGTGATGCAGTGGATGCCGTCAACCAGAAACCTAGTGCCCTGGAGCCGACGCCGCGCGCTACATGAACATCCACCAACTCTTGAGATCAGTTCGCCGAAGAGCAGGGAGGGATGGAGGACGCACCAGCACAATGCGAGGGTGAGCGAGTAGGTTTCGAGATTGAGCGCCCCTGCGAGCGAGCGAGTACATCATACTAGGCAATGGAAGGTTAGTGAATATACCGACTAATGAAGATCAGGTGGTTTAACGCGGCGAGGCTTGAGATGAACCTAGCATAGCAACGCTTGAAGTGGGTGGAGGCGAACGTGAGGGGCACTGAGTGAGCGAGAGATATGGCAAGCGGAGGCCAGCTTGGGGCGGCCACTTGAGGCGGCGTGAAATGGCCCGCTTGATACAATGATACAGGCTTGAGGAGGCTGCGACGGGACGGGAGGCCGCCTTGAGGGGGCTTGAGCGAGTGGCAACTTGAGCTTGAGACGGGCTTGAGGGTTTGAAGATGGCGACGGCCTTGAGTGCCTTGGGAGAGAGCTTGAGGGCGCCGACGAGATATGAGGAGAGCATGAGGGAGGTAGTGGCTTGCAATGGATAGGAGAGCTAATACTTGAAGCTTGAGGTGTTGGCTAGTAGGCAGCGTGGGTGGGTGACGAGGAAAGTGGAAAGAGGGAAGAGACGATCTGTCAACCACCGTGACTTTGATGGGAATCATGATGCGCACGGACGCAGAGCGGAGTTTGAAAGGACTTACACAATTTTCATCAAACAGCGATGTTCAGTGTCTTCACGACGTCTTGCTGCTCAATTAACTTCCCAAACTCTTCCCCGCCCGTTCCAATTCGAGTACAAGGCCCCGCTCCCTCTGAAGACGAGTCGGAATCAAATTTAATTGACGTGGGCTCGTAATCTAGTGGAAACTTCAAGTTGGGGTCCGTCGCCATCTAAGCATCCCCTGGCAGGTTGAATAAAAGTCACCACAAGTCCTTGTGGTCGATAGATTTCCGTTGGATAATTTAACAGTTGTACTTGCATTATTTCTTGGCCTTGCAATAAGCACTTGCATCAAAGATGTAAGATGCGAATCAAAGACTCAAGACGGCGAAAGACGACTCCTCCAAGACATAAGATGCTTGGCTCAAGACCAAGATCTCGAAAGATGCCCTTGAAAGACTTAAGATGCCAAAGACGAAACTGCAGTTTTACTGATGTAAATGATCTGGGGCGGGAGAAGTCTTGCGGATGGAATGCCTGTCAACCAAGACGCGCCGAGGAAAACGGCAAAAGGAAAAAGCAAAGAAGGCCGAGGTGTAGCCGAAGCCCTGTTGTCTCTCACTACTCAACGCTCCACAAAAAAAAAAAAAAGCAACGAAGGGTCCGTGTCACGTGTGCTTGTTTGGTTGGGATCAATGGCCAAGTCACATCAGTCACAGGTGAACCGTCTTAACTCTTCATATCTTGTTCCCACTCCCATTTTGCTCCCGTTCGTCCTCAATTGAGTCAATTCAGCGTCAAATACCATCTGTCTACGGCGGAGATTGCTTATGGTCGATTGTTCTAGTCCTCTGATTTTCTCGATAAAATTCTCGAGGATCTCGTGGCTAGTAGTACTGTTAACGTTCTATGCTCACCACAACTTGAATCGAAAAAGAGAAGAACAGGCACCGAGCGCCAGTCTGATTCATGGTCTCCTCTCCTGTTTGGCTCTGAGGCTTCCGTTCTGGATACAGTCGGCTGGCTCATAATGCATAAGGTGGTAATGCATAATGCTCATAATGCATCGGATCTGGCATCCACCAAACTGCCCATCAACACTGTAGAATTGTCAAAATGCATCAGATTTTAGTAGATTTCGAGGGAACGGCCCCCATGCATTATGAGCCAGCCGACTGTACGGCATTTCCTGTCCCCGTTGAATAAACCACGACTGTAACGGTTGATCTTGGAAAATCCCCGGCGTTTGGTTGGTGTTTGGCCTTGTAAGACTTCAGCTTGACCTCTGACGTCCACCTCCCAGCTGCAAGGCTCGCCGTATCATCTGCCATGGACTCTGCATCTAGAACTTCATCAGACGCGCCGCGCGGAGTCGTCCTGCCGAGCATCCACGAGATGTTCCCTGAGCACATCTTTTCGCGCACCGCTGCCTCGTTTGCACACACGGTCAACTTCAACCATTCGCGCCGATCCACACCCCTACCAGGTCAGACCTTCTCCTTTGATGTCCTCCAGAGCCACCCTCGCGCCGCGTCGCTGCACCACATCGCCTCGGCCCGCCCGGCGGCGCGCGCTCCTATGCCCACCCCGCAACTCCTGCCCGTTCGCCCCTCAGCTGACGGCAAAGTGGACGCAGAAGTAGACAAGGATGAGGAAGATGTCGAGGAGAAAAACCTGAAGCACGTCTGCCCGACGTGCGGGAAGCGCTTCAACCGCCCGAGCAGCCTCCGCATCCACGCCAATACGCACACCGGCGCCACCCGTGCGTGTTCTTCCTCTTACATCTCCCCACTCCCTCCTGGGCTTCCTCTCGTCTTCCAACCCGACCCCGTTGTTTTATTAAATATGGTGGAATGTCGACACGACACCCTCTTCTCCTTTCCATCCTACGCTCTTCCCTCTCCTTTCCTCCACTCCGAGCCTTTCGTCCTATTGATATTATTTATGTTCAAAATGAGATGTACTGACCCCGCGAACTCCCCAGCCTTCATCTGCCCGCACCCAGGCTGCGGCCGCGAGTTCAACGTTAACAGCAACATGCGCCGCCACTTCCGCAACCACGGCTCCGCGTCCACCCTCCCCCGCGCGCCCTCGAAGCTCGACCTGCCTGTCAGCTCGTTCGCGCAGGTCGGGCTTGGAATCGGACGCGCGGGGTGGCGCAAATTGGAGTTTTCCGCTTATTCTCCCGACTCTTCCTCTTATTCGCCCGACTCGGCGGTCTCAGCCGGCTCGTTCTCAACGTCCTCAATTAACTCGTTCTCGGCTGCGCCTGCGCTACTCGCGCCGCCTGTATACGCGCAAACCCGCCAGGCGGCGGAAGGGAAGGCGGGTAGGCGGCCGTATTGCGAGAGCGACGCGCGCAGCGAGCCGCCATAACGTCTCGTCGTCCAGGGTCCTTGATGTCTTTCTTGCCTTGCCTATTCTTGTAGCTTACACTCGAGTTCGATTTTCGTGTATCACCAGAACCCAAATCAATCGTACTTCCTCAGCTTGGTTACGAGCTATACGATAATCCAATGGTGCACTGCCGCTCCGAATTCTATGCGCGAGTGCGTTTTGAACGGGTGTGAGCATCGAATTTCAACCATAGATCTGGTGCGCGGCGCACACCTGCGATTTATTTCTCGATCGAATTGAACTATAATTACGCAGGAGGACCCTCTTCGACTCGGGGGCGGGATATTTTCGTTCCTGCTCATCGTATATCATTGAGATGGAAAGCGATTGAACCTGGTTGGCCTCTTACCGTTGCACAGGGGATTTTTCGGTGCCAGATTTCATCAGTCTGCGGCATACAAATTCATTTCCCAACTGTTCAGAAGATCCAAACACATTAAAATCTGCGCAGAGAAATGGCCGGAGGTTACCACGCACTGTTATTCTTCGTTAAATTCCGGGGCTAGGTCCCAAGAAGAAGGCACGTCACGGGGGTGCTGGAATTTAGGAGCGACCGAAAATTCCAATAGGGACTCAAGCCTCACCTTACGGCACGGAGGAAGTACCACGTACCGGCCAGCGCTAGAAGCAACACTGCAGGAGAGAAACCGCACATTTAACCTAACTGCGAGAAGCACTTCAGACGACTTAGCCTCCTGTGGAACTACATGAACATACATACCGGGCCAGCCGTGAGTTTTCACCTCTTCGCCTCTTGCGGCTCTCCGCCACCTCCATATCTCCCCTTGATTGCCTTGAATTCCATCCACGTACGCTCACCCCACACGCCTCCGCAGTATTCCAATGCCCACACCCAGTATGCGACACATACGATATCAACTTGCTTGCACTCGAATCGGAGAGGTTCGCATGTCTGAAGTAGTGCTGTCCTATATATACGTTGGATACACGAATTCGACACGGTCAGAATCCACTCGAGTATATGGCTCCTGAATGAGATGCCCTGAGCAGATATAATTCCGTCAAGTATGTTATTGTCGGAAGATAAACCGGCACGCGGCGGAAACTGTCCAGCCGTGGTTTGGCCGTGATCCGACTATCAGATCCGATTCGTAGCCGTTGAATCGGCAACAGATCCGTAACGTCGGACATTGAACCAGCCGCAAAGATGCTGACATCGTGTGACCGGATCCGTCTGAGGGATCTTCCCGGGAGCTCTGAGAACTCGGAGGGGCCCCAGCTCGTTCCTGGATATCAGTGCTGGTTCAACGTGGCTGGCCTAGCGGACGCACTGACTCCTTGAATTAGATCCCTCCAATCATGTTGCCCCCATTGTTTTGCGCACCGACATTGGATTCCCGTCACCTCCAGGGTCCCCGATTCAATTTTGGCAGCTTGGTTCTGTCAAACTTTTCACAACTGCTAACATACACTCCAAATGAGATCCCACCTCAGCCGCCATTGACGAGATCAAAGGACAGCGGAGGACCTAGTCGAATTAATCAATGATATTACTAGGACACTCAGCATTCAGGCGGGGCCCTAACTTTACGCAACTCTTCATCTTGACATCCTAGAAGATAAAATAAAAGGAGACAATGCAGAATCAACTAACGCAAGTGAAGGAAGGAATAATACTCTGCCGATGGCAGATAGATACATAGACCGAGAGCCAGATCCAAATGAGGCCGGTGGAGGCACAATTATACATGTGGGACAGACGCTCATGGGAGACTGACCCAGAGGGCCTGGTGATCAATCTGCGAAGAAAGCAGGATAATATTAGCCAGCGTGGTTCCACTTCCGAACATGCTGAAGTGTAACTACACTACAATGTATCGGCCTATGGTGGGAACTGGCTGTGCAGAACGTTGCCAACTGACCGGGGTCGCAGCGGGAACATGGTAAACTTTTAGCTGACCCGAAAATAAGAAATAATAATAATAATAAAATCACCAGGCGGCGGAAGCACAAGTACAACCCGTAAATGTATATATTAGCTTTGCTTAAACAATGGGTGTCTCAACGCAAATCCCTGTTCAGATATTGTTCTGCTTAAACATGCTCAATTCGGTAATCAGCAGGCGATGCTCGTTCGACTCAAGCTCGGGCCATATTCTCTAATATTCTGTCTCTCAGGTTTTTTAGGGCTCAGCGAAAATTCTGATTTAGTGGACCCAGTGAAGGCGAAGGGGGATTAAGTCCACCTGCATTCAATGAGCCGTTAATGTTTGATTTCAACGATTGAGGTGGGATGTGCTTGTTAGATTCGAGCCTAGGCCATGATTAGTTTTCTGTCTTCACCCTTTTTTATTTGGAATTCTGAGTTAGAGGAGATTGACTGAGGAGAGGGATGAAGGCCTGGTAGTGGACGGTCCGCGCCTGCATTCAATTTGCCATGAAGAGGAGAAGTCAGCAGGAGAGTGCTTGCTCGACTCGAGTCCAGGCCATACCTCATGTACCACTGTCTCGTCGCTTTTTTCCGCGCCTGCCCTCAATTTCAATTAAGGGCCTTGAATGAAGACAATGCGCGTTCGACTCGAGCCTGAGCGATCTCCATTCTCTGGTATCCCACTTTTTTTGAACTGCGGACGAGAAATCACTGATCAAAGGAGGTGAGAGGGAGGGGAGGAAGGCCCGGTAGCGGAGGGCCCGCACCTGCTTGGAATATGGTTGAATGACTTCTGTAGGAGCCGCGCATCCGACTCGACCCTGGGTCGTAAACTGCTGTGGCACCCCTTTTTTCTGGCTTAGCGGCAAATCTTGAGATGGGGTAGGTCGCAGGGATGAGAATAAAGCTTGAGCGTGAAGTGAATCCTCACCTGCTTCCTATAAGCGCGTACTCTGGTATTATAATAGTAGCGGCAGGGCTCGTTCGACTCGGGGCTGGGATATGTCGTACTTCCAATAAGGTTTTTGTCCTTATTTTCCAAATTTCTGACTGAGCAGCAAATCTTGAGATAGAGGAGTTAGTAGTAACGAGAAGGAAGGCCGGGTAGCGGTTCTCGCGCCTGCTCTCCATTCACCTGCAGCATGAAATCTCAGGAGGAGGTACTCGTTCGACTGTAACTCGATTCTGGGCCATTCTTCAGTGTTACTTTTCTTTTCTTTTCCCTTGCTTTGTGCAAAATCCTGCCATAGAGGAGTCCGAAGGGAGGCGAGGAAGGCCTGGTAGCGGACGGTCTGCCCCTGCCTTGCCCTAAATTTAGTTTAAAAAATTGTGTATTTAAATTCAAGGCTTTCCGCCTCGCTCCCAGTTAGTCGTCACGAGCACAATTTTCATGCGACCTGTATTTGCTGATGTTGTCACGACGCGTCTGAGACGCGACCGTCACGTGGTGGCGGTGCACTCGCACTTGGACCTCGACGTCCACCAAGTCGTCCCCCAACTCGCCCTGGAAGCACAGACCGTACCAATCCGTAACAATCGACTTTTCACATATCCACCGTGATCATCGGTGGCAATGATTTCAAAGGAATTGATCGTCAACGCTGGGGCAGCAGTAAAAGCGTCAAGAGGTTATCCACGCCACGTTTCCCACAATTGTCGGGTACAAACCCGGTCCTTCTCGAATTGCTCCTTGAGTATCGGCGATCGGTGTGGGCCCGCACCAAGATTACGGTCCGTCGCTCCCAGCTTCAAGCACTGGTAGCTTCAAGACTAGCGGTATCATTCCGCCATTCATTCCCTGGTCTTGGATGTCGGGCCGCCCGTCCTCAGTGACGAGCCTTGACAAGCCATGTTTTCAATCTGTCTGTCTTTGGGCGATTCGCTCAATGTGCAGCGAGAACGCTTCTACGTGATCTCCGCGCGGTTGACATGACTAAATGTCAAACAACCCAATACATCGGCGCTTTCATCTCGCCAAAGAGCTCGCGGGGTGTGGTTGTCGTGCCGGTCTGGATAAGGATACATGTGAGTGTCCTGGCACACCCGATCTTTAAGCCCCGAGTTCCTTACGATAGAGATACTCCGGTTGGGACCGAGCGTCCCGGATGCATTCCCACTCCATTTATACCCCGTCCTTTTGCCACCTCTCAGACATGCCACCACCGACGAATCCACAGAAGAATAAGGGTGAGCGAACCAGCATTCTGCAGAAGGCTGCAATCGCTGCTGGGGCACTTCGGGATGTGTCAAGCTCGTCGCATGTGCCATTCCTTCAAGCTATTTCTGGCGTGAGCTTCGCCATATTCAGTCTTGTCCAAGTACGTCGCTGGTTATCATCAATTTCTTTCACCCACTCACGCTACAATATCATGATCAGTCGTTCAAAGCACAAAAGCAGGAGTATCTACAACTTGTAGAACAAATCCACGACCTTTTATGGGTGGTCATCGACCTGTCCGTCAGCTCGGAGGCGACACTCCTCCTCCCGTCCTCGGTCTTGCATACTGTTGGCAATTTTGCACAGTAGGTCTTCTTTTCCGGCGGCCGATCCCAATGCTGACTGCTTGCAGGACCCTGCAAAAAATCCACTCTTTCTTGGAAGGCCAACTCGCGATGGGGACACTCAAGAGATTATTACGAACAGGGAACACACAGAACTTGGAGGAATGCAAGGCAGGACTCAGAGCGGCACTTGAAGGGTTTGCCGTGCGTAATGGCGGCTCTGATTCCCACCCGAAGCTGATCTTTCTCAAGTTATACTCTAGCATGGCGGCAACAGCTGGGCTGGCAAAAGCCCAGATCGATGAAGACGCTCAACACAAGGAACTCCTCGCCTTAGTTGCCGCACTATCAACAAGCACCGTATCCTTTAGTGATGTTTCATCCGTATGAATTGCTCCTCGGCAATCCACGATATTGAATTGATCATTCCCTCAGATTGCAGGAGGCCGTTCCGTTTTTACAGACAGGTACGATGGACTTGTTCCGCCTCATTTTCCCCCTCGTTCACGCGCGTGCAGCTCCAATTCGCTACTATCCTTTCTACCACCAACTCCGAAAATATTCCATGGGCGCGATGGGGAACTGCAAGAAATCGTTGCCATGTTGCTCCAAGAGTCTCCCCGCGTAGCAATTCTAGGGAGTGGCGGAATCGGGAAAACGAGTCTGGCGACCGCCGTGATACATCACTCACTGATCGCAGATAAATTCGAACAGCGATATTTTGTCGCGTGCGAAGCGGCTGTTACACATATCGATCTCGTGCACGCCGTGGCTTCTCACGTACAAACGGAACCGGTACAAAACTTAGTCGTCCGCTCACTTGCAACGGGGCCACCGACTTTGTTGGTTCTGGACAACCTCGAGACAGCCTGGGAACCGATTTCTTCTCGTGCGCGGGTCGAGGAATTGCTATCCCTTCTGACAGACATACCTCATCTGGCACTATTGGTTGGCTTTAAATACGACATATTGTAATTCTCTGATATTTTTCTCAGATTACGATGCGTGGCGTAGAACGACCGGCCAAAGTACGCTGGACGCGTCCATTCCTTGCTCCGCTTAGGCCTCTGTCCTACGAAGCCGCCCGCCAAACCTTCCTCGATATTTCAGATGAACCTGAGAGCAATTCCGACATCGACGAACTTTTGCGTTTAACAGATCATCTCCCGCTCGCCGTGTCTCTGATCGCCAACCTCGTTTCATTCGACGGCAGTAATACTGTGCTCAATCGCTGGAAGGAGGAACACACGCAGCTCCTTTCAGAGGGCTACGATAAACGCTCCAACCTCGATATGTCGATTATCATGTCGCTCTCCAGCCCTCGGATGGCGGCGTTCCCCGGGGCTCAGGATCTCCTCAGCGTCATCTCAATGCTTCCGGACGGCATCTTTGAAGCGGATTTAATGCAATGCGCGCTTCCCATCCAAGACATCGAAAATTGCAAAGTCACCCTCATCCGCACGTCTTTGGCGTATGTGGATCGGGATGGGCGTATAAAGACATTAGTCCCTGTACGAGAGTACGTTCAAACTGCCCACCCACCCACTCGGAAGCTGGTTCGACCACTCAGAGATCACTTGTACCAGCTTCTCATGCTCTGGAAAACATTCCGGCAAGTGTCTGCACCGGAATGCGTCTCACGGATTTCGGCCAACCTAGGGAATCTACAAAATGTCCTTCTCTGGGAATTAGGCTCTGACGACGAGGACGGCTCCTCGACGATACGGAGGTATGTCTTAGGGATATGAGGAGGATGAAGCTGACCGTTAGCACTCTAGGATCCTGACGCTGGATTCATTCATGCGGGCGACTGCCAGAGGAATCCCACCTCTTCGGGAGTATATCCCGGCGCTTTTAGAACGATGTAGTGACCACCAGGTTCGCGGCGAATATATATCGGCGCTCTTCGATTCACAGCATCACTATGAATCGAACGAGATGGCGAATGACTTGGAAACCAAGGCCATCCGGGAGTTTCAGTTGGCGAACGATGGTGTCGGCGAAGGTAAATGGTGTTCAGTCCCGCTGAGGATCGAGGTTGTTGATTTCTCTTCTTCACCACTAGTGCAGCTCTATAATGTCCTCACAAGTTACCACTTGTTTCACAAGGACGACCGCGACACCGCAGAAATTTATTGCAATCGTGCCCTCACACTTGCCACCGAGATCGGCGATTTCGTCGGGCAAGGGAAAGCCTTGATGCACTGCTCGGAGCTTCAGATGGACCAGGGGAACTTCCGGCAGGGCGTAAAATATGCTCAACAAGCGCACCAGGCGTTTGGACAAGCTGGTCACCTCCTGGCCCAGGCCTACGCAATTAAGGCAGAAGTGGACTGCGCCTACCGTCTCTGCGATTTCAAGCGCAGTGCTCAACTGTGCGCTCAAGCCCGGGACCTCCTCACCCTTTGCGGGATGCAAAACGGCGAGCTCGCCGTCAGACTTATGAGCTCGGAGACTGAGTTCTTATATCTGAAAACCGATTACGCCAAGGCGCGCATTATTCAGACCCAGATCGTGGGGAAAACCTCCAAAGAAACTGCGCCGTTGGAATACGCCTACGCATTAATGTACTTGGCAATGATTGACTTCGAAATGGGAATGGACGACGCCGCGATTCATCAATGCTTGGACATCGCCCGGCCACTTTTCATGGAGCTCAAGGCTCCCGGAACGATTTTCTGGTGCGACGCGCTAGCTGCAAACCTACAGCTACGCCAAGGGCTCAAGGTCGAGGCGAAAGCATATTACCAAAGGTCGTTGGAGAAATATCGGAGGCGTCGCCCGGATCCCCCACTTGCCATCGCGTGTCTTTCAAAACTGGGCGACCTTGAATATGGCTTGAACGACGAAATGACAACCTTCGGATACGCCGTGGACCTGTTGGCATACGGGAACAAATTGTCGGATCGAGTAGCGACCAACCACGCTCTGCGGTGCATCGGCGATATTTTTGCTGCCCAGGGAGATGATGAAACCGCCCTCAATCTGTTCATGGTTGCGCGGGATGGATTTTCCTCGATGGATGTGCATCGCCATAAAGGAGTGTGTCTCGTCCGGATCGCAGATATTCTCGAGCGCCGGGGAAGCCCTGAAAGGGCGAGAGACGTGCTGCAGGAGGCCAGGATGATGTTTGAAACATCCTCGCAAGCAGGTCAAGTTGCGATTATAGATTCCCGGTTGTATTCTCCCACGAACTGAGTTGTCCGTCGATTATTTCTGAGTTGATAGATACCTTTGGACATTGTTTGGACACGTCGAATATTCCTAAGGGGATTTTCAGTTCTCCTTAGGTACAAACCTTAATGTCGTTGTTTCGATAATTGGAATACCGCGTTCGTTCCTCCGCGCAACATTGAAGGCTTCATTCACACAATTCTGTGCCCGGCCACAGTGTCCCGGATTATCGAAGAAACCGGGAATGATGCATTATAATAGTAGTAGTTTTCTCCCTGCCACACCAATTCACAGGTATATTCCTTCGACGTACTGCTGATCAGGACTGACGCGGAGTGTGGTCTTATTTGGCAAACAACGCGAACGCGCCATGGTCACCTGTCCACGTTCTTCACATACGTTAACCAGTTAGTGACATACCCAGCTTCCTGAGCGAAGCATTAATACGAGCGCGGCCATTCTCCACCTTGTCCAGACGACCACCGACAAGATACACCACCATCTCGAAGTTCCGTTAGGTCATAACACATACCTGTCAAACATTCCTATATTCTTGGCGATGAGCCTCGGCTCGCGCAATGGTATGTCCCTTGCTCCACAAGGGTTCATTTGTCCATTCCCTTGTGCCTCTGTTCAACGTGTAGCCTTATTTAAATGTGAACCAAAATCATCAAACATCTCTCTCAGTGCCATACTCCGGAGGTGGCTCCTCCTCGTCCCACTGGCGATTGCGCAGGCGTTCGTTCAACAGCCTCACGAGTTCCGTCGTTGGAAGATTGACGGGGGACGTCAGACTCCCTGAGTCGGGCGGGGACGTCAAACTCCTAACGTTGGTCGGCCCATCAACCGCCGAAGCAAGCGACGCAGATGTTATGGCTTCCGCGGGGGATTGCACTGGGCGGTCGTGCTGATGCGCTGGCGCTATTTCCGTCGGGGACACCGCCAACTTGGGGAGACTCGGACGCGGGAGCGTCGGGGAAGCTGAAGACACGAACGTGGTGGATCTTGCGGTGAACGGGTGGGGTGTCGAGGCCGTTGTCATCGTCGTAGGCGCGAACGAGATCGGTCGCGCAGTGCGCGCGCGGCGTCGGAGAAAGAACCAAATCCCGAAACCGATTGCGAACAGGGCGACGCTTCCGACAACTGCTCCTGCGATCACAGCTGACGCTATGCGCCGTGCGCGCGGAGCCATGGGAGCGGTTGGCGGGCTAGATGGAGATGGGGTAGACGACGCCGGCGCACTGCCGTTCGGCGGCAGAAGTGATATACCGCCCAAAAGAGCAGAGATGGCACCCGTTTGGTTCGATTGTGAGAATATGGCGCTGGGAGGCCCGGTCCACGCTCCGCCGTAGATATTGTTCCCATTCGAAGTCGCGAGGTCGACGGCGGCATTGAACTAGAAGTGCACCTGTGTCAGAAAAGATTGACAAAGGCAAGAAAGGGACGGAGACCTGCACACCAAGATAATCGTGCACGTATGTGCGGATATCAGGCGCCATGGTGTTTCTTGTATAGGCGGCGGCAAGGCCGCGCACCACGTACATGTCCCCCAACTTTGACGCTGCGTTCCATTCGCGAGTGCTTCAGAACGAGGGGGAAACATCGGGACTCACCCCCACGTGCAAGAATGCCGTCGGCCGTCTGCCACGCGTCGCTGGAAATCGTCGCCGTGATAACATCGTTAAGGCTGTAGTGTGGAAGTCAGACCCTTGAGATCTCGGAGCGTCGTGAGCGACTCGCATAGCCAGCGCGGACGCGTTGCTTGTGACCGAACAAAGCGCCGACAACCCCTCAATCATTAAGCCTGTATTGAATGAATTTGGCGTGCTGTCCAGAGCGCAGGCATCATCCTGACTGCCAGAGATGCCGTCCTGGACAAGGTTCTGGGCATCAGCTAGATGCACTGAGATGAAGTCCAAGGACTTGAGCGCGGCATTCAAATACAGTGGGTCGGACGTCGCCTCAGCTAACAACGCGGAGAGGCTGGTCGGTGCAACTGATTAGAGATCAGTTGGGCACAACGGGTTGTTGCACTCACACCAAAAAGTACCTGTTAAAGCGGTACGTAAGTACACCTAGCCTGGCGCGGAACAAGTTCTATCAACATACGTAGAGGCTAGTCCTGTAATACTTGAATCAGTCGAGTTGCTGGTCTATATACATGCATGAGACAGGTTGTCAGAATAATGATCATTTCATCTTACATCGAATGTGCCCCCAACCATAGAAGCTAGCGCAGATCAGGAACCCCTCTGCTTCAAACCGACCTCGACTCACCGCCCTGGCATGTCGTTTGTAACGAGAAGTCCTTTCCGGTGACAGACTCAGACACAATGTCGTCCGGGGAGATGGTGTAGGATCGCGCGAATGCCCACGACTCGTTCGCAAAGGCGAGAAACACTGGATTCTTGTACGCCGCGTACGCTCGAATTGCAGCATGGCCCACCGATCTAGAAGCGAAAGTGTTCTTTCGGGACAGCGCCTGCATAACGATGCTGATACGCACAGCCAGTCACTTAACTAGCAGAACTGTTGAGGAGGAAGAATTATTACGAAACAAGATGCACGAACGCTGTGTCGGGAGATTAGTGCTGCTAAGACCGAGCGAACACCGATGCACCTACTCTGATTTTGCCAATTTTGCCTGACTGGCCGTGGCAGTAGAGAGATAATCCTGTAAGGAATCGCCGTTTGTGGTCTGACTTGTGACGATGTCGAATTCCGCCATTTGATAGTAAACTGTCGCTTCAAGCACGAATTCAGATCGTTAGGCTCGATCAGACGGAATCCGGAGGGGCTTACCACGAAAAGCCGTGGTCGTGGGCAGCGCGGAGATCGATTTGTCCAGTGCCGCACTCGCAAGAGCCATCCGCTCTACGGAGGAGAGGGAAATCTCAGGTTTCTAATCACGTATGAGTCGGTAAGAAGAGCGGATACAAAACACCCACCCTCCACGACGACGAGACAATCCCAGGGTCCGCTAGCGCAGCTAGAAGCCCGTGAAAAATGAACACAGCCCAGGCGCGAGTGCTCAGGAAGGAAACCATGAGACGGGGAAGGACTATCGACACTTCCGTCGAGAAGTATTATAAACTCGCGCAAAGCATCAATCAATCAAGCTCGACTTCAATAACGCTGAAACCAACACACCATTATTGTTCCAACCTATCGCCACTGATTATATTGGGAGGAATCTGTCAAAGACACACCAGATATTAGTGTATTCGGATTGATGATCCTCGCCAAGACGATGCGAGGAAGCAATTGCGTACCTTTGTATCCAGGTCCTCGAATCGTACGAGCATGAGCTGTAAGGTCAGACCGATACCCAGAGAGACGATCAAATCCTGAGAACACGGCATACTAGAGGAGCTCCTGACATGAAAACAATTGAATGATCACAAGCCTTTAAGAAGTATCGACATCAGAATTCAGAACTCGATGGTGATTCGCTGGTGATGCACCATGTTGCGATGGCCCGCAAGGGTCTGGACAATCCCCGCGAAGGAACCAGACAAATCGATTGAAGGGGTATCCGAGCATGAGCCATGGCACAGCGAGGTCGCTGGGGTGAACGATTCTGAGCTATTGCGGGCTTTCAAGAGTGAGGCCTTGGGATTATTAACAGAGCGTTGACACCAAGCAGGAGTGCTTCACAGATTATAGTGCTTTTCGCAGCGAAAAGACAAGAACAGCAGCCACGTGTCGAAGCCAATTTGGTTTATTTAATATTTGAGCAAACCAAAGAGACATGTCGACGTACAGTCTACCCTCCAAGTCTATCAGCCAAGAATTAAATCTGTTCGGTGATGCGGACAGGGAACTGCTGGGTCAGTGAGCAAGAGGGAGTGAACGGCAGATGTCGTACTTCAATACATCGCCACCTCAAGCCCCCTTGCATCCCAGGCGCGCGCGACGGTCTTGGTAGTGCCCGGAAGACGGGGCTCGCGGTATATAGGCACGACCATCCGCCGGAGTGCGGGGAGCGCCGCCGAGGACAGCGCGCGCCCGAGACGCTCCCTACCGGCGGGGTCGAATCCCGCCGGTCGGAAGAGCGTGATTTCTAGGGGGGCAGTGGCGGGCAGTGAAGCGAGCACAGCCTGTACGTCCGTGGAACTCCTCCAGCCGGAGAGCGTAAGGTGTGTCAGGGTGGGGAAGTCCGCGAGTGACATGCGCATCTTCTCCTTGGATGCGGTATATGCTGCACTGATGCATTAATTGTCAGGGAAACTGTCGGTGGTTGGGGACGTCACGTACGCGGGACACTACCAGTCTTTTTATGGTCTTACGCATCATGGAGAGATGTCAGGTCGAATGGATACAAAGGATCGAGGAGCCATTCCCAGCGTATGCCGTCGAGGTCCCGCGAGCGTATTTGTAATCCTGGTATCCGTACACGCGGAAGGGAGGAGCGCCCCAGCGCCACAGGGTAGGGAAGCATCCTGGTTTCGTGCAGAACAAGCGTCTCGATGTAGGGCGTGCAGCCCTCAAAAAGCTGTCCCACCTCATGTAGATCGCGGAAGATCAGGAAGAAGAGTCCAACGCGGCGAATGGACGGGAGGCTGATCAGCTTTGCCGCAGACAGCAATACTTTTGGTTTCGAGACACCCCGCGACGACGGTTCAAATTACGGCCTCCAAGTTCGGAAACTCCACTTCGCTCAGTTGTTCGACTATATCCTTCTCGAGACTGGCGCGAAGACGGCGAATTAAGCGGAGGAGAGGGGGAGACGCCTCGAAGACAGAGCATAACCGCGTACAGGCACCGGCTTCATCGAGCCCACGGAGAGTATGGCGACCCTCGATGCCCGTACAGCCTAGATTGAGTATGATGTCGTCTTGGCAAAGGCTGAGCCGTGGTGCCACTGGCAGTCCAAACAAGCTGACATAAACACGCTGACAAATGGATCCACGTGAGTGAACGCGTTCCACGCAATCGCAAAGCAACACCAAACAGGTGCGCCCATAAGTGCCAGAATGGCCCTTGATTTTTAAAATATGAGAATAATAGTTGCCTTATGAGGCAATGTGTTTCCTAAAGGAACGGGACATGCGGTCGTGTTGTGCAAAGGTTCATACATTCGGACCGAAGGCCGACTCACACCCCTATTACCCCTACCAGTCTCGCAATTCGCAGGCAACCTCGTTACGAGTGTCCTAGCGACGCAAATCTCTGACACAGTCTGGCTGATAAATCCCGGAATCACTCAGACCTCTTTGCACCATTGCAATCGCTTGAGTTGAACTCCAGCCTGGGAGCTGCAAGTTTACTGCAAGGGGGACTTCAGTCAGGATCCAAGTTATCCCTTGTGAAAAATGACCGTCTATGAATGTCCATTGTACAGATGAACTTACTCAAGTGGTTGGAACGCTGAATCGTGATCGCAGCCTGAGGCATCCCGCCCGGCGCCAACTCAAACAATGCTCAAGGCACTCTAATTCGGGACAGAAATTCAAGAAAGTGCGCAGAGAGAATATAAGATGCCCCAGACGTTTACCTCGACAGTGAGGAGGTGGAGAACACCAAAGGGTATGATGAAAAGGTAGGCGGTGATATCGATGCTTTGGGCGAGCGGCACTTTCCGGACATCGCGCGCGATCGCCTCAAGGTGTTGGAAGAAGGCGCCTTCGGTCCAGCTGAGGCCAGCTGAAGTGTATACACTGTTGAGCGCCAATTCAAGGATAACATCCGGTCCTCTCGAGAATTGTTCAGCACGGCACGCAAAATGCGGAACAAAGGGTATTACCAGGTTCGAAGTGGATGCAGTGTTCCGAGCTGGACCGTGTAAGTCTGCCTGGTAAGTAAAACAGCGTTAATGGCACCGCCAAGAAGATTTTCTGGGTCTGGGGCAGAGTAAAAGAAATGAGCATAGTTTTCTGTATAGAAGCCCGAATTTTCCGCGCGACATCTGTCAGCCTTATCAAATCGGAAGGCAATCTGCAAAGGGGGCGCATAGGTGTCTTGACGCGAACGCCGAGGAACGCCAGGTTCGATACCGATTTCGGAAGAAATTTCGCGGTCCCATGTAAATCTGTCACCAGGGCAATAGGCGGCGAGTCAGAAACCCGCAGCGCAAGATTTCTGTCAGAGGCCTAGGGCCAAAGGGGTGCGAAACTCGAAAATCTGAACATACAGTCTTCAAACGTGAAACGAAATTCACCAGGAAGCGAAACTGTTGGATTATGCAAACCGAGCTTCTTGCGAGGGAATTTACTCGGACGCGGTGCCTCGCGATAATTCCCCATGGACATTGTATGGGCATTCTACGGAAGGATTTATTTACTCTGACTGAATCATGTACCCGCGCTTTGCGCGCTATTTCTCCGCCGTGTTTACTTGTCTTGTTCAATTTTCGTTTCATTCTTGTTGTATATAAACAGCAGTAGTCTACGAATCTAATTAGTTCTTCTGCCTACCGTCCCCTCTAAGCTTATTATTCCATTAGAAACACCGGCTGTCCAAGGTCTGCGGGACTTTCGATGGAGCCAGCTATTTTGGACAGGATACTTGTCCATACTTCTTTCTTGTTTACAATACAGGGCTTCCCAGGACCGTGTACCATACAGTTGTTAAATTTGTTTGGAGGAGCTCATATTTTTCAAAAGATTCAGCTCGTTTTCAGGATCTTCGGGCAATACATGCTCACCAGATAGACCATCTAGGGGTTTTCGAGGTCTTCGGTTACGAATATCACCTCCCGGGAGGTCACAGGCTGGTTGTTGAACGAGAGCCGCACTCATTTTGTTTCCAGGTGAATTTCAAGTGCCACTGCCCGCAAAGAATGTGCCCATTCTCCATGACAACAATTGTGCATTATCACGTAGCTTGCATTCTTGACTACCGATGCATAAAGAGTTCCCATGGTTCCCATGCACATTCCCTAACAGTTGCCTCAGAAATCGCGAAAGCGCTTGAGCGTTTCGCTTCACAGTTAGAGACTGTACCTTCCTATTTTTTTTTGTTTCAGAGGGTCAAGGGCCCGGTCAGGTGAATAAATAGAAGAATGTCGCCGGTGAAAGATTGAAGAAGTTTGACCCGCCACGGAGGCGACACAAGCAGACGGACATGGACGGCAAGCCTGAGGGAAGGGCAGACACCACATCAAATCAACTTAGCCGGATCTTCGGCAATGGCCAAATGGGTTCACGATCGTCCCAGGCGCCCGGCGTCTCAAGAGCTCCCAGTGTTGTTCGCATCGCGGGTGTTACCCTCTCCCACGACGGGAGTCGATAGGAAATCAGAAGTAAATTTAGTCAGTAACAAACGGGATTGGCAGCGGCGAACATGCATGCTAAATTGGCGGCGCGATAGCTTGAAACAGGTCTGAAACTAGTTCTATAAGTATACAAGTCCAATTATGATAATTATCCAATACCACATAAATCCGCCTGCCTGTCATCGCCCCTATGGCGATATTCCCGCCGTCCGCCCGGCGTCCGCCGGTCGGCGATCCGACGCATCAGATCGCTTGTCCGATGCCGAAGGTTAATTTTGCGCAGGCTGTGATCCTACTGTTACGCCACGCGATCGGGACTCCCGCGGCGGCTGTGAAGCAGAGGTCGTTGAACCCTTGAATGCGCGAAAGAATATCTGGGAGCCATGGAATATAAATAAAATAGCGGCTTGTTGGAAATGTCCTTGAGGTCCACCTGCCCCAAGTTCGCGACGAAGAACATGAACTGCAGACGTGTGCCATGCCTCAGGGGATTTAACTTCCGCGCTCGATTCCGTTTTCTCCTTGTACTGTCAGTAGGCACAGCTGCAGCCGCCGAAGACAAATCCAACTCCATGTCCTGCCCCCGGATCGAACTAGTCTCCCGCAGACAGACGCTACAAACAAAGTAGCTCGTACTTCTAGGATCGAACGAGGTCCTTCTGCGCTACGCTCCGTCATCCCCATCCTTTCTTAGACTCGTTACCAGTCTGCATATGGATGGCAAAAATGTGGCAAGCACTTTTACGGCAAAGAGCTCGCCTCATTTTTTAAATTTTGCTCCTCGTAGGCAGACTGGTCAGTCTAATCCTTTCTCATCATCCATCAATGGAACCTGAATTATCAGTGTGCCGTGCATGGACCCATACATGTCTCAGTCTGACTACTTGCCTTTACTGTTGGGGACTGGGTAGTTGACCAGTTGGGGTAGTTGACCATTTGAAGAATAGAGTGCTGTACACACAAGGATATTGCTAGATTGCACTCTGAGGAGGGAATAGGACCCCAGACGCCAGTCTGTGTCGAATTTCGAGGCAAAGTGATGGGTTGATCGAAAGCTGTGCTGCCGTTCGGTGCGGGCCGACACGTGAGAACATCAATTTCTTAACTCCTTCGCCGCTTGTTTCTCGACCAATTCTTGGTCAATCCACGACTTTGGGGCCTCGTTTTACTAGCCTGTTTCAGGGCTCCAAACCGAGCCACATGTGGCCCTCTATATGGGCCATCCTCTCGGAGAGATGCCTACAAAGCATTGAAATGCAGCCTCAAGCCAGACAACTTAACCACCCGCACAGCAGGAGAACCGTCCGAGGTACAGGTCTGGGATTGGGCATAGTCTCTTGTCTCACTAACTGCTTGGCCCTCATACCTATCCCAATATTATATCCTTTTTTTTTCCACTCTCACCGACCTTCAATACATTGAATCATCCAAATTCTATGGGTCGAACGGCAAGATTTTTTGTAGGGGGTGGGTAGTTCAAATAGTGGAGGTAGGTACTCAGATATGTCTATATCCATCTTATGAAGTCATCTGTAACTTTTTTTAGTCTACGGTGCCCTCTGACCATTGCGCTGGGCTCGGTTAGTTACCAACAGTAATCCTGCCTTTTGCTCTCTGCTTCTGAATTAAATATTTAACCCCCACGAATAGCTCTGAATTTGGGTTTCAAAGCATAGAAATGTCAACTAGTACCTCCAATTGGATATCTGATATGCCACAATCGCTAATCTGACGCCTAACCGTGTCTTTGGGCCAGTGGTCAGGTACCCTGAATTTGGCTATTCTTGTCATGCCAGCGGAGAAAATTCACCATGGCCTCAAATCATCACCAAAATTCGACCGAATGGGTTTGATCGATTGGTAGGATGCATGCCTTCATCCTTAACCCGTACGGACAGTGTCATGAAACTAGTGGTCTTTGGCCGTAGGCCAAAAGCCTTAGGTGGTCAAGTACCCAGTACTTAACAGTACTAGCTTTGCTGCTCGTAGGTTCGAAGAAATCAGCTGCAGCTGGCCAAAAAAAAAAAAAACTCTTATCCGTGTCCTGCCCCCGGATCGAACGGGATCCACCATCTCATCACATGCATGCCCCACACACCCCATGACTTTGTATCCATCCCCGGTGTATTTGAATTTATAGCGGAATGCTGAAAATCAACTACTTACTAGATCCTCCTAATCACGATGTCCGTTTGGGGCTCTATCTTATCCCAGTCTGTTCCAGTCCTCGAAAATAGCAAACACAAACATTGCCTTCACGTGGGGGTTGAAAACTGCGTATGCACAGCACACTGTCGATATTTGCGGCCACTGTACATTTGGGCGATGGCGCAGGTGATGGCGCAGGAGGACCTCCGTAAATTCGTAAGTACACCGAGACTGAGAAACCACAGAGATAAAATCAATGCGGAGGACGAAGAAAACAATAGCTCATGAGTTATTTGTTTAATGGTGTCGAGATCTTGGGTACGTATACCCGAATGCGCTCGAAAATCAGGGGTCGGGGATGGCAGGATGATTCGAGGGGAGCGGGGACCCGGTAATTAGTGGGATAGGGCTCTAAGGGGTAACAGGTACAGCCCGAGTTGTCCATATAGAAGCCCGTGCTGGGCGCGAGCTGGCCGCCCGACACGGGTAGCCGGATCTCACAAAAGGATGTCTGGTGCAAGCGTGATACAAAGCGCAGAAGCCGATATCGAAAAAGAGAGCCATGCTTTATTCGGTGAACGGGGACCCACGGCAAAATAACACTCTGGAAGGCGGAGTTGCGAACCTAAAGGACATGCTAAATTGGCGGGGATCAAGCGGAGATCCTTTACAAACCGTTTATCTGCATGGATCTGCAAGACTGATATAGGACCGACGATGAGTAGATGCCACTGACTCAGGTCCGTCATCCCTACGCTCGAACGTTCGAGCAGAGCCAGGGGATTCCCCCGGAGCGGACGCGGACCCGGAGGCGGTTGCTACCTTGACTAGAGCTTATGGGGATTATGAATTCCGGAAGCGTGGGATTTGTCGTCAGCGTCCCTGGAATGTCCCAGTACTACTCACCCTCATACCTGGACCCATATGGACTCAGAGATAGTAGAGAATGCCGCTTGGAAGTTGATAAAGTTTGACAGCGAGCGCGTAGCACTAGCAGTCCTTACGGTACGAAGCGGCCGGGCCCGGGGAACTGAGAGAGGACTGGGGTTCTCGGGGATCCGAACGTTCCGGAGGCCCGGCATCGAGAACAGGGTAGAGATGGGACTCGCAAGATTTGTTTGACCGCGACATATTTGACCCGCACTTTACTCGGCGTCGTTCCCGTCATAAGAAATAGAAATGGTTTAGTTCAACTTGAGGCACAATGGAATCCAGCTCACGAGAAGAAAGGACGGAAGGCTAGTCGGGGTAAATTTAAATTACAGGGCCTGTTTTTTTCGTCGACTAACAGGCGAACATGGAGCCCTGAAGAATCTAAGGGTGCAAAGAACGAGAGTTTGACGTGCCTGGTGCAGTGTCAGCGTCATTTAAATCAAGATCAGGGGATTAGCCGTACCGTTCGGAGTCGGATGGTCGGATCCCAGAGGTGTAAAGAGAGAGGCGGGTCCTCGAGCGGCGTATTGAGCTGAGATATCCGATGTCACCGAAAAATACGACAGGTCGTTCTAGAATCGCGGATGGGGTGCAGCCGCGGATCGGTGCCCTGCGGCAGGCGCGGGAGAGCGGCCAGTTTAAAGGCGGACGCGCCCCTCTCTTCGCTTGACGCGTTTGCGGGGCGTTCTGCCTCGGGAATTTGAATGCCTATCCGCGCCATTAATTGATGAACGCGCACACAAGGCGGGATTGACCGGGCTAGCGGCCTACGCGGCCTCATCAACGCCGGAGCACGATGGCCTATGGTACTGGTCTTGAGAATGCTTTAATATTAGAATCCGTAAAAGCCCTTCCCTGGAATCTGCCAGGGCCCAAGTAGTTGCCGCGATTGACTAGCGTGGCAATCACCAAGATTAGGATTAATATTAGCGTTAACCTCTAGCCGTGTACGCCGGCGAAGGCCGGAGTGAACGGAACGCAGGTGTCTGCCCAAAAACAATGGTTGTTGGAAGGCTACGCGCCGCGGAGGAGGTCACGGATCGGAGCGTCCGACAGTCCCGCAGACTACGGAGTTTCTTGTGAGATAAATTGAAGCCGCATCGACGAACGCTGGAGCCTCGCGGCATTGAGAAGGTAAGGTGCGCATGGCCGGCAACCTATCGTGGTCCGAGCTGGAAGATCGGAAAGGAGGGATGTGCCAGATTCCGATGACTAGCACCAGCCCCTGGAAACCCGAGCTGGTCAGCAATTGGCGTGTGTGGTCGACGACTTGATTCGGTCGTTGAACGCAAGGTGAGTGCTTTGATTAGCGGGGAGAGCTTCGGGAACTGAAGGAATAGACTGCAGCGTTCTACGAGGAAATCCAGGAGGAGTGAACCAATGAAGTGAACCAATGGAGAGATCCCAGGTCGGTGTTGTTCAAAGGGACGTGAAACACGTGGGAGTGACACTGTTGATTCTTGTCTGTCACATCAAACGCGTCTTGCTATAGCTACTGCACAACGAATTTCGAAACGTTGCTATCGGAGCCAGGCTTGCGCGTCACCGTGAGTTCACAGCGACCCTGGATATCTTTCCCCTCTTTCGGCGTGTCATTATCGATACATCCATCTCCGCCTGCGCCAAACTCTGCGCCCCGCCAAAGTCGACATGGAAACGAGTTTAGAGTCCCTTTCGTCTCATCAGGAATCAATGACGAGGAAGGATGACTGAGAAGAGCACCACAGACATGGAACTGGTCGCATATCCGCCGCATCTCCCTCCTCTGACCCACGCGCTCCCGGAGGGCTTTCGATTGGCAGAATGGGTCTAGTGCCAGATATCGATATCGAACAACTTCTCTGAGCTAACTTGATATAGTTCCTCCTGTTCACTCAGGGACTCAGGCTCACCCCCGCTCGTGTGAATGCGGCTCGCTAGTCGTGAGACGTCAAATCCTCTGTGCCTCTACCTGACTTTCCGTGGAGCGCTGCTGTTATGGCCGTGGCGCGGGCTCTTCGAGAGTCTACTTGAGACCCCTTTCCACCACCCGCCGGTGAGTTATTTTCGACGGATCACCCACAAATACCCAGCAAATACCCACACTTCCGGCGTGCGAAGCGACAGACGCGACCGTCGAGATGGCAGCTGTGAGCACGGTGCTTGTCATCTATTATTTAGTGGGAGTTCAACTATTACTAACTAGTAACCAAATGTAAACCCGCTCCCAGACGGGTAGCGCATCAGAGCGCATCCAGACGCCGGCGACAGGGACTTGATCACCGGCCATGCATTCCATTTAAAATCAGTGCGCATTTTATATACTCCACTGCATTCAAATCTCATCCGCTTCCTCATCCGCTTTAGAGATAGGGGATGCAACTGACCATCAAAGATTCAGTTTACTGTTTCATCAGTGATCCAATAATTAAAATTCCACCGAGAACGCGCTGCAATGCCCAACGAGCCCTCGCGTCTGCAGGACCTAACCTTCGTTAAGATATGGTTCTACGTGCGCATTTTCATCCCACTATAACTACATACATTGTAACGGTGTCGAGGCGGGAAAATGAAATGCGGCCGTGGGATTGTCGACTAGCCGCATTGATGGAGCTCATCTCTGCAAATAGTCAATCAATGGAAATCAATGGAAATCCCCGATTCGATCTCCGGATAACTTGCTTACTCATCATAAATTTATCAACGAGCCTCTCACCTAGGCCGCGGTCGCAGCACTAATCTACGTCGAGAATATATGATTTGGACGAACCCTAGGCGCCCACGCCAACAAGATCTTCGTATCATCACAGACAAACGACTCACAAAAGTATCGACAACTTGGACAATTGGTTTTGCGTGATCCAGATGAGCGAGAGCATCCGGTGACAAGAACTTCCGCACCCCTTGATTTTACCGGTGCGATAACAATTCAAATCACTCCCGCTGATTTTCGAGCAGTACATATTCCCACATTATGCTGAAGGAGTTGCGTCGGCCATCCACCGCATACAACTTCGCCCTTTCAAGAAGCCGCCGGCCCAATGTCTGATCGCCGGACCGCAAATCCGACTATGGCCGCCAATGCTGGGAGCGTTGATGGGGCGGCAGCGCGCCGCCTCCGCCTTAACGATTAGGCGGAGCTGGAGCGGGGTCCTAGGCCAGGTCCAGCCCTCGCCCCCGCCACCCCGCAGGATGTGCGGGATGTCAGGATTTGCGTTTCAATGCTCTAGTCGGGAGTGTTTCCAAATTTCGGTAATTTCTGATGACCGTGATCTAGACATCTAGACGCCCTATCTTCCTTGTCGACGGGCAGGGCGAAGCCTGTAGCCCGTGTTGACATCCCCTTTCGAATCCACACGCTTGCGAGGACGTTGAAGTTCCTGGCTAGCTCAAGCTCAAAATTAGCAGCTCTTCGAGGTGGAGTAATCGCACGCATCTCACGCCCACGCCGCGGCCACCAGCTGCGCGCCGCGCCCCGGGGCGGCGCCACCATTGCCCGACTTGGATTGACACTGATCATTCGGCCGCCGAGCACCGACGGGTGTAACCCTCGTTCAGCGCTTGTCTTCTCGCGCCCAGCCATCGTCCAACAACACGTTTTCGCGCTCATCCCCAGTCAATTTACACAATCTCGCGCTCAACCCGGGGTCACGAGCTGCTCATCGGTCCTCGGGCTCCGATCACCGCCCGTTCTCAGGCACTACACTGCACTAGAATATCAACCTGTAGTCGACGACACTCTGTCGAACGGACATCAACCGTTCAGACCAAAGGGGACAGAGCGGCATGCAGTTGGAACGCCGTATACTGCGGCGTTCCTGCGGTATTTCGAAGCGCTTAGACCCATCCGGTGGTAAATCCGTTTGGACGCGGACGCAGATCGTCCGATAGAGCGGCATGGCGATACGGCCGAGATTGGCTCCGCGGCTGCAGCCGCGTTTACTCACTTGCCTTCCCCGTCAATCTGCCATTCCGCATCTTGCATAAGTACGCCATCCGGCTTCTCTTCGTCTTCGAGAAAATCCCCTTCCCCGGCGTCTTCATCCTGTGCGCCCCCTGTTTGCTTATAAGCTGTACCTCTGCGGCGGATTCCCCATCACTCGTCTCAGCCACCCACCACCTACCATGGCCGCCACATCCACCTCGTCACGCATCGTCCTCCCGAGCATCCACGAGATGTTCCCCGAGCACCTCATGCCCCCGCGCCACGGCCCCGCCCCCGCCGCCATGGCTCCCTTCCCACGCAGCCACTTCGTCCCTGTGCCGCCTCCCATGCAGACCTACTCCTTCGATGTCCTCAAGAGCGACCCGCGCGGCGCGTCGCTACAGCACATCGCATCCAGCCGTCCACCCACGCGCCCGTCTGTGCGTTCCGGGCCTCCCCCCTCCACGCACTCCTCCTCTGGCTCGTCGGACGGCGATGCAGACATGGAGGACGACGGAGACGACGACGACAGCAGCTCGGCCGGCGAGGGCAAGAAGCATGTCTGCCCCACGTGCGGGAAGCGCTTCAACCGCCCGAGCAGCCTCCGCATCCACGTCAATACCCACACTGGCGCAACTCGTACGTCGCCGTATTCCCTGTTCTCGGATTAATGCTGACGAGCGCCGACAGCCTTCCGCTGCCCGCATCCTGGCTGCGGCCGTGCGTTCAACGTGAACAGCAACATGCGCCGCCACTTCCGCAACCACGCGAGCCCTGCGTTCGCGCCGCCCACCCCATCTCCAAGCTCTCCCGGGAGCCCGGCGTGGAGCGCTTACTCGCCGTCATCATCGGGGTCATCCTCTGGCCCTCCTACGCCCGCGTCCCGGGGGAAGTCGCCGTGGACATGGACGGGCGGAGCATATTGCGAAAGCGATGTGCGCTCCGAGCGGCGGTAGCCTTCCCTCCTAGCATCACTACATCTCCCCCCTTCCCTCTGCGACCATCGAATCTCTTGTACCATCTCAAGCGCCATTTCCATAAAACCCCCCGAGAGGGGCCTATACACCTAGAACGCCCTCTTCGCCCTCCATCCTCCGACTGTCCTCGCGCAGGCCGTACTGTTGTAGCTTAGTGTATCACCAGCCTTATCGTAACTCGACAAATCAATAAAAATTGTGAATATTTGGCCAAACGCTGCAAGTTGAAACAAGTCGTAGCCGTTTATCCGTGGGGATTGATAAATGATTTAGACTGAGCCGGAGGCGATGCCGGACAGTTTCGACCCGTTCGACGATCTGCAATCTAACTGGGTAGCTCTGCTTCTTAGATCTAGATCGGTATGACGAAAAGTCAGGTCCACACGAGAAGATATGTTCAAGGCAGTAACAACTCCCGCTTGTGGGCGGCTTTCATTTATATGAGGTTTTGAAATTGATCAGGAGCGATTCGGTGCAGTGCTGCTTCGTCAGTTTTTTTTTTTTTTTTGTTGAATGTTGATATTGACGAAGTTCTGTGCGACCACGTCTACTTTCAATACATGGTAGCTCACCAGGCACGTTCATGCGCCTCGGACGAGAGCCGTCACTGCGGGGCCTGAGCCAGTTTCCCTATACTACCGAAGATGCCGGCGACACGAGAGTTTCCTACCACCGCGCCCGAGGGGCGCCGGTGGACTGGGAGCGGTTCAAGTGCCATGACGTTAATGCAGGCCGCGGATCGCCCGAGCGCGTATCTGGGTATAAGAGCGAGGGGAATTATTCCGTTCGGGGTGCTAGCTTTGGCGCATCGACTTCTAATCCTCGGGCATTTGATAATTCGCCAGGGGAAGCGCGCGAGGAGTGACGGACTGATCCAGGGACCGAGCGTCTCTCACTTAGCAAGCCTCACGGGTGCTTGACTCAGCTGGGGCCGAAATTGAGCGGAAAATCGGGGGCGAAACGATATTCAGACGCGCTGTAAAATAAACAGGAGAGAGCGGATTCTTCCGCCCGCTATGGGTCCACATCGAAAATCATGTATGCCTCCGTCCGATCCGAGGATTGGCAGGGCGGCGAGTGCGTAAGTAGTAACCGTGTCTGATGCGGCGGGGGATCAAACTGTAAGTAGCAGTAAAGTTCACGGCAGGCCGCCACATCGTGGAGTGAAAATGACGCACCGAGGTTTGCGGATTCCGTTTACGGACGCCGGTGCCTACGGCATTAAAGAAAGACGGACGAGCGCATATGCATGATCGGCGGGCGGGTTAGATGCCCTGGGTTGGATTCGCTGGCTGGCCCTCGGATCATATCAGGACCGTTATGGGGGATTAATTGCGGCACAGAGGTATTTACGAGTCATCTGGAGCGATTCATAGTACCGGACTCCTGGCGGGGCGGAGTGCGATCCATACAGCCATTCATGAGAACGCGGTCTAGTGAAATCAATCAGGTTTCTGCCGGCGGTAATTAATTCTTACAATCATCTGCTCCAGCACGTACCTGCCTGGCGTTCACAATGAGGAACGACCTAGCTGGCGCAAGGATCGCCCCCTGAACGATTTACGTGCGACAGCAACAGGTAATAGGTGGGTGGATGAGGCCGTGTTCTGTGGCGCGGGCTATTGAGGGATAGGCTAGCCAATGACCGGGAGACGTCTTCTAACGACGGCGGCGGAAATCGTAAGGACATTAATGACACTAGTAGGACGCGCGTCCCCCTCCCGTCGCTGCCTGCCCTAGTCCTCGGAATAGCTGCAATTCGGGTCATTAATGACTTGCCTCACGCAGATCGGGGATTGGCAGGGCCTGATCGGCGTAGGGTCCGCGGTCGCATCTAGCAGCGATATAGTAAAGCGTCCGCGGGTTCTTAGTGCCCGGGTGTCGCCTAGAAGGATATCAGCATGGGAACAAAGCGAGAGTTCAATAGGGTAAAGCCAGGCGTAAACCGAGGGGAATATCGTGTGTGGACGGTTGATTCGGTTACTTCAAGATCATCCACGGTACTTGCCTAGGATAGAAATGAAAGGAGTGTCCGTGATCGGCGTCAGTCAATCTACCGCAGAATTAATATTAATGTTAACCTCTTGCTTTGTAGCACCGAGTGGGGCCTCTCGATGCGCCAGCGTCGTATTTGCGCTCAGCCCGGACCCACCGGAGTACGAACTGGCTTCCTCTCGACCGCAGGGCGGATCCGCGGAGTGCGTTGTAGGATGTGCCACCTAGGCTTACCGTGACAGTCGTGGTGTACTTGACTAGGACAGGAGAAACGTATCTAGTGAACGGAAGCCTCAGAGTCTCGCTCGGTGCATTTTCTTTCTTTTTTGGGGAAGGCCGATGGCTCGGAATGCTTGTGAGAAGGAAATGCCAGGAAATGCCAGCGGGATGAAATTTTACGAGCCTTCGATTGATAGCGAGCATCGAACAGTAGCCACGAGATCTCAAGAACTTGAACTTTATCAAGAAAATCGGAGTCAGAGCATGGGAGCAACAACAATAAACCTCTGAGCCAATTGACCACAAGGAATCTCCGCCGTCGACATATAGGTGTATTTTGACGGCTTGACTCAATGGAGGACGAGCGGGAGCAAGAATGGGAGTGGGAACCTGCTGGGAACAAGACTCGGACGTGGAGAAAAAGAGTGTTCGCTTGTGATGAGTGACTGATGTGACTTGGTCATTGACCAAACAATCACACGTGACACGGGGCTCCTTCCTTTTGCTTTCCGTCCTCCGTTTTCCTCGGCGCGCCTTAGTTGGCAGGCGTGCCATGCTCCAGACTTCTCCCGCCCCAGATCCTTTACTTTGAATTCGGCGCTCAGATTCCGACAAACTCGGCGGGAAAGAGTCCCACGTCTCTCGGCAACGTCGCGGTGCTATCTTTTCCCCATTTACCGCTAGCATAAGAATCTACCTCGGCCGCCAGATGACGTGGCGATAACCGAGTCGGCATGGTATCCAGTGTTCACAATCTACTGTGTGTTGGATTTTCATGGTCAGGTACAGATTACGCCGCACTGAAGTCGATCTGATCCTGATTCGTATGTTTCCACCGCACCCAACTTGCCTTCCTTACGTTTATTCAACCATATCTGGGTATGTTTTCCCTCAGCTGTCTTGCGGCATTCATATGAACACCGTTGAGACATGGGCGCGTACTGACCGCCCGCGCCCTATACAGCGCGGACGCTTCACGGACTTCATCGCATCACCGCCTATAACCCGTCCATGGCTAGCGCACGGGGGCGGGGTGGATGCTCGGGGGCGGGGTGGACCATCCCGCCCGCCAATTCGTCGCCATTGCGCGGTTCGTTCCACCCCACATAGCTCCAATAACCTGGCTCTCCCCCCCCAGCCATGAAAGCCTGAATGGGTTCATATCGACTTATGCTTATCTGTGATCCGCATACATATGCAGCACCGGGAATCCCTTGTCTCCTCGAGTTTAAATGGAGAGGAGATTGACGCTCTCCATCCTAGAGGGGCTGATGTTGGCTAATCCCGTCCGCTACTTCAGGATATTCAAGCGAGGTGATTGGACAGCCAGTCAGTGGACAGCCTCGGCTGTTGTGCAGCCGCTTTGAGCATGCCGTATATGTCACATTTGTTCCGCGATGATTCCGACTGGGCGGGATATTAATTTCCGTCTATTTTCGCACAACCGCTTGCTGACAGAATTCTGCTTATAGCTGCAAATCCCCCACGCTCGGCCATCGAGGGCTACGTAACCCAGCGCACCTCGGGATCCTTTCTCCATCCAAAAGTGGTGCGCCAGCTCGAACTGATTGTTGTTGTTCCTCTTCGAAGCTCAATCGATGCTACATATTGACAGACCGTCAAAGTACCCCGACGAGGCCAGTGCAACAGCTCGTACGCGGATGTCCGCTCCGACGTGTCACGGACTTGTTTCGCGACGCCGTAAGATTGCGCACGGACACCAATCCACTGTTACAAAGCGCGACAAATCGGTGTGGATGGATGCGCCGGTCAACGACATGCCGCAAAATAGTTAACCCCAAGATAACGAGCTGCACACGGTATCTTCATCAGGCTAGCCCGACGATACAATGTTTCGCTGGAAACCTTCTCGGCGCTTGGCTAAAGTGGATCGCCATATCCCCCCGCGAATCCATTCCAATGCTAGGCGGCGCGGATCCCTCCGACAGTGCTTCCGTCTATCCTTGTCCACGAATCTCCGTCGCTTCCTATAATGACAGACGCATGTGCTGCGAAAGCTTACTTTCAAGTTGGCGCGCTGACCAGCGCCATGTCCTCTTAACGTCTCCCTCTACAGAGCCTGGTATGCACTGAATTGTCGGGGGGTAACGCGTTTAACCTCTGGCAAATCCACCTAACTCCTTTAAACTTTCGTCATCGCCGCAAAATCCATTCCGAGCAGAATTCGACTTTCCCTCGACAAGGCATGGTCGCTGTCCGCGTGCATACCTCGCGGATCTTGGTGCCTGACATGCATGATCGGCGGTCCTTAATTAAAGGTGGACGGGGAAGCGCGCTTCCATCGGCCCCACCCGCCACTGTGAAGCCCTGGTCCATTCGAATTCTCAGCAAGCCACGTACTGCTACCAGGAATCTGAAGATGCGCATGGTTTGGGTAGGTCTCCAACTTTCGACTGTCTGGGCGGGAATCCGCATTGCGCAGGCCAGTCCACGCTGCAGGACCTATAATAGCGCCCTATGGCGCGTGTTTTCTTGCTGCATTTGCGCTATCCCGGGTGACATTCGGCATGAGGCTCTCCACGGATGGCCATCGCATAACGTCCGAGGGGTGGTGATAGAAGGCAGACTGGACATTGCCCCCGCGTCTCGTGAACCCAGCTAACCTCAATTCAGCTGTCCGGCCGCCGGTCCATGGGGAGCAAAATAGCAGGGGATGTTCCGCCGGATGATTCGCTGTCATCAGTGCTTCGTGATTGAGGAAAGGTGGGGGCGTCGGGCACGGCTGTCTCATTCACCGAGTCACTCCGTCAGCGTTGTATCATAAACCATTTCATAGAATCGATTACCTGGACTGCGCGATAGCCAACGAGATACCGGGCGTGAACTATCGCCGTGTAAAACCATTTTAGGAGAGCGTAAGTACGCGGGAGGAAATCAAGGGTCCATCGAACGAACGGCAGAAGCGTCGAAAGTAAATACAAGAGAAGCATTCATATGGCGGAAAAGCTTGACAGTCAGTCTTTATTTCAGTAAAATTGTTGGCCGTCACCATTTATACTCTGGGCTGAGGAACTATAGGTAGTTGGCGATCCCCATATGAATAAATGAACTGGGTGGGCGATACAGATCGCGCTTGAGGCTGAACCTCCCTCGGTCGTGGGTGTTGCCGCACACTGAACGTGCGTCTGTAGCATCTTATCTGTTTCTGTTCGGCGAGTCCCTTAGGCCGAAAGAAGGTCCATTGGGTCGGTGACAGACTCGCAGCCGCCCTTCTAATATAGCGGAATTTATGACTTGAGAATGGTCAATCAAGGGCTTGATCAATATTTCCAGCACCCTGGGATCTTGTCTCGAGATCGAGAGCATGTGATCGCAAGAAAATATCAAGTCCTGTTTTTTGCGATCCAGAGCGCAAATTAACTAGAGCTCTGCCGGGGCCCGGTACCCAGGGATAGCTCTGATAAGACATCGCGTATACCGACTCCCACAGATCTTTGGAACTGGCCGAAAAAGGCAAGTAGGCAACGCGGGCAACAGCACAACGCACAGTCGATCTATGATCTTGGGCGCCGCACCCATCGAAAGATAGGTGTTTCGCTCCCGTCTTCTCGCGCTCCATTAAAAATTATCGAACGAGCCCCATGACACTTCTTTCTGGCGATTCATTCACTTGCCGAGCGCTCGTTCTCCATTCAGTCTGGTCTTATCCTTCATCACGGATCCACGCCCCTGAAGTAATGCGACCGAAGGTTTCGCGCTCCCATTACCATTGTCCCGGGGAGTTGACTCTATGCATCCCATTCGCCGGGTCGTACTCATGCTTCTGCCGCCTGGGGATTCAATTATTCTTATTCTTATTTTCGGGTCAGCTCCAAGGTTACCATGCTCCCGTCGCGACCCCGGTCAGCTGCTGCACAGCCAGCTCCCACCCATAGGCCGATGCATTGTAGTGTAGTTACACCCCAATATGTTCCGAAATGGGACCACACTGGTTAATACTATCCAGCTCTGTTTGCAGAACCACCAGGCCCTCTGGGTCAGTCTCCATGAGGTTTGTGGTTTGTGCCTCAATCGTGATTTGGATTTGGCTCTGGGTCTATGTATGTATCTGCCATCGGCGGAGCAGAGTACCACCCCTTTACTTGCGTTAGTTGATTCTGCATTGTCTCCTTTTATCTTATCTTCCAGGATGTCAAGATGAAAATCAGCGAGCTGCTTCAAGTTTAGGCCCCGCCGAAGCACTGAGTATCCTAGTCATACGTATCATTGATTTATCCCGAATACGGCTCGCACGGGCCTGTCCTCCGATTTAGTCAACGTCGGCTGAACTGGGACCTCAGGTGGAGCGTCGGTTGCAGTTGTAAAAAGTTGGACAGCGCATGTAAGTCCAACGAATCTGCCAAAATTAAATCGGGGACCCTGGAGGCGACGGGGATCAAATGTCAGTGCGCAAAACGATGAGAACGGGTTCTAAAGGGGGGCACATGATTGGAGGGATCCAATTCAACCAAGTTGAACCAGCACTGATATCCAGGAACGAGCTGGGGCCTCCTCTGAGCTCTCAAACCTCGCAGGAAGATACTCCTCGTTTACAATTAAACCTTCAAGAGACGGAATTTGGCAAGGTCGGACGATTTCAGTATCTTTGCGGTCACCGCCCTAATTCAATGTCCGACGTTACAGATCTGTTGCCGATTCAACGGGTACCAATCGGACTCAATAAGCAGATCACGGCTAAACCACGGCTGGACAGTTTCATCCCGCCGCGAGCCGGTTTATGTTTCGTTAGTAATGACAGGATTATATTGGGGGTAGCCATATTCCCAAGTGGCCCCTGACTATGTCTGTGAATATACATTATATCCAATACATATCTCAAGTCTGAATTTCTCCGACCAAGTGCAAGCAAGTTGATATCGTACGTGTCGTGGACCGCAGAAGCGAAAGCTATGGTATCAACCACGCTCATCTCAAAGGTCCTGGCTGAGTACCTGACTCCGCCCCTCCCTTGCGCGCACTAATAGAGACGAGTCCGACGAGGGCCTCCTCCGTTCATGACTGCAGAGGTGCCGACACATATTTGAGAGGTTGAATGTCCCGCCGCAAAATCGGTGTTGACATTGGAATGCTGCAGAGCCGTGTGGTGTTAGCGCATGCGGAAGGAATTGAAGGTAGTAGAGAGGAGGTATTATGGAGGTGTGCAGAGAGCGGGAAAAAACCAAGAAGAAAAAAATTCATATGCCCACCTGGCCCTGGTATGCGTGTTAATGTGGTTCCGCAGGAGGCATGGTCGGCTGAAGGGTTTGGCTTCCTCATGTGGGGCAGCTGTGCGTCTTCTGTGCACTGTACCGGTGTGTATGGTAGCAACCGTTGAAACACTTTGCCTAACTCAAGGTGTGGGTGGAAGATCTAAATGCTAGACTGGCGCAAAGTGCAAGAATAAATCTAACACAAAACAACCAATATATCACAAATCCAACAAATACTCCTCCTCTTTATGAGTGGACAAGGTGTGTGTTTGTTTGGGGAAATAGACCAAGAATTAGGTCACTGGACAACTCAGACTCTGAGACGAGTGGGATAGTTCGTTTTGAATGATTTCAAGGCTTTGTGAAGTGCTGGGTTCTCTTGGGTCAATTGAATTACTCGATAGCGGTTGTATGAACAATGTTTTAGGTAACGGCTTCGAAGAACCAGCGGGTTTATGTCAATTAAGACGAAGTCAACCTAATTGAGATTAGGCGGTTTGGGTCTTTGATCACTCCACAGTTCAAGCACAAGTCAAACACAACTCTAAACACAGTTTCCAGGTTCTTTGCAGTCCCAATTCGATACAGTGTCCAATTCAGTGTCTCAATCAAGCCGTTCACAGTGTCTTAATCACAACTTTAGATCCAATCCAATCCAATGGTATTTATAAGAATTCAAGAGTAACTCTGGGACTCTGAGCAACTATAACTGCACTGAAACTCGCGTCCGCAGAGCTCCAGCACAATTTGCTCCCCGATCCCAGCTCTCTGGCCCTCCCTTTATACTACTCTGAAAAACTCCTTACATCATGGCTATTACTCTACTCTCGGATAGCTTTCCGTCCCGTTGGGCTGATATTAGCCATTCCCTCTATCCTGATTGGCTGCCCCACAACTGCTGAGTCAGTCTTGAGTCAGACTCAAGTCATACAACTCCGTGTTTGAGATCATTTGAATATCTGAGTCAGAGACTCATACACTTCGTAGTTCTTCATCAATCACCCATCCCGGGCATCAGTATTCATCGTCTGTATTGTAGCTCCCTGTAGACACCAGGATCATGTCCGTAGCCCCTGTGGTTGTCAAGATATTCCATATTCTTTCTCCAGTTCAACAGCCATCATGATTTTACACTGCCACCGTTCATTGCTGACGGCTCTGCTCTTTTGGGCAGACCCGCTAGCCTATCATGTGATCCAACATGCTGATCCAGATCATCAAATATGGGTAAACAACCCTTGAATCTAGCCCGGTTTGGTGGACTGAGGTCGCCTGCAAGTGAACTTATATTTCCTTCCCATCTCCTTGTTTATTAGCCTGGCAGACACCTAATCTCAGATAGAGATTAGTGTGTTTTTAGTCAGTCTAGCCTCGGTCAGGTTATATTTATAGCCCCATGGTAGAGGTACCGCAATATGACCATGTCCTAGGGAGACCTAAGCCCTGTGGCTCTAAGCTTACTCATTCGGAGCTCACGATAGCTTCTATAATTATGGAGTATGCGTGTTAAGTGGATGTAAAGATGCAAATTGCAAAATTACACCCGTGTTTGGTACACGGCTTATCACCGTAACGTGTAACACAGGCTCAAAAAGTTGCCTAAATTGCCCCCGTTGGAGGCATAGCCTCTGGTCGGCAAGGTGGGAGCTTGGTGTCGGCAAGGCGAGACTCAGAGGCAGCCAGTCGGTCAGTGGTCACACGGCAGCGGGATGGCAAAAGCCAAAGCAAGGTGTCTGTGTGGCTGCTGATGGAACAAACAACATGTATCGACTGGATGGGGAAGTGCAGGATGCACTGCCACACCGTAACGCCTCAAAATCAACTTTGGGTGCTATTCTAGGTAATTTTTCGGCCCTGCAGGGCTGGATATTACTCTTTTTGGAAGGTCCAGAGCCTAATAAGGCAACTGGTTGCTAACTTTCAAAAGTTGAGTGGTGTAACACATCCACAGCAGTTGCTACCATACACGCTGGTACAGCATTAACCCTACTGTCCTCGCCATATTTTCTCCGGAGGAGATTGTCCCCTCCAGCATTGCATCTGCCGAGAATATTTGTGCAACCTTGGCTATTTGGCAGCGACTTGAAAGGGTCCACAAAATGTGCACTGACCTGGGGCTGCTGATAAGCAGTGTACAATTCTGGCCGTGAAAATCGCATTTTATGCATATATCATGACCATATACACTAAGGACATCTGTATAAAAGGACTATTGTGAGCCCGAACAGTTAGTCATTGAACGTCGGGCACCTTAGGGGAGCTTCGAAGCATGTTCATATAGCGGTACTCCGTACTGAGGCCTATATACAACTTGCACTGAGGTACAACACCCCGTAGAAAATAGTGCAGCCCAGTATCCGAGGGTTATCAGTCACTTAGTGTCGGTTCCCAACCAAGGGGAAGGGTTCCGAGCCCTGTGTACATGCTAAGAACGGCATATACGATTGAATGACAGGATGTTTGAACATGTTGACACTGATCCTCGCGCCACAACACCTCACGTGAAGGGTCTAGGCTCCGGGAACACAAGTAGCCGGTTTGATCGGATCCGAACAGGACACGGATGACTCCGTTGACAGAATCAAATATCAATCGGAAGACTCTGAAATGGTGTTCGACTACCGTAAATTAGCACCTAAAGTCCGTATACAATATATACCAGGCTTGGGAAGGAAACCTAAATACAATATAAGACACCTCGAAGGTGTCCTGGACACTATATATCCTGGAGTATGACTGTTCGCACCTATATTCCGACCGATCGGAGGTACGAGTCATACGGCGCTGCTGTGAATCAGCAAGGAGGAGTCATCCACGAACGTGGGAGGGCCCTCAACCAATCATAGAGGTTTCGGGATCGATATATTCCGGAACGCGTGCTCATTTCATATATTATTTATCAGCTAGTAGTGTAATCATTGTTTGTAATCATGTATAGAAACAGTATATAAGGGTGTCTGCGCGAGAGGGAACGACAGCGAATCGCACCGACAGCTGGTTGGAGGCTAGAAGATAGTCACAATTAGTTGTTTGGTAGGTTGTGTGCTCTGTTCGCCTTAAGGCACAGCTCAGTAGAGTCTGCTTTGTAGTGTGTGAATATACCTTTGGATTGATATAAACACTTGAGCCTGGAAGTTATAACATTTGAGCCTGGAAGTACATTGGCCTGGAAGTTTAACATTTGAGCCTGGAAGTCACAATACACTGAGCCTGGAAGTTTTATTGGCCTGGAAGTTATCTGGCCTGGAAGTTCCTACAAGTTTGACTTGTTCAATCGCGTTTATACAGTTCGTTGGGTCTGTTCCCATTGCGTCCTGAAGGGTTTACAAGCCCCAAATCTACCATATACACGGTTAATACCGTACTTGTCGTCTGCTCCGGCCCATATACACCATTGTACTCGTTGTCGACAATCAAGTCGATCTGTTTACGATTGTTGAAACTCCGTCGAGCCTTGTCGAAACACCCTATAAATCGTTCGAACACAATTAAATCTCATTCTGAGAGTCTAATACTTGACTCGTCACCCCCAAACAAACAAGGGACACGTGTCTGAGAGTAGTGCAGTAGTGGTTAGGTGGTAGTTGGTGGGTTGTTAGTAGTTGGTTTATACCTTCGACTTGCTATTCGCAGCTAGTACATTGCTCGCGCTGCTTAGGCAGACACCGGTCTTATCACCGCGGTGATGATGCTGCTGGTCCGTAGCATACAGGTAGGTTGGTGGCTGCAGCAGGACAAAACGTATGACCTACGAGAAAAGGCTGGGGAGATAAGAACAGTGGGGAAGAGCGCCGCTGCGCCAGGCGATCAGCTCAGGGAGCAGCTCGTGTATGGTAGGCAGAGTCATTGTCCCTATGCATAGGGATAGAAAATGTAGAGTGGTCCCAGATTCACTGGCAATGACGGTGCCTGAAATCGTCTATTCGCATCCCTGGGTTCAAATGACTGAGTATACTGAAAGAATGGAGTAATATACCCATCTGGAAAGCTCGCTAGCGGCCGTCGCTGGCCACCAGTGATTATTGGTGGCCATCGATGGAGATTGTATGGCGGTGTGTACCATTGGCCGCATCGGGAACCTCCAATCACTAGCGGCATTCACCGGACTGGAGGGCCCCCAATTTGCTAGTGGATTCCACTTGCACGGAAACTGCTTTACAACAATCAGATTTAGGGTATATAAATGTCTAGCTCTTGTTGAAAACTGTGGATCGGCAGGACGGGGTATCTAACATTAAAATAGTTGCGCTTGGTTGAAGTCCCAAACAGAGTCTGGTTCAACTCATGCCACAAGTTCGAATTGCACTGTAGGTGCCCTGCCGAATAAATGAGTGGAAACGGAGGCCCGGTTTGAAGTATTTCCACGTACGTTCAGTTCTCTGAAGTTGTAATTGATCCAGAATGCAACTACGGAGAAAATTTCCGAGCGTTTCCCGCCAGAACATGAACGAAGTCCAGAATATTCACCCCACTTCTGCTGCATTCCGGAATGGCTTGAAAACTACCACGATACACCTGGAAATTGGGTGTGTACCTCAAAACCAGTCATATATAACATATCACGCTGTTAGCAAACAGAATCAGACTCGAGAGTGCCTGCAGTTTCCGTCGATACCTGACAAAATCCAGTGGAAACCGTCGTAAGCCAGTAAAAATGCAGGTAGAAGTCTCCCAGCGAGATCCACTGGATTCCAACGGGAATTGACGGCGACAATGCGATCCAGTGGTTTCCACTGGAGGTTCATCGGTCCCAGCAGGAGCCACTGCCGAGCAATGCCGATCGGCCAACTTATTAGTGCGCACACGATCAATCTCCCGGCATCGGCCATCACTCAGCCACCTGCGCTTGTCGGCCCTTGCCCCCCCCCTTTTTTTTTTACGTGGTATTCAAATTTTCACCTCATGAGCTCCTGGACTGGAAGGTCTGGTACATGGTGCTCTCCCCTTACCGTAAGGTGGAACTCGAGTACTCCAGCGCTCAATCATCGGAGACTAAATCTTTGATGTGTGTTTCTTTGGCGCCTAATCCCGTTCTCCATCACGTCTCAGGTCTGTTGTATTGAATGACAGAATATATTTACAGTACCTGGTAACCTCCTGCCATTTCGTTGCGCAGATTTTCACGTGTCCCAGCGATTGATTCTCTTCCAGTCGTCCCAAGAGTCCACCCTGAGGGACGGTTGAAATGGGACTAGGTTGGTGCTGTGGATGTTCTGCTGTCAAATCAAGTATCGTGCCTCAGACTCATAAACGCTTGCCACGGAAATCCCTGTGACAGTTGGCTCCCAACCGGGTCCACCCGCTTTCCATCCTCATGATATCCGATCCTGGCGGGATGTGGCGCAAATAAAAGGACGAAGCCATTGAAGGTCATGCATTATTCCGGAGTCCCATCTATTTAAATAGGACTGGTGAGTGACCTGAGGCTTCGGTGTTCGACATCGCCGATGATTTGCAGTCACAGTCGGATTTACGCGGCTGCGTGCGGGTCGGACTAAATCGATCTGTCTGCTAACAACCGAGTGTGGGAAATATAATGTCCTTGCCGTAGCACGGGAGGGCATCACGGCTTGATGCGGTGCAGAACGGTGCAGATTGGTCAGATCTATGTGGAATGAGCTGCAGATCCCGAACAAGGAAAGGAAACGGTATGTTTCACCCGCATTGCTGTTAGATGTCGTTGCACAGACCATCCGCTGAAATTAGGGGTGTACATATCGTATTGAACGTCATCGCCAGTTTTCTGTTCTCAGCCTTCAAGTTTACGACGTTCCAATTATAATACCTGCCACTAGACCTGCAGTGCGAAAAACGCGGGGTGTCGCTGGCGGGGACCTGTTTGCTCGCCGTGTTCTTAACCCATTGCGAGGATGCTAAGAAAACTCTCGGAAAGGTGGACGCACTGAGTAATACGGTTGAGGTAGATCGTTACGTTACCTTGGTCTCACCGGGTTTGTCAACGCCGGTTTTGTTATATACCTCTTCCCATCTCGGGATCGCCTTCATCTGCGCCTCAGTATCTAAACCGAACGCCTCGCTAGCTGCACCCTGAAAATCTCTCAGTCATCATCATCTCACCTAAACGCCAATGTCACCCCCTTGTGCACCCTCAGCACTCGTCTTGCCCAGCATCCACGAGATGTTTCCAGAGCTGCGCATCCACCGCGCGCATCCCCCTGCCATTCAAAATCACTTTGAACCTGCGCCCGGGCGAATACTAAGGCAGAAGCATGGATACTCTTTCTCCGTGCTCAGAAGCCACCCGCGGAGCGCCTCGTTGCAACACCTCGCATCGAGCTACCCCTACGCGCCGTCCATGTCATCGCGCGCAGACTCATCGTCCGGCTCCTCAAATGGCGATGCGGACAATGACACGGACTGCGGGGGAGCCGGCGACGATGACGTCGGGGACAGGCGGCACGCGTGTCGCACCTGCGGCAAGCGATTCAACCGCCCAAGCAGCCTGCGCATCCACTCCAATACACACACCGGCGCGACACGTGAGTACCGTACTGTCCCTGCTAATACTTGTTGCATAATGTCTCAACTATTCCGTTATTTATAGCCTTTCGTTGCCCGCACCCCGTCTGCGGCCGGGAATTCAACGTTAAATCGAACATGCGACGCCACTTCCGCACCCATGTGTCGCCCGGAGCGTCCTCTCCGACCGTTTCAGCGTCCCATAGACAGGCGCATTAGAACGAAGTTCGAGACTCGTTTGCAGATGGCTAGCCCGGTCACCGAGTCACCATGTATTTGTTTTCGTTCTGATTCAAACTCTTCGTAACATCGGTCTCGTTTTCACCAAGGGACGGCGAGCATACATATACTTAGTGATTATTGCTTCATCGCCAGCACATATGCTCTCATTTGCTGTATCATACATATCGAACCTTTGCTGCTGAATACGATACTGCGACGAACGCCACCCGATAACGTAAGATGTTCCAGCGTGGCGTTGTTGGGATTCATATCATCACCTGGCTGAGAACTTCTCTCGGAGCCCTTGAGTTTGCCCCTTGGTCCCTGAGGCTAGCAGAGCTCGAACTTTAATTGACCTAAAACCACTCGAAGGGTTTGATTGTGACGCATGGGCCGGATGGAATTGCCTTGAGCAAATTACATGAATTTCAGTGTCCGTCTAATCAGGCACGCCAGCCGTCCTGTGTCCGACGCGCCCAGATAGGATTACGGTCGGAGCTTTCTCTTGGGCGATGCCACGTTATGTTATTTCTGCGGCCATCCCGGTCGACGTCGGCGGATCAGGAGCCGCGAATGTGATACTGGCAAGGTGTACCGTAAATACATCTTTGCTTTATAAGTGGTTCAATCGGTAAAGACCTCACGTGTCATTGTGTATGTCGACGGCTAAATGAGTCCGTGAGGTGACTCAGCCCGTCCCTATACAATATGATATCGCCATGGAGGTCTACAGAAGCCCAATAGTTGTGGCAGGATTAGTGTGTAGAGTGCCAGGTGTACGAGAAGTGCACGGCGTCTAACAAATCTTCTGGGATAATTGATCGGAACCCGTCAAGTGCCGCTATCGTCGGATCTTCCATGGGCGAGCGGGAAAAGGAGGGAAGGCATCGCTCGGAGACTAGACTAGTCCCATGCAGCATTAATTCCGAGGCGCCCCGATTACGTTTCGAGCGGTGCCGGCCCTGCAACATCATTCAAGTGAAATTTGTAGTCAGCAGGAACTGAATCCGCGACGTGGGATTTGCAGAGTTTGTCAGCTGTAATGAGATCGGGGGCCGCTAGACTTGTAGTACAGCCTACCTCATTCGTTTGCTAGGCCTGTGAAAATCAATATGTCCGTTCTGTTCGACTTCAAATTGTACAGTTCAATCTTGCAACGACGCCTGACATCGCAGTTCGCTGGCAGGGAGATTGGCCCGTGACTCCAAAGGTAAATTCGGCCTGGTTGCATCGGCAGTATCGCCGAGGGGCAACCTGAGTGGCACGTGACTTGACTAATATCCATTGCTGCACGTCGGGCAAATTTCGATGGCAACTCCAATTTCTGCTAATTACTACCTACCCACATTCCTCGTGACGTGGGGAAGACCCCGTTCTCGACAAGAAGCTTAATGATGTCCTCATGGCCATTGAGCAAAGCTCCCTGCAACGCAGTTCCGTGTCGTTTACTCAGCGCATTCAGGCCCCCTTATCGATGAGCAGGCGGACAATGTTCTCGTAGCCTTGGTATGATGCAACGTGAAGTGAGCCTGATTTGCTCGGTGAGGCATTTCTGAAGATCCTCCTCATTTGCACGAATCTGTATCGCGGTGAGATTCGGAAAGAGCTGTCCGAGAGAGATATGGGGCCGCGAGTTCTTCGACGAGGAACTTCTGGAGCAAGAGTCGGAGATCATTCATCCCCGCCAGGAGTTTCTGCTGCTCCTCTGGTGCATGGCGGAAATCTTGGATGCAATCCTTGATGTAATCGCGGGCCTTCAGGGCGGTGTCTACGATCTGGACGATGCTCGCGAGGGTACCGATAATCTCCGCCATGAGGGTAGAAGGCAAGAGCTGTTATGGGCGTCTATTGGGCGTCTAGATGGTCAGATAGATAATCAGATGTTGAACCGGAGATCGGGCCGACAACGCCCACTCGGCAACGGCCGATAATGCCGGACACTGTTATAAAACTCCCTGACCCAGCAGTAGTATGTCATCGACTACAATGCTCCAAGCGGTGATATCAGAGAGGGAACTGCTGAAGATGGAGGAAAGCCTTGGGAAAGGCTCCGGCTCGCTCCGAGTCGCTCGGGGTTCCCTTGACCCTCTCCGGGAACAAACTACGGCGAGACTCTAGAGATGGACAAGGAATTTGCACCTCAGGAATGCTTAGCAGTAGGCAGTATGAGGACTTGAGTTTCAAGAGCTATTCCTTACCTTCGGCAAACGTTCAGGACTGTTCAGGCCCCGGGGACAATATTTCAGTGCGGACAAAGGTACTTCTATTTCTTGAGGTTCCAAAACGGTTCTCAAAGAACAGATTCTGAACTGTGTGCCGCAAGGCGGGCAACGTATGTTGTCTATCATTCGAGCAGTCCGATGAATTCCAGGATCCGGAGGGTAGACCGTGCCAAAAGAAGGGTGCTAAGATTGCATAACACAGAGATGAGGGATCCACACAGGAACAGAAACTACGACTGAATTTCGGGAGCCCACCGACGCATTTTTGTTTTTAGAAAAGAACATTCGGGGGGCAGATACGACATCAGTCGCATTCGCAAGGGACCGGCTGCGCATGAACTCTCGAGCGACGGGCGCAGAGGAAATTTGATTAATCCGAGCCGAGGTATTTATTGTCGGTCTGAAACAGCCAGAGAATAACACCCGAGTTGATAGTTCAATAAATCCCTTCCTCCCTCCGTATTCGAACTTGCTCAGATCGGCCGGAGTCAACTAACATGAGCAAAACGTATTCCCTGATGTTGAACCGGGGACTTGAATCAGGCCCGGCGGCAGATTAGTAGGCGGCCGTTGGGCGACCGCATTTTATTCGCCGCTGCCGTCCCGGTGTATAATATTTTGCCGTGGTGCGGTGTCGATCAGGGAGATCTCGGAGATGATGAGGGGCTTCAAGATAAGGCAAGATGCCAGGAAAGGCTGCGAGGTGAGATCTAGATCTTGAGAGAAATGACAGATAATATCGTGTTGAGTTGATGTTCGCTGCTTGCATATTACACGAGGACGCAATACCAGGTGAGGCACCTGGGAAAGTGCTATTGATGAGAAATCAAGTGTGGTACACCTAAGAACATTCTGAAAAGCTTCCTGAAACCGTTCCGGAACGTGGCATCCTCCACAGACTGAAGGTAGAACAACACCAGGTGCCATTGATCCCGGCTCCAGATCCGACGCTTACATGGTATAATTCATAAGGTCTCAGAAGCCTAAGGGTTGGGTTCGTCGTACGGAATGAGGAGGTTGAACTCCGAGATCGCCGGCGAGTAAAAGGGAGGTCCCACGTGATGCGATGCGCGTCGGGCATCACCCAAGCACACACAAACACGCTCGAAACACGCCACCAATGGTCGCATCGTTAGCCATTCCTGAACTCAGTAACTAAATGGAAATTCACTTGTGAGAACTGGTTAATGACACACCGACAATGCTGAAACGAGAGACCCTATGCAACGAGAGAGAGCATGGAAACAAACCAGTTTCCCGACTTCCAGTCACAACTCCACAACCGCTCCACTGGTGTCGTAAATGAAACATCAGGGTGGACTCATCTTTCTCCACGTCACGCTCGGCGCTAAATAATTGTTACGTTCGTGGTCGCTGTTCGTTTCCGCCCTAGTGTTCGTGCCTCAACACTTCATGGCACCTATATGTGCCTCATTTGAGCGGAATCGAGCCGATGATAACCCCCTATTGAATCCCTAAGCAATAAAGATGGTACCGACCCCTCCCACCACCCACCGCTTCCTTACATTCCATCCCCCCGGACGGACTGATCATCTGGTCTACCTCACCCTGGTGTCCATCCGCCCCCCGAAAAACACCTCACAGTATATAAGCTGGTTCGAGAGCGACTTGACCTCAAACCCTAGTCCAACCTACTTACCTCCCACCGTCGTATCAAAGAAATGAGGTTTCTCACCCAGCTTTCCACCGGGGGCCTGTTTGCCACGGTTGCATTTTCGCACCTCCTGCAATTCGGTGCCCCCGTGAACGGATCGACGGTCACGGCTCGATCAAATATAACCGTCCAAGTCATCAAACCTGTAGAGATTCACCATTCATGTTCCTCGCAGAATATATTACTAACAAATGTTATATGGAGCTCAGCTGTCCATCACACGGCCTACAGACGACGTTGCCATACTGCTTGGAATCTCGCAATCATGCCCAGAGACTTGTCCGCCGCCAGCGGAGGAAATCGAAGACACTCTATACAAGGGCCTTTATGATCCCACAAATCACACCGGCCGCGGCATCCTCTCCGCATCGTACCAAAAACTTCACCGTCATTGTCCCCAGAAGATTTTGTGAGCGGAGTAATACGGCTCAATCTCGGGCACTGGGTGATAGTTGGGTGAGTTTTTGGTGTCATGCTCTGCGGACGACACCTCTGATGTTTTGGTGTAGGACGGGTAAATCTGAATTTCTCCAACATTACGCTTATGGTGGTCAATTGAATACTAGCTAGGACAATTGGGCTAGGATGGAACGGCACAGCCGAGACTGATACTGTAGTATTTTGTTCAAATCGACCTGGGGGGTGACGCGTGACCCGAAATCCCGATTCGACCATCCGACCACGGCCGAAATTTTGTGTGACACAACCGAACATTTTCAACCAACGGAACGAAAATTTTGGTTTTACGCGCTTTGAAGCGAAATTGAAGGGTGCATCACGTTCAGTTCATTCAACCACGGGGTGGACGAGACACTACAGTATATCTCTCCCAACGTTGAATATAATATTATCATAAATCTAGTTCAATGACACATAGTTGAAACAGACACCGTAAATACAGCGAAAAAAACTGGCTTGTGCTTACTTCTGCGTGCCTGAGGGGCAACGAATGATTGTAAGAGCGTTCGACTTGAACGCTCTTACAATCATGACGGGACTCCGCGGCATTTGCCGAATTATATCGAAGGGGCTCGGAGTGCGTCGCGCCCCTGAGTGACAGTCCCCTTTGCTCCTGACTACCACCTCCCCGCCCTCGAACGGCCTCCAATCTACTTTCTCTGCGTAGAGAGATTGACCAGATACCGATGTTCCTAGATTTATCGGTGGAACTCATCCAGGAGATTGGAAGTCGGGTATCTAAGTTCCTAATCAACCAGAATGTCTGGAGCTCATTTGGACCCTCTCCTAGCTCACGAAAAAGGATCACAAGGATCTTGGGGCAGCATGCAGAGATCTCGACCTCGCAATGGTGCCTCTCATCTGCACCTCCATCGTCGTGAACATACGGGAACTGCGCTTGAACGAGCGTCTCGAGATGCTGAGAACGATCGCGACAGGAGAGACAGGATGGTCTCGATGGGCGAGGACGTTGACTATTGTCTCAGGCTATTATCCTGAATCAGGGTTCAACTCTGAGATTTCCGACGCTCAGCTACGGGATCTTCTTGCAGCAGCACTCGCGACTATGAAGGGCACTCGCGACTATGAAAGGCATTCGAACTGTCAAGTGCGGATTGATTTCAGTTAGCCACATAATCAATGCTCATCTCTCATTCCCAGGTGGTGCCTTAACCAAAGGTGGCGTAGCAACGAAAGCGATCCTCTCTGGTCGCTGGGCCCAATCTGCAATTTCCTGACTTCCCTTCCGTTTCTCGATAATCTTCAACTGAATTTAGATGACGACGTCGACCTCCCTTTACGACCGCTGTCTGGTTTACGAGTCTTGCAGGTCAAACGAGGGTACTGGAGTCCCTCTTTGGTTCTCAAACCCGCCGAAATCATCACGCGTACGCGTTCCCTCACTACTTTTAAGCTCACTGGGAGCGGGCCATGTCCGGAAATTTGGACGCTCCTGGCGACAAAGCCAGAGCTCCGGGCGACACAGCTCACAGAAGTAGCCAGTGATGAAGTCACGCAGGAACTCCTTGGTTACCTCGCCTCGTATTCTGGCGCAGAGTGTCTTGTATTGGACCGTCCTAATGCTGGCGACCGATGCGCATCCAACCGCATCGCCGATCTATTCTACAACACCGCCCTCTCCGCTACCACTTCATCCCTCGTTGAACTTTATTGTCCCGCCGGCTTCGAGTCTCGGTGGAGCTTCGGAGCACACAACGTCGATGTGATTTCTCGGTTGCACAGGCTGACGAGGCTGACGATGAGTGTTAATTACGCCGATGTGCGGGATGCGAACTCGGATGGCAATACCGTTGTGGGTGACAACCACTCATTCCTTTTGAGCCACCTCACGGACAGACAATCCTCCTGCACACCGCCGCGCGTCTTCCTGCCCTCTATAGACTCTCGATCGAATCCGCCACCGCAGAAAGCATCCGTGGCTCGCACTGCCGAAACCCATACATGAACCACGAAAATGAGATGCGAAGGATTATAACGGCCACCGTTGAAGCTTTCCGCTCTTCCGCTGTTTCCTCAGCATTCGTGCGCATCTCCGGGAGAAAGTGGTAACTGAAGTGTGCTGCGGATGAGAAAGAGGCGATGTCGGGCAGAGATGGGCAGCAGCAAATTCCAGGCGCGGGACTGCTGGCATACCGCGAGCTTGTGTAGTCAGGTCATTACATTCATTGGTCGATTATTGAATTTAAACTTCTCCAATTTCTTTTCGTATCGATTTCTGATTTCTGTGTATATTGAAGAAACGGTCACCGTCCTCTTCATCTAGCGTCACTACTTCCCTGAGAGGATCAGGTTCTGCGGCGCGACACAGCCGCCCCGGGCACAGTCGAAGAGACCTCTTTTGGTAAATTGGCAAGTTTTGTTGCACTGTTGAAAAAAGAGAAATAGTGAATAATGACCAGCGCTCGGGTCGTCATCTCTTACTTATGTAAATCCAGGGTCAGAACATTTAATGGCGGGATGATAAGTATCGCAAATCTTGAAGCCACCAGTCCTTTGAAGCTGGGAGCGGAGGACCGTAATCTTGGTGTAGACCCACAACACTGATCGCAGACACTCAAGGAACAATTCGAGAAGGAGCACCAAGACCAGATGCTGCTTGAAGACCGGGTTTGGGCCCGAAAGTCGCGAGAAATCTGGTGTAGATAGTCTACTGTCTCTGGACGCTTTACAGCAGCGTTGACGGTCAATTCCTTCGAATTCATTGCCACCGGTCCCATCGCGGTGGATATGGTTAAAAGGGCCCTCGAATATCGAGTTGCTGCGGATTTCTACGGGTGTGCTATGAGCATCGGGACGAATGCTGACGAAAAGCAAGGTACAGTTTAAACGCAAGGTGGACGTTCGGATGAAGAGGTGGGCACCGCCACCACGTGACAGACGCGTCCTTACGCGTCGCGTCGATATCAGCAAATATTGTGTTGCCAGGGTATACGATGGAATTCAGCCACACCCTTACCCCTGCGGGACGGAAGCTGGAGGCGTGTCTTGACGTGTCAAAGTTCCGTACCTACCGCGTCAAAAATCCCTCTGAAGGGAGCTCTATCTGACAGCGAGAATGGGAGCGGCATGATCAATTCAAGACTAGTACTGGGCTGTATTGCTGATGTGTCGATTTCGACTATCATGAAATTCGTGGTCTTACCACACTTGGGACTGGGGAGCTATCTCTCCAGAACAAGGTTCCGATGGTAGCAACTCGTCAGTGACCTCGATGTGTGTCCATGGACTCCCAGGAGGCGGCAAGATGCCGGCATACCGCCGTCTGCAGATTAGGGACATCAGATCAGCATACAGAGCGGGAGAAGGTGATCAAAAACATGAGCGTCGGGCAATGATACTCTCCGGCCTGTTGAATGGCGCTCATCGTCTCAAACCTTTCTGTCCTTCTTCGCGAATCTTGGTCTTGATATTCACCCGATGCACCCATCACTCACTGGCAGCTCCGCGCGCCAACTCCTCACCTGGGAACAGTCATGGCTAACCCAACTTGAACTGTTCCCAAATTGTACCACCATCGCTCTGGCATGACAGATCTAATGTTAACACATAAGTGGCTTAGGTTTGCCACTACTTTATCACTCGGAGCCTCACGCTTCCGGGGAACAGAATACAGTTTTTAACGCGTACGTCTGTGTATGCCACCCGCTATTGACAATGACCTCCTCAACGGGCGACTTAGACACCGCGACATTTGCCTGGGACCAGCGAGTCTTTCTTCTTCTCTCTGTGTGAACCATTCTAATGCTGAACATGAACCCGAAGCCACATATATCGCTACATTTTTCTCTCTGGGCTGGGTGCGTCATATCAGCCCCCTCCCTCATGCGCGCTGAGCTGAAGATGACGTACAGCTATCCTGCTCTACGACCACCTGCTGACTCTGGGGACGGAGATCCAGACCATGTGGCTGTCTGAGCTGCGGCCCGGCACGCTTTGGTTCCTCGGGGTGCGGTATATCTCCCTCGTGAGCAGCGCTACGTTCCTCGTTTTTATTTTCGGAGACTTGAGCCCGAAGGTAAGCATTCAGTTATGAAACGCGTAGCTCAACTGAAGCTAATCGTTTGCTGCAGAGGTATGGCGCAACATTGTCGATTTCCTTTCCTCATTCGCCGCACTCTAGCTGTGAAACAATGGAATGGGGTCTAGAAGCTCTGCTATTACTTCAAGAGTCCCTCGTCGAATGTAATTCTTCAATTCAAATTTATTCCATGTGCCTAAGACCTCTGTTTCCTGCAGTTACACTCATTTGGCGGGTATTAGCGATGTTCAGATTCAACCTGGGGGTCGGGTCCGCCATGGGGATAGCCTACGCCGCTGCTGTGGGCCTCGGCCTGGTACGGACCGCATGCAGAACTACCCCGTGTGTTCATAATATTCACCGTGTTTCTTCTTTTCTATTTTGCAGTGGACTGTAATAGACTATGGAAGGCCCCAGATGCTTACCATGCCAGGATTGACTGGGTGCCACACAGCGATCCCAAGAGACACGTTGGTCTGATTTTCAAGTGGGTCCGGAATGCTACTGAATTTATGCTCATTTCACAGGGCACTGCGTGGGTCAATACAAAACCCATATATGCCCGATTAGACTCACACGGTCCAGGCTTGGCCGGCAGCTGGCTGGCCCAGTGCGTGTACTGTATTTCATTCATGCTTTAAAATAACCTCCGGAAGGCTTCTACTAGACCTCATCGTGTTCGGTCTTACCGTGTACTGCGCATACCGCGACCGATGGACGATTCAATACTTGCCAGGATCCCTTGTGAAACGAATGGCGCGCGATGGTATGCATACATTATTCACGTTCGACCCTCGCAAAACTCACGCGACTCGTTGAGGTGCTCTGTATTTCGGGTTGGTTCCCTTTTTTTGGAGCATGCGCGGTGCAGTATAACTGAGTCGGAGACGCCCAGAATAATCGTGCTTGCGAATCTCGGGAACATCTTGACACTGTTTGTGCGTGCTCCTTTGCCAATACGCGCTAGAACTTCGCGAGTCTGAGATTGATTAATTCCAACCACAGCTCGGCGACGTACGATATGCACTTAATTCTCGGGCCTCAACTGACGAATTCCAAAAAAAAAGATCATGATTGCCGGGATCCTCTCCTGGTGGACAACCTCGTACGCCTCCCCCTGCCCTTGAGTTCCGGTTCTCACCTCAATTCCCCAGCCTCTCTCTCGCCCTGATATGCCGCCTGATGCTCAATCTCCGGAGCGCGGACGCCGGGAAATCGCAGGCGGAGAACTTCGCCTTGATGCAGCTCGCAGACATCCAGGTCGTCGGAGAGATTCCGCGCGGAACGCACACGGACGACAATATGGGCTCTTCGACAGACGCCTGAGTGTACAGGATGTAGATGTGTGGTTCTTCCTTGCTGCGGTATTGGTCTTTTGCTAATCTGGAAATTTGAGAATGAACAATAATGTAGAATTGCGATCGCTCACTGGCAACGGGCGGCGCTGGTGTGGAATCATAAATATAAACGTCCTCCGTGCATTAAGCATCAATACTGAACAATCATACCGAAGACCATACTGTACCATTTCTGCTATCCAAACTCGTACTCCGCATAAGCCAGTTTAATTTTTTTCAAGACACCGGTGAGAAAAAACACACTATCCTTGGACCATGTCCCGTCCCCGAGTCGAACGTGGTCCTCCTGTACAAATGGCGCCACTTGCCGAGATATAGAATAGAGGAGTGCACAGAACACCAGCGGGATTGATTCCTGCTTTAACGTGCCCTCGACTATGGCTTGCCAATCCGGCGCACTGGTATTTGTTGCCGTCGCTCATCGAATACTATAAATTTCAGGGGTGCACCGGCGCACCAGCGGGACTAGCTCTTGCTTTATATGTCCCTGGGCTTGTCTATTCGGATTTATTTATGAGGGCCCTTAATTCTGGCTAATGGCCGAGGGTGAACCAAAAGGAATTAAATGGAAGAAGATAATAAGTGTGGGCTATGGGCACCGTACATATTGTACCCCCGAGCCTGTAGATTAATCTTAGACCAAAAAAAAACGGTGCCAGAAGAGGCCTCGAATGTCCCGCCCCGAGTCGAACGGGGTCCTCCTCTACAAATCCTGTAGCGATTCCCGACGACGGAATAGAGGTATGCGCCATGCACTAGCGGGACGTATTCTTGGTTTCACGTGTCCTTGACTATGGCTCGAAAATCCAGCGCTCCAGGCGAGAGAGAGAAAAATGGTATCGCTAACAATGATAATTATACTCCAATTCGATCTAGAAATAAACCGCAGGTGTACGCCGCGCACCAGCAGTGAGTTGCGTACGTCGCCGAACCAGTAGCGTGACGCACAGGTCGCGCATGAACACTCGTCAAGATCAAATCTGAAGCCCAAGCCACAAACAACCCAACACTGGTGCAGGTCCAGCGTTGATACTTGGTTATCGTACACAAAAATCGAACATTACGCTAAGCTATATAAAATATGGGAAGGGAAGAAAAGACACAAGGAGCCAAGACGACGCGACGCTATCGCGGCTCGCTGCGCACGTCGCTCTCGCAGTATGGCCACACCCATCCCCCATCTCCGCCTCTTGCTCCGCCGCCGACGCTCCAGGGTGTGTACACATATGCAGGCGATGCGGGGGTCTTGGGTGTAAAGGCGAACGAACCCCTTGAAGACGCAGCAGAGAACGAGCTGGCGGAGACCGCCGAGTCGGGCGAATAAGAGGAAGAGGCGGCGAATAAGCGGGAAGCTCCAACTCGCGCCATTCTGCGCTCCCGATTCGAGCGCAGTCTGCACCAGCGGGCTGACGACAGGTCGAACTTCGAGGGCGCGCGGGGGAGGGCGTACGCGAGCCGTGGTTGCGGAAGTGGCGGCGCATGTTGCTGGTTCACGTTGAACGCGCGGCCGCAGCCCGGGTGTGGGCAGATGAAGGCTGCGTGGCGCGCTCGCAGTGCGTCCCATTTTCAACGTGAAGAAGAGTAGCAGAACGCACGGGTGGCGCCGGTGTGCGTGTTGGCGTGGATGCGGAGGCTGCTCGGGCGGTTGAAGCGCTTTCCGCACGTCTGACAGACGTGCTTCATGTTCTTATCCTACCACCTTCCTCTTCGTCGTCTACTTCTGCGTCTGCCTCGCCGTCGGCTGAGGAGAAGGGACGCACGGGCAAGAGGTGCGGGGAGGGTATAGGACCGCGCGTGGGAGGTGACTCGAAGCGACGTGCTGCAACGACGGAGCACACGGGTAACTCTGGAGGACGTCAAAGGAAAGCTTTGTGCTGGTGCTGGTGCTGATGCGGGCAAGAGCGCGGGAGGGAACGAGGCGGGTGTCGCGCGGAATGACTCTGGTGCTCGGGGAACATGTCGTGGATGCTTGGAAGAACGACTCTGCGCGGCGCGTGCGATAAAGTACCAGTGGAGGTGCATGCAGTGTCCATCGCAGACGATACTCGGCGAGTTTGCAGCTGGGAGGTACACGTCTGAGGTCAAGTTGCAATTGAAGTCCGACACGATCAAACACCAACCAAACACCGGGATTTTCCTGGATTTTCTCGAGGTAATTTGAAGTGGTGGAAGCGAAAAGGAAGGGAAGAGGCGAACCCACAATAAAAGGCGGCTCAACTCACGCCCGGGCGCCACTGCCAATCTTCACGTAACATCGCCTGCGCGTGGTCGATCTACATCCGCAATGGAATTATAACCAAATGGGATCAGATCTGCAGGCACACGTATGACATCGACAGTGCTCGCTCTCGGCCTCCATGGGCAGCGAGGACTTGAACGTGGGTCCTATCGATGATTTAAACTGTAATGTTTAGTGAATGTCGGCAGGCACATGACGGACCTCAAGAACGCCGTCTCGTCCTTGTTCACTTCCTCGGGAGCAGGAGAATGCAATTTTCCAAGTCAGTCCTGACAATCTATATATGCATGCTGAGCATAATTCCGATTGTCTTACGTGCCTCTGTCTGTCAGCGGTGCTATGCTTCCATAGCAACCGGCGACACTTTAAATTTGTGAGTCGATTCCTCCGAGGAGTTTGCATTGGGGAAGAAACGAAAGGGGGGAAATTGCGGGCTTCTCAAGGGAATGAGAAAGTGTGCAGCCCATTTATACGGAGTCCGGCTCTGTCGGCAAAAACTTTGCTTCAACAAAACTGAGAGTTAACTTGAGGTTCAACTTGCCCTGCTACCGCCATAAGATTCAGGTGCGGAGAGCACCGAGAGACACGGCATGGGGCGACCGGCGACCGCGGCCCTGTTGCGCGCTGCGTCTCATAAGACGTAACCTGAGTCAGAATTAGTCGCAGTCGACAAACATATCGAGTCTGGACCTTGTCTGGCTCTCGGGGAATGTAGGATCACCGGGTGCCAGTGGATCGAGAAGTGAGCCAATTATGAGGGTGGAGAGACCTTGACAAGCAAGGTAACCGATGAGATGAACCTTGAGGAAGAAACCGGTGCGCAGTGTCAATGTCCTGCCCCCGGATCGAACGGGGTCCTTCTGCCTCAAAACGTTCGCATACCCCCATCGTGCACATCTGTACCAGCAGGACCTCCTACAGTACCTCTGTCACTGTGCCATAGTTTATGCTGAGCTGAGTGTTGAATCCATTCGGGAGGTGCTAGCCGGCTGGCAAAATAATTGTAAAAAGACTGCCAAACCCTCAAATCCTGCCCCTGAGTCGAACGGGGTCCTCTTGCCTCAATAACCAGGACAACAACCCATGGAATGCAGACGTGCGCCATAGACCAGCACACTTTCCTACCTATAAGTGTGCCTGGATTTATGCTAGTCGGGGAGTGCTGAATCGATTAGCAGAGCGTGCGCTAATGTTGAACAGCCTCACGGATGTATCCATCGCCCGATGTTCAGGGCGAGCCAATGAATGAAAATGATCTCCCAGATTTCGGAAGAAGAAAACACCCGTCAACGTAAGTCCTGTCCCAGAATCGAACGGCCTCAACAGTCATCAATGCATATAAAATGTCAGATGCGCACCACGCCCAGTTTATTCCCGTATACCTAAGGTTGTATGTATGCTGACTCAATTAGATCTTTACTTGACCGTTTGCCTTGACTATGGGCCTACAGAAAGTTATGGTCGCCTGTGTTATTCAAGGAAAGGGAGCTCCTTTCGAACCTTTGTGGAATCGAGACTTATATGGACACATGATTTTGGCTAGCAATACATACATAGGCGTGTGATGGCAGGCTATCTTGTCCAATATGCCGCCAAAGTTCTGCAGCAGTTTAAACATCTTGCAAGCGATAAGCAACAAGCAGGGGGACCTCATTTAAACCCTTGGTGGTCAACATCAGCACGGCGCAGCATCGGAGATTGTGTCAACGAGGAAGAAGGAAGCCATATTCGTGGGCGTACAGGTTTATTAGCGTTCAGCTGTGGGAAATGTAGTGCTAGAGCATCATACTCTCCCGCGGCGGCGTTTCGAACTCCACAAGGGGGACTGGGTCCATAAGTAGTTCCGAAAGTATCCAGTCGTGTTGGCAAACGCCACAAGGCGACCGTGGATGACGATAACGCGGATGCGATTCGAAGTGTAATCGTACTCAGTGCATTGACACCCGCCCCCGCCGGACCCAGGCGGATTCTGATATGTCCGAGATTTGAAACAAGGAGAGGTCGATCGGGGTGCGTCCTATATTTCAGATGAGCAGGGCTAACCGTGATAAGGGAAAACGCGCACACTCGCCACAAAGTTCGAGGGCTTCCAGCGTTCGAAGAGCAGGCGCAAAGGTTGGCCATTGGAGGATCTGAGTGTCGTTGGAAATGGAACAGGAATAATCCGCAGTGATTCCAACGGGATGTGCGAATAAGCATAGTGGGGGAATGAAATGGGGCGAGTCCTGTCCCTGTGTAGGAGCATCCGAGTTCGATGTGTTTAACCCACAGCGGTCGAAGATCTGCCGGAGATCGACGGATCATCAAAATTGCACAAGATTCGTTGCGCGGCGGAGTGTAGGCAGACTGAGCAACTGTTGTAGCGCCATCACAGTGGAGGGGAACAGCGTGAATTGGAAAACAGAAGTTTCCCGCAGTGTGTGAAGGGGAAATTGCATACAGCCGTGAATGTTTCGACGACAAGAAAACACGGATGGAGGTCCAGGCGGCGGATGTATCGGATGAGGTGCGGAGAAGACTGCAATATGCCGTGGCAACGATCCCATATGCGCTGATCAACATGCATATGTGCGAACTTGTGTGCGAAGGAGACTTTCTGAAAATGCGGAGATTGGGCGGCATGCACCCAAGAGCGGGACCCAGCGCGCAGGTCCCAGATCCAGGATTGAATCGAGGAAACCAATGCCAGTGATCACGTAGCTCTTCGATATTCAAAGGAGATTTGATTGGGAATCCATCGCCCTTGTCGCAGGGAGGAAAGCGGTGTCACACAGAGGTTCACCGTCATGCTGGTCGGACGAGTGTGACGATGCTCGCATCAACCGCCCAATTACCCAGACCGCTCTTGCCTCTTGCCTTCTTGTAATTTCATTGCCACCCTGTTCGTTGATACCTCATGCACATCTTTAGTCGGCTTTATCGACACACCTCGCTCCCCTCTGGACCAGCTCGCATGCTCCTTCGTTCATGCTGCAATGATCTGCCACAACCTCGAGTCATGATCAGCACAAATACGTCTCAATTCGTCCTGGCCGGATACCCATCAGATACCGTTTCTTGACTGGGCCTATCGCTCACTCTGGAATCGCCTAGCTCAATCCAGTGCGTTCCTATTTTCAAAACAAAGAGCCAATCCGCACGCATTCTGCACTTCAGGAAGGTCTTACAATTATTGATCAATTTAGACGCACTTCTGTCCTCTGCACCTAGAGCTTTGACGCTACTGAATCGATTTCAACTTTCTCCTCTGGACACTGGCTCTGCAATCTCTATCTACTAACTCTTGCACGGACGAAATTGTTACTTGAGCTCGAAGAAACACTCTCGCATGCGATGCAGTTCGCACTTCTGGATACAATTCTCGCGTCTTCACCCTCTCCTTGACTCAGTCATGACTCACATAACTCTTGACGTTGTCGAGAATCTGTCGACTACTGTCGCCCAAGTACTTGCTTAACTCGCCGCCTGTCGACCTCATCTCACCGTCCTCTCAACTGTATCTAGCCGGCATGCACGTCGTATCCAGGAACCGAAAGTATACCGCGCTTTGTCATGGTACAGATTTTATATGACGTGAGGGTGAAGGTAGCGCGTCAGTACATCTCTCAGCAGCCCATACCTATTTCCCCCAATGCCACCCCCCGCTACTTCCTTTTGCCACCCAGCGCGCGCATGCTGCCAGCATCCTAACCTCTGCACTGATTTCGCTGTAACTTCTATTCGTACAAACGATACCGAGTAAAGTTCGCTACACCGGCCTCGTGACCTTCGCATCTCCGCCTCATCGCAACTCCACTCACCCTGCGACAATATATGCATCGCCGCGAACCCCAATTCTCTCCCATCTGATCTGGACCTGGGTAGAGACAGGTAGAGACTATGTCCTGGCTGTCAAGCTCCTATCATGCGCGGGCGATCATATGTTCCGCGATGCATTTAGACTCTGGAACCCAACGCAATCTCACATTCCTGAGATCCATATTCTCTATAAGCCCTAGCCAATGTGGCAACCAACTCCGCGCGTCCAAGTCCGCTGCAGCGGTATCCAGGCGCCTTGATCTAACGAGACACGACAGAGGTGAGTCGTTGATCTTTCCACATCGAGCTAATTATTTTTAGTCTTGTTGCAGTAATATTGCAGATCCCCGAATGCCCGCTTGATCCCCGCTGCTGGAGAATGTCCTTTCGATTCGCATCACCGTCTGCCAGAGTTTCGTCTTGCCGTGAGTCCCCGTGTCGCATCAGTGTTAGCTCCGCCCCGCGGCTTAAGTCGCGTCGTCCGGCCAGCACCGGCGTCTATGAGGACAACTCGGGCCTACTCGGGCTGTAGTTATAAACGTTACCCCTTGTAGGCCTATCCCTCTATTCGCCGGATCCCCGTTTCCTTTCGATCGTCCCTACCCGACCCTGGGCAGATTGGGATACGTGTACCCAGGATCTCGACACCGCCAATCAACTCATGGACTATTATTTCCTTCGTCCTCAAGAACTCTCTGGTTTTTTCCAACTCAGTCTGCCTTGATTCGATAATAAATTCATCAAGACCCAGGAAGACGGCTTAATGGAGCGAGCGAAAATCCTTGCAGCATCTGCTTACGGTGTTATCAGCTGTCAATGCCAGATAAAGCGGCACCAGGTTCCAGCGCGACCGCCTGTCCCCAACCCAAGTAAGTCGGCGGTTTGAAATCCCCAAGGGTCCGTGTGCCACTGAGGTCGTTGGCCGGCGTTTAAAAAAAATCCTACTTGCCGCACCGCGACAGATCGCGCGGAAATCCATGGACGGCGTTTGATTCTGTTGCTTTTCGGGGACTGGATGGTTGCGGTGGGCTCCCGTAAGCAACTGAATATCTTCAACATCCTGTTAAAAATTCGCTCTCGCTTGGCAACGAAATGAGGTAGGAAGTCCTATGGGGCCTGGCGCAGTCCGCATTCCGTCCTCTTTGCCCTTGAGTTGGGGCAAGAGGAAACTGCTCGCTCAGGGCCAGGATACGTCCAGCAGGTGGCGTCTGTCAGACTTTTTGGTATAACGGCTCCAGGACCCACGTCCGACTTCCAGGCCGAAGGCGCGGCTGAAATCATCCGAGAGAGATGCTAATGTCGTGTAGACCATCAGAGCGCCTGCGCAAACTCGGCGTGCGACAGACGATCTCATACGCCCGTTCTCCGCACGGCGACGGCGGTGGCGTTGCCATAGGAGCGATGACCGACAGACGGAATTATGAGTGTTGAATCACAGAGTGAGTTGACTTGTTGCGCGTACCTGTAGGTACCAGGCACCAGTGTTCATTTCCACCTCGTTTCAAGCTAGATACTGACTGTGGCTATGCAATTAGGGTCCTCTGTATTACTCAAAAAAATTAATTCTGATTCATTATTTACGTCACCTTTGGGCGAGCGGACGGGGAGCATTTTGGACACCGCCGGGTGCTGGGGCGATCTTGAACCCATTGGGGACAGCCGGACAGCCGAAGATCCACTGATAGTCGTTCGGCTGACTGTGGTTAATTACTCATCACGGCAGAATTTCGGTGTCCGCTCTTCCCAACTCCCCCGTCATCTTGCATCCAGTCCTCATACAAACCCATCGAATCCCGTAAGATACCAAGGAAATCCCAAGAAACCTGTAGTCTTTTTCGCCACATATATACTTGCTGCGGAGTCCAAACCTAATCGCAGTCAGATATGCCAGTGGCCTCGTCCATTCCATCGTGTTCGCGCTTCGTCCTTCCCAGCATCCACGATTTATTCCCCGAGTACCTGGTGCAGGGCGCCGCGCTCTCGCCTCCCTCCTTCCCTCGACCGCAGTTCGTCCCCGCGCCACCGCCGCCACCAAGCTACTCGTTCGACATCCTACAGAGCTCCCCGCGCAGTATGTCGCTGAAGCACCTCGCCTCCAGCCATCCACAGGCACGTCTCTTCCCGTCTGTCCACCCCTCGGCCGCGCTCCTCTCCTCCGGCTTCAGCGCCACCGACGCCATTGTAGCACTGGATGACGACGAGGGGATCAACGAGGACAAGAACTTGAAGCACGTCTGCCACACGTGCGGGAAGCGCTTCAACCGCCCGAGCAGTCTGCGCATTCACGCGAACACGCACACCGGCGAGACGCGTGCGTTCCCTTCCTCTCGTTTGACCGAACAATGGGACTAATAAGATCAAAAACTCCAGCATATAAGTGCCCGTACCCGTGGTGCGCGCGCGCGTTCAACGTAAACTCGAACATGCGCCGCCACTTCCGCAACCACGCCGCCACGCCGCTCGCGCGCGCGCCCTCTCGTTCCTCCTCTCGTTTTTCCTCACCTTCCGCCCCGCCTACTTCACCCAAGAACGGGCGGAACTCAGACGCGACACGGACCTCGCGGGCCTCATCTGCTGGCGCTGCGATTTGGCCATCGGCCGACGGAGCAGGACGGTGGGGGTCCTACTGCGAGAGCAACATGCGTTCCGAAGCGCGCTGATCCCTTCTCTCCTCAACCGATTCCGCACCATGTGAACCCAGTATCCCTACTATCGATTTAAACACGAACAGTTAGTACAGAAAACCCTACCACCATCGCATAATTTTACAGCGTATGTAATGTTTGTATATCACCAGCGCCGCAGTGTACGTATCCAGTGACTCAGACTGAATTGTCTCCTAGCCCTAACGGGCATCACACACTGATATTGAGTCACTGAATGATTCATGATGCAACAGTCGCGAGTCCGAGTTGTGAGTTGCAAATGTTTGCACCCAATTGAACTGCGAGTGTCGACTCTGTACAGGGCGCATCTAACTTCAAGCCATAGACAAGGAGACATAAAGCCGTTAAGTCTCGCTGGTGTGCGGTGCACACCTGCATGCAATATCTTGGTGATCGTGGTTTGATCTAGGAGGACTCCATTCGACTCGGGGGCGTGGCATTAATTGCCTTGAAGGACGGTTTTTTAAAAACAAAATTAGGTCTTGAGAACAGGAGTAAATGGTAAGAAGTGATACATCTTGTGAGATAAACCAGAGGTATAATGCCTAGACATGGCATATAGAGCGAGGTTCGAAGTTGGGTTAAAGTTGAAATTACATTAACACGTACACCGCCACCTCCCGTTCCTGGGACTCAACTCCCCTGGCACTGTCGGCCTCGTGCCTCGAACTCGTGGAACAGTTTCAATCCACTCTCCTCTCAACTGCCGGTGGCGCTGCCACGAGGACCATTGTTATGCACTCCAACCAGTCACCAGTCCCCGGATGGATAGAGACTGCGCGCTGGTTGTAAAGCTTGTATGAACTATGGTGTTTTCGACAGTTTATATTCCGGGACCCCCGAGGCGAATCTCACGCTGCGGAGTTCCTACTTTCCGTAAACAACCTGATCCAACAGATTCTGCTCGCAAAACCGACATTCCTCGCATCACCGCCTGCAAAGTGTAGGAGAACGTCCGACATGAGACTGCGAAGCTTCTTTCAAGATACGAAAGATGATGCGATCGGTGGCGTTCGTGTCGACTAACAGTATGGTGTACAGTACGTTTCTCAGATCTGCCGGGCGATGTGACGGTGCTTCCTGGTGTCGCGTACCAAATTCCGATATTCGTCTGGATAACTCGGGCGGTAGATCTGTGGTTCTATTTCTGGGTGTGGTTGGATCTCTCCAATATTCCTCGGATCCCCGTTTGATTGACGCCGTGTGTTTAGCCCAGAATCTTTGAACGCCGGCGGTCAATGCGTGAGCTAGTATTTTCTTCGTCTCCCCCACGACCTTTATTGAAAACCTCAATCTGGGAGCGATCTGCTAGTGGAAGCACCCTCTTCAACTCTTCCGCTCCGATCACTGGCGAATATAAGACCGACGGAATATCTTTCCTTGACGGGATTTCGAGGACTGACAGTCATTTTGAATCCTGATCTCTTGAGGATAGAATGGTGCGGGAGAAGGCCCGAGCGCAACTATGACCTACCATCATCCAACTCGCACTCATTTCGGCTTATTTAATTTGCAACACGCTTCTACGTACACAACGTTAACACCCACTAAGAATCAGCTCTAGACAGACCCAAATTGCCTCGCTCGAATACAATGGAGAGCCCATCAATCGTCTCGCCGCGGAAGTTCGGATCCCACTTTTGCAGGATCTCGACAGCCTTGCGTGCGTTGACCCGCCGCAGAACGGTCTCCGCCTCTTCATCGTCGCCTGCGATGTTGGCAACATCCTTCGGCCCGAGAATTGGTCCATCTTCCCCCAGGAGCGCAGAATCCACACGCTTCGCAACGCCCGCTTCTAGCTCAAAGTCGTTCAGATTCAGTGCATGCCCGCAGAACTCCATGGCATTCTGAACCATCGTCTCTGTTACCCCTGGGTCTGTGTCCGCCGTCCCTTGGATTACTGCGGGCGGGTTAGATCAGAAGTAGAACAGAGGCGGCAGACCAACCGGGGCGAATAAAATCGAAGGCGCGGTCAAAGTTGTCTTCGCCTACGTCTGATAGAACGGGAACCGATTGCGAGATCATTTGCTTGTACGCGCTCATGACGACGATCAGGAATCTGCGGGGAGAACATCGTCCCTAGCGCACGAATGCGATCTGAGACGGCGTACCTCGTGTACGATGTGCTGGTCTTCTTGTTATGGAAGTTAATCGCCTCTTCTTCTGTGCACTGCCCACGGATGGAGGCTGCAATTGTGCACGCAGCAGTAAGCCCTCCGGTAAATGCGAGATGCACGCCAGAAGAAAAGAAGGGATCAATCTTCGAAAAATATCAGGACATCAGCATAGGACGGTCAGAGAGGTAATTACGAATGCTGCAATAAATCACTGTCAAAGGGTAGGATGGTCTTTGGCAGCAAGGGAACGAACCTCCAGCATCTCCAGCAATGCGATAGTTCGGACCAGCATACTGCGGCGCAGAGTAGCTGTAGTCACCCGCAGTTTTCACCTCACCGAGGAACTCTGCGTCGCCGAGTAGCGCTTTTAAACCGGGGACGAACTGGAGCTGATTCATGTAGTGTGTGAGATTCACGTCAGGACCAGACACCTCCGCCTTCTTTGCACGGGCCAGATCTTCCCTGAGCACGACGCCCACGGAGACCCGCCCGCCGTGCAAAGGGATGAACCATGCCCAGCCACTTTCATCTTGAAAGTAAGTCCGCAGTCAAAACAAGGAATTCTCAAGAGTGGAAGGTCGCGAACCGGTAAGCGCCTCGAACCATGGCGCATTCTCGCGGCTAGTGCCTGGCATGTACTTATTCGCCCCCGTCCAATACCCCCACCATGCAACACTGCGCAGGGAAGTGTTGAACTTCCGGTTCTTGAGGTATTTAGTCGACATAATGCCGTTGCGGCCGGAGGCATCGACGAGCCATTTGAACTTGACTTCCCCCGTATTTCCAGTATCGGACTTCCACTCGGCTGAGACGGGCTGTTTGGCATTCTCGGGCGAAAAATTGATCGCCGTAACGGAAACCCCTTCATAGACGCGTGCGCCGTTCTCGGAGGCATTCCTCAGCAGGATCTCGTCAAAATCCGCCCGGTACACATTCCAAGACGCGTTGTTAGGATCGGGGTTGATGAAGTCGGTGTCTAATGAACACTGTAAGTTTCCAGCTGCTGAAGGGAAAGGTTATCTCAGCGTACATCCTTCGCGCTTGTTCTGATGGAGCTTTAATGCGGCTCCTACCTATCGTCAATGAGCAACGTGCGGAGTAAAATGATGATTGTGGCCTACTTTCACGGTGAACCCGAAGTCGCTGACCTTCTGCTCTGCGCCGATGAAGCGCAGGAACAGTCGGCACGAGGCAACCATACTTTCGCCGATGTGGTACCTCGGGAAGTGTTCACGCTCGAGGAGCGTGACCTCGAAGCCCTCTACCCATTGCATCGTTAGTACATGGTATGACCTAAATATACGACATTCTGCTCACCTCGGGCAAGTGCGGCAGCAGTGAAGGAACCAGCAGGCCCTCCGCCAATGACGAGGATCTCGGTCGAAGTGGGCTACAATGTATTCGATTACGTTGACTTCAACCCTGTAAGAAGTGCACATACGATGTCGGAAACTGGCATGGGAGGAGTGTAGGCTCGAGGCATTTCAGCTTGAGTAGGTCCACCGCTGCTTTATATGAGCCTCTGACAGTCGCGATCATGACATGCTTACCGAAAGCCGTTGAGATCACTGATCAGCGCGCAGTTGTCATGTAGCCTCAGTGGGTATGAATAGTCGGCAAGGTCCAAGCTCAATTCGGGTTAAGCGATGTATTGAGGAGTTCCTATCGGAAGCCGTGGACACCAGGGATTTATTGAGATCGTGGGAACGCTAGTGGGCGACAGTGGGAAAATTGGCACTAGAAAGACAAAACCAAGCTGGGCTGTGAAGTTTCAAGCTCGGGGCACCCTCTCCGGTAGGGTTGAACGCTCTTGGCGTAGATGAAGGAGTAAGGCACCAACCAGGGCCCAGCATCGCCAGAGTGATCTGAAGTTTTGATTGATGAAGTAGCGCAGATGTGCAAATAATCCAGCTACGTTGCACGCCATTGGCCGACTAAATTGTAGCGGACAAGGGGGTGCCGATCTGTGAATAACGGAACCGGTGTCGGTTTTTGAAAATCTGTCCCGCCCGACGGACCAACCAACCACGGAATATCCCCATAAGGGAATTTATCACGTGTGTCGCTTTCAAATATTGCCAGCTCGCGCCCAACAGCGCTCCTGCCACGAAATCCAGCCATAAATACAGTTTTATGCCTTCAAGATGTCCTTCCATACTAACTCTGGAGTTACTGCATATTTTTTTGTTCAATCTCAAGCTTTCACTGAGTGTCATCAAGAGAGTGTCGCCTGATGCCTACTTCTCATTTTTGGTATGATTACTGGCGGCTGTGACATTCATTTGATTTTTGACGTGCAAGTCAACCAGTTTTTCATGATTTCACACATCAACCAACGAAACTCATGTCCGAATCGGGCAATTTGGTCTTCGGGAGGCAAGATAGCCTTCCATGAAGCTCAGAGAGCCTTTTAGGAATATCTGGAGGTTCACAGAAGTCGGATAGACCACTGTCCAGCCCCTCAAACTGTGGTTCCCAGAAAAAAAAATCCGGCCTGACGGCCGAACCAACCGACCGACACCTGGTCCGCCATTCACGGATCGGCACCCCCTTGGTAGCGGAGACAGGTAACGAGCCCAAAACGCCATTAGAGCCGCAGCGCCTCCGGCCTTAAGCACCAACTGGAACATTGAAATCAGAAACACTAAAGAAGTTTGGGGTGTCAACTTGTACCCTCCCGGAAGATAAGACGACTAGGCCAAAGATAAAGCAGCAAACTGTGGGTGGGGGTGGGAATATTAATGATGGCGAGGTGAAGCAGAATCAGACGGTGTCGGCAATGTGGGATGGAAGGAAGGGCACCCCATTGTGTTTGGTTTGGTGGGGCCGGCCGGACAGCTGATACAGTATTTGCCCACGAGATCTTGTGGAAGCCTCGCTTCGAAATTTGACGCCCGTGAGACGCACAGTCGGTATATTGGCACAGTGCCGTAGTCAGCGGGTAGCCGTTAGGCGGGTAGGTAGGTAGGTAGGTAGCATTACACGGCACGGTCCCGCTTAGGATTACACAATGTCGTGGTGCAGAGATCGTTTCCAACTTGGTTATCAAGCGCACATAAGATGCCAATCACGGCATCGTGTAGTTGCGAGGCAGCCTGAGATACAGTCGACTTCATCAGAGTTCCCACTCTCCCACACTCAGCCCGCAGAATGTCATATCGATAGCAATTAAGATAATTGCGGCTGGGCCGCGTTACCAGCCGCCGGGCCTGCGAGGCGGGACGTCGGACAAGATGCAGTGGAGGCGCCTCCGCGCGAACGAGGTGGTTCCACATGTTGTCAGAGTCGGCCTGAAAATCGAAAATGCAAGGAGAGGCGGAAACAAGATGCTTGGAAGTGTGCCTCGCATGAATACGTAATGCTCTGGGCGCAAGTACCTCGCGTGTGCCCTGACGAGATATAGAGTGGAGGAGAATGCAAATGGAGTCAAGCGAAGAACCGTAGCAACGGCGATTTTATTTGAGCTCGACATGCGCAGGATTTTGGGAAGCGGAGGGAGCAGATAAGAGAGTGTGAAACCAGAGATGTCTGATTTGTGTCTGATGAACGACATGAAGGCAAGAGTTAGCGGCTAACCGAGTCGATTGATGCCGTTGTGATCTCGGCGTATCTCGGCATCTCGAGACTATTGAGCCTCAGTGGTTGAAGCTCCCAGTGAGAATCCCCTATGCCCAGGTCTGCCCTGATCTGCTCAAAACTGCCCACTCAAAGTATGGCAGATATGGGCAGACCTGGGCAAAGGAATGAGCCTATTGCGGATGTCATTTTTAACACAGTATGCCGACGTATGCCCAGTTCCGCCCAATTTCTGTTTAAATCTGCCGCGCTCTGCTCACATATGCCCCCTTATTACCCTGCTTCCTTTGTTCAATTACTTAGAAATTCATATGATTCACTTGCTACTACTACAAGAATGAGATACACGAAAGTCGCAGCGTCCCCACCCGCCCGTTGCCATCTGGCTCGTCCCGCGGATGGAAGAACACACAACCCACGTGCGTTTCGAGAAACCGGTGCGGCGCGCGGTATGGGGATGCGAGATTGGCGGATGCGAGTGAGAACGATCGATCGGAAGATGGGTGACGGTGCGATGAGACGGCGTGCTGTGAGAGAACACGGTTAGGATGCGCGGGGAAGGAAATACGGAGGACGCACACGATGACGCGCCAGTCGAAGTGAAGGGGTGGTTCGGAGGCATCCAAGCACTGAAGACGATTACTATGTGCGCGAGATGTTCGAAGTAAAAACATACAGAGAATTCTCAACCGCGGCTGAGGCGAGCAAGAGCGCTGTGAGGAGGATCGCGCGCCCTGTTGATGGCAGAAAATGAGCACAAGCTAAAAAGACAGATAAATGCGCACGGTAGTATCGATGTAGCGGTGGCGGACGCCGACGCGGTGTGCACAGCGTTAACGAGCGCTCAGGTGTCGCTGAGAGCGATGATGATCGGGGACGCACTGAGGAGCGCTGGAAATATGCCACACTACAGTCATTGTCACTACTACAGTCGAAGTCGGCACGACGTCGTGACGCACAAATCAGCAGGACAGGTCTTCAATCGAGGTAGCTACTAATCTGATCCCGTGGCTCATCTCATGCGACGCGTAGCAGTCCAGAGAAGAAGTTCAGCGCGACTGCAACAGACGAAGCGACCGTGACGCGTCAAACGCGCATCGCGTCGATTCGATTCATCGCGCGGGCGACACGTTGGTACGAGGGAACGTAGGTCGGAATGTAGGCACTGGATCGATGGCTCAGGGGGCAGAGGAAAGGAGGGCGGGCGGGCGGGCGGGCAATGGTGGTGGTAGGAAACAAGGAGTGATTCAAACTCCGACTGATCCCCCGTTTGAGATGGTCCGTGCGCGCGCGGTTTCCGTGGCGCGCGAACTTGGCATTTCTTGAAGGCAACGGCAAAGTTTAGGAAATTTTCTACGAACCAGAGTAAAATAAATCACAGATCCCGATTTTCTGACGAGCGGCAGAGGGCGGCAGATTCGGGCAGAAATGAGCACCAGTCGGGCAGATACGGGCAGATGTCGGCAGATCCGAGTCCCGGCATAGGGGATTCTCACTGAGAACGTGGAAGTGCGTGCTGGCAGGCAATCGAATTTGTTTCACGTCCTCATATGGAGATCACCAGAGTGTTCAACCAGGAAGAGCTTCAGGCCTTCTTTGGCGGAGCGGACTCGGGGATCGACGTTGCCGATCTGAAGGCACACGGATAAGATTATGACGGGGCATCATGGTGGCGTTTTGGAATGTGCGTCACCACCCATTTGTTCAATCTCGTGATGAGCCTGAGGCGGTCTATGACGCGCCGGCAGTCGTGTATCAGAAAGAACGCGACGGTCTGCATTTCGTGACGAGCTGCAGCCGTGCGCCGCTCATGTTCATGTTCCGTCCTTGCCCTTTAACTCGTCAATGGTTGAAAAATCTTCGTCGCTTTCATGGGCTTCGAGGAAGTTCGAGCATCTGCAGCCACCCTTCACCATCCAAGACATAGGCGACACGGACGCGCATCTCCCCGTCTCGGCGACGTGCAACTTCCTTCTCGTGCGTACTGGTTTATTTTCTTCTTTTTGTGTGGACACAATACTCACACACGCGTAGCTCCTGCGGTATCAAGATGAAGCTCCTTGCCGCCATCATCTCTGAATCGAGGTTCTGAGCTCTGCATCTTGGATGTGAAAGGCTACTTCGCCAGTGTTTTTACTGCATCTTGACTGAATGGTCAGGGTAGGGACCAGGAAATTATCGGACGCTACCTTGTGAGGTTAGTTTCTTAGTCCCCGATTTGGTATGCACTGGCAAGAAATGCTAGTGAAATTGTTTTTTCTTATTCCCAACAGGCTGGGAGACTATTCTACTTTATTGCCTTGCAGTAGCATTTGAGCTACGAAGATACTCAAGCCAATCGAGTGAACCTCATCAGCAAATTCAACTTGAAGCACCTACCGAAGCACTTATCGAATCGACTCAACACCCTGACATTCGGGCACAGTTATACAGGAAGGAAGTCCTGCTGGTGCATGGTGGACGTCTGCGTTTGATGAGGGTAATCGATCGTTGGAGGCAGGAGAACCCTGTTCGATTCGGGGCAGGACATTGACACTACAGACCGGTCTTTTTCCCCTCTTCCTCAAATAATAATAAATAAGTGGGCTGGCACACTTTTTCACTCCCTTTCGTCAAGCCCTCAATTTTCCACGTCCTTCCACCAATGCCAACTCCTCGGAGGAATCGACTCGTAAATTTAAAGTGTCGCACGTCGCTATGGAAGCACAGTCACCGCTGACAGACAGAGGCACGTAAGACAATCGGAATTACGCTCAGTGAGTCAGTCTGCTGCACAAGTGGCATAGATTGTTAGGACTTACTTAGAACATTGCACTCCTGCCCCGAGGAGGTGAGCGGAGACGAGACAGCGTTCATTTGAGGCATGTACTCATGTCCATCTTAAATATGGCTGCAATTTATACTAATGGGACACTAATTTCACCTACCCAGGCTGTGGGCGAGCCACTTAGAGGGTGCATTTACGTGTGCCTATGGATCTGAAACCCATTTGGTTGTAATTCCATTAGTGCGGAGGTAGATCGACCACGCGCAGGTCTATGTTACGTGAAGATTGGCAGTGGCGCCGGCTCGGAACTGGAGCCGCTTTTAATTATGGTTTCCTTCCTTTCTTCCTTCGCTTCCATAGGCCACGACCCTTCGAATTCTTTGCGAAAATCCCAGGAAAATCCCCGGTGTTTGGTTAGTGTAGGACTTCAGCTCGACCTTAGACGTGCACCTCCCAGCTGCAAACTCGCCGTATCTTCTGCAATGGACTCTGAATCCCCATCTACTCCTAGTACTGCATCGCATATGCCGCGCAGAATCGTCCTGCCGAGCATCCACGAGATGTTCCCCAAGCACATCGTCCCGCGCACTATACCGTCTTCTGTCTCTCACCCGCTCAGCTTCGACCCTGCACCAGTGGGGACACCACAAAGCTTCTCCTTCGATGTCCTCCAGAGCCACGTGCGCGCCGGGTCGCTGGAGCACATCATCTCGAGCCGCCCTTCGGCGCGCGCTCCTGTACCCTCCCCGCACCTCTTGCCAATGCGCGCCGCCTCCTCAGTCGACGGCGAGGCAGACACAGAAGTAGACGAAGAAGAGGAAGGCGGTGAGGAAAAGAACCTGAAGCATGTCTGCCAGACATGCGGGAAGCGCTTCAACCGCCCGAGCAGCCTCCGCATCCACGCCAACACGCACACCGGCGCCACCCGTGCGCTCCCCTTGTCTTCTACGCGTTGAAAATATGGTTTACTAACTCCACAGCTTTCATCTGCCCGCACCCGGGCTGCGGCCGTGCGTTCAATGTCAACAGCAATATGCGCCGCCACTTCCGCAACCACGGCTCCGCGTTCGCCCTCCCCCGCGCCTCGAAGTTCGACCTGCCTGTGAGCCCGCTGCTGCAGACTGGGCTTAGAATCGGAAGCGCGGAGTGGCGCGAGTTCGACTTTTCGTCTTATCCACCCAGCTCTTTATCCTATTCGCCCGATTCTGCGTTCTCAGCCCGCTCGTTCTCAACGTCCTCAATTCATTCGTTCTCTGCTGCGCCTGCGCTGCTCGAGCCGCCTGCATACGCGTGCGCAAACCCGCCAGACCGTGGCAGCGCAGGAGGGGATGGCGGGTGGGTGTGGCCGTATTGCGAGAGCGACGTGCGGAGTGAGCCGCGGTAGCATCTCTTCGTCCTTGGTGCAATATTATCTTGCTATATTTTTGTACTGTAGCTTACACTCGAGTTCACATGTTATGTATCACCAGAAACTGAATCAAGCGTACACCCTCCGCTTGATTACGAGCTATCCAATATCCAACAGTGAACTGCCGCTCCGAATTCTAAGCGCGAGTCGTAACCCGGTGGGAGTATTCAATTTCAACCATGGATAGCCAGGGACACCTAAGACCAAGAATCAGCCCCGTTAGTGCGCGCCGCACGCCTGCATTCCATACCCAGCAGGTTTGAAACATTTGTGTAGGACGTTCGACTCGGGGGCGGGACATAGTGCCATACTGTATCTTTTTCCCACCTATGGTAAGTTTAAAATACTTACCAGGTAAGTATTGGAGCGTCATACGTGCAAGCGCAATTCAAGGACACGTTGAAGGAAGAAAAAATCCCGCTGGTGCGCGGCGCACACCTGCGATTTATACGCATAGCGTCCGTTCATTGTGCAAGAGGACCCCGTTAGATTCGGGGGGCGGGACATATCGCAGCGCTCCCCCTTTTTTCCTTCCCCGCCTCCAACGCAGGTCAGTTTAACCGCGTCTCCCTTCACAGACGTTTCAATGAAACTTGTACCTCGGTTGTTGAACATCCGTTATGGCCGTCGACTCCCGGGCTCTATACACTTGAATGGACAAGACCAGGGACTCACCAAGGCAGAAATGAGTCCCGCGTTGGTTGGAGACATTTGCGCAGGACGACCCCGTTCGATTCGGGCGCTGGATGGGGTCCCACAATCACTGCGTTCAGCCGGTCTCTAGACCACTGACTGGTCTAGGCGCCTAGACTGAGTTAAGCACGCCTAAATGCCCACATGCGTCGAGATCAACCAGCCGACACATGACGAGCCTAGTCTAGGCCCTTAGACCTGACTAGACCTGACTAGACTGACCTCGACACGCTTCATCTATGTGTCCCGTCTACATCCCAGCTTCCAAGGATCCAGTATGGCACTGTTGGTCGGGGGACACGGCCCAGGATTTCCGTAGTAAGGCGGCGTACGCGCGTTCCCAAACATGGCCAGAGACGGTGCGCCCGTGGCAGTTAACGACAAAGAAAGAGTGATGTTATTGCGGACGGCACACTATGGAGCTGACGCAGTATGATATTCAATATGATTTAGGTTGAAAAGCAACTTTCAACCTATTCCCGGTTGACTGTAGGTTGATTTATTCCAACCTATTTTTAGGTTGAATTGTATCCTATAAAATTCATCCTATCAGCGAGTTATATTCAGTCCGACACTCCTGGGGCCTGAATCAACCTATGCCGATATCAACCTATCGCAGGTTGATTATTCACCGAAGCTCAGAGTACAATCCTCGGTGTGCCATGAAATGCTCTACACCTCAGCTACAATCTTCCATTGCAGGAACTAGATTTCCGGAAACCTCTCGAGCTTTGAGTTGTGTACACCTAAGGAGCCTCCGTTTTGATCACGTGGGGGACCTCTTAGGTACCTTTTCTTGTACTAGTAAAAGGTACCTAAGAGGTCCCCTCCGCGAGGGAGGTTCCGCCGTTTCTATTTATGTAATTTCCACGTGCCGCGTGCCGCGTACCTGCCACCTCCCGCGGTGCCAATCGTGCCTCCGTGGCCGGGCTCCTGTTCTCGGAGGCCTCCGTGGTGAATATCAAACAGTGTTTCAATGCAGGGAGAATATGGTACAGATCTATCCCTAGATAAAATCTAAGTGGTAGTGTGTGGAATTAATGAAGAGAGCCAGTCCCGGTTAAAGTAATTGGCAGCAATACCCAGTGGTCCCAAAAAACATCGGAGCCCTCCGCGCACTCCATCATTCACCTCGCCGCGGGCATTTGGGATAGCACCGACTGCGGGAGCCCTTCGAGATACCCAAGGGATGCCCATGTTCCTTGTAGTGGCCTTGATTAATTAGCTGGTGTAATTGGCAGGCGGGTATAGTAGGCCACCGTGCACGCGAGACAGAGCATGGGTAGACGTAGGGACAGGGACCGCAGGAAAGCAGGAAAGACAAGCAGAGGTATTGCAAGACTATCTTGCAGACGAGCGCATCTAGCGGGCCGCGGTTGAAGTACACGAACGTGACATGCGGAGGCCACCGTACGTATAACCGTGCACATGAAGGAGAGGGCTACGAGACAGAAACCATTGGACGTTAAAAGTAGTAGGTGCGGTTGTTGGTAGGCATCACAACTTTGAGGCGGGCGGGAATATTCGAATGTAGTATGGCGGCGCCATTATAGTAGCCAATGGTCATCGTTAGAGCTCCCCATGACGGTGTTGCGCGCAGGCAGCGCACTCCGATCCCAAAGCTTCTAGACACAGGGAGTAGCAAACTCTGTGGAAGTTGTAAAGCAAGAGAAAGCACAAGCACGGAGGTCGGAGGGATCTCGGTGGTGGAAGCCTCCATGTCAGAGGTCAACTGCTTCCAATTGATACTAACTTGCTTAAAGATGTTTTGAGATTTAAAAATCGGAGAATGTGTTTCCAGAGGCAAAAGAATAGACCGCGCGTTTTCAGTCCACTTGCAAGGAAGCATATTTTGAAGAGGAGGGTTCCGTCATGACGGAGGTTTGATGGAGGTTCCGAGATCACTTTGCAATGTCACATTATCATATGGGAGTAGTTCGCTGAGTGCCGACTGAAGGATACCAGAGGCTGGGGAAGAAGCGAGGAAAAGCAATGAATCGGATCATGCCGGTGCCCTCCGATCGCCGTCGTGATGCTTTTGTTTAGAACCGCGACGTCAACCTAACGTCAGGCACATCTTTCGTACAACCACACAACCTATGTCTACCACCAACCGCTCTATAAGGAGGCCACCTCCCCCACTCCGCATCCGGGCCTCCTTCGGCTTTCATTCACGTAACAGCCATCAGCCAATGAGAGGTCGAATAACGGTGGGTCCAATTTGTTTTTTTAATATCTCACTCAACACTCAGGTTGAACTCTGTGATAAAACATAGAAATTGGTCGGTGCCCTTCCCGGATGGCCTCCGATTTTACCCCAGATTTTTCCAAGGTCTGTACAATTTGTGTTTTGCGTGTGCAAGATTTGACCCCAAAGACGCTTATAGTTTCATTACAACTTCGACTTGATCCACTACCAAGTTCATGCACCATTGCACCAAACCCCTCATTGCCGAATAGTCAGCCTCCGCTGGTAAGGATAGGATTGTTGAGTATGCTCAGACCTCCTTGGGCCGTATTTTACTGTTCCTTCCGGCCTAATTTGCCTCATCGACAGGAGCCCCTATTTAAACGAAATTGCCCGCGCACATACTCCACACATCCGGGACTTGTGAACTACCACCCATAAAGGTGGTTTACACCCCCTCCACTGTATCTCTGACGCTCACGCCTACCTGGAGTGAATTGCCGTACTCCCGGAGCTCCTCTCAACGAGCCGGAACTTTCCTTCTGTACAGTGTTGCCAGCGGACGCAATCTCAACAGAAATAAACCTCAAATGGTGAAAGTAAGAGATATCATTCGTGAAATACGTCAAAAAGCACTGTAGAGGGTGGTCGCAAAGCCGATCATCCGTATCTGGAGGCCTACGAGTGTCCAACTCCTCGCTTAAGCATCATTCCGCACGGCTTCAAAATGCGTGAACTGAAGGAGAATGGTGTGTCTCACGTTCCGATTTCACGAACTAGGGCTGCAAATTTGGATGGATAAACTTCGCGATGAGGTGAGCTGATTACCTGTGCGGTGGGAGTCTCTAATAGATTCTTTGGAGGTATATGATATCTACTTTCCTCAGCAAGTCATTGGGCAGCACTATCTACAATGGTTGGTCCGCCACGCAATTTTCTTATTTGTATGACTGATAGTTCTTGGATTAAGTGTCGCCTCGGTGGCCTCCTTATATCCCGAGTTGAATATAATATCGGTTGATTCTGATTATGAACCCAAGGCTAAAATCAACCAAACGTCAACTAGCATTGTTTCAACGGAGGCCGAGAGTCGATCAACAAAGGTGTTCCATTTTTTGTGACAACCGCATGCTCACAAAGAAACCAGAGGGGAAACATCATGATCATGGAGACAACACAATCGAAATTCTTCCGGACGTAAATTGGGCTTGGTGAGGATGCTCAAGTAGCAAGCCCCGGGGTGGATGAAATCGGAAGGCACCGATGGACGGAGGCCACCGAAAGTTGAATGGAAAGGCCAAGACCCATCCGTCTACTGCTGGTCCCAAGCCTCCAACACCAGCTTCCATGGCATCGGGCTCTGTGCGAGCAAGCACGCGCTTAGGAAAGATGTGCCGGTGGAACCGCATCAGGTTCTCGTTCTTCCACTGCGGCTCGCTAGACCCGTCTGCCTGCAGGATAGTATTGCAATACCTCTGTCTGTCATCGCTGCTTTCCTATGGTTCCTGTCCCTACGTCGACCTGCGCTCTGTCTCGCGTGCATGGTGGCCTCCTCTACCCGCTTGCCAATTGCGTGAGCTAAGTCACCACGGCCACCGCAATAAATACGGGCATCTCTTGGGTAGCTCGAAGGGTTCCCGCATGCGGTGCTGGCCCAAATGCCCTGGGCGAGCTGAATGATGGATTACGCGGAGCCCGCCGAGTTTTTTTGGGACCACCCGGTAATGCTGCCAATTACTTCTTTAACTTCTACTTCTGTTCTGTAACCTACCACTTTGATTTCATCGAGGGATACATCTGTATTACAGTATTCTCCCCGCATATGCATTGAAATACTGTTTGATATTCAACATGGAGGCCTCCGAGGCCAGGAGCCCGGCCACGGAGGCACGATTGGCACCGCGGGAGGTGGCAGGTACGCGGGACGTGGAAAGTACATAAATAGAAACAGCGGAACCTCCCTCGCGGAGGGGACCTCTTCGGTACCTTTTACTAGTACAAAAAAAGGTACCTAAGAGGTCCCCCACGTGACCAAAACGGAGGCTCCTTAGGTGGTTGTGTATGGGGACTGGCAACGTAAAGGGTTTTGATGGCAGTTTGCAATCGGCCCTCGCTGCAGCCTCAACCGTCAACATTCTGGGCAGACTTTGACTGAGGAATCTCTTCGGTCTTATATTACGGAGGGAATGTTCGGAGTCGATTTTTAATTTTGTCCTTTGGTCGTCCCCAGGCAAATTCTTTCGGAGTTGAAGGGCCATTTCACAGCCATTTTCCACAATTTATAAACCTTTTTGTAAGCAAATTTTAAAAATTCTGGCCCGAACATTCCCTCGAGATTCATCCTATATGCCCCTCAAATTTTATTTGAGATCATAGAGTCACTGTAGAAGCCTGGGGCGAAGACCGACGCAGAACAAACAAAGGACAAATAGACATTTGTTTGGCGGTGATTGCCCGTCCCCATTGTGTACAGCTCGACTAAGGAAGTCGTTTAAACTCCGACAATCCACGTGGCCAAATGGCGTGATTAGGCGTGATCGTTGATGAACCACCCTCGCCCTCGTGCTTTCTCCCCCCATCTCATGTCCTTCTCCTGCGTCACCGTCTTCCTCCTGCTTCATTCGCCTTGTGCCTGCAAGCAGCAAGACTTCAAGCTACCAAGCAATCTCCAAAAAACTCCCCTCCTGTTGTCAATGCGTGCCTATCCTCTCCCGCTTGGGCTTGGGCTTGGTTCTCTGCATGTCAAGAGTTACTACCAACTAGAACCTGATTCTCTAGTGAATGACACCGGATTCCCTACCCCAGCATTCTCTGTTTCGATCCGCTTAGCTGGCTATAGCATAGGTGAGTTCCGTGCTTCGCCTGTCCATGCCGGTTCTGACTTCTGTTTTAGAATTTGGTACTCGCGTCAGTCAAACAAAGCGTGGAGTATTGGGAATGTGTCATGAAGAGAAAGAAATGCTCAGTAATGCTTGGTGCGTAACTGTCTTTCGACATTGAATCTGTTTGACTTAGGTAACCATTAGATAACGGGGTCCGAGTTGCTCTATCAGCCATGCGCATCATGGTTCTGTGCAGGTTGCCCGTCTGAGTCATGCCAGTCGTACGTCTCGTCTCCCTGCTATTTGCCCCCCTTCATTTCCCTCCAGGTCTGTCGTGCGCTACTGACCGGCGGCCACAGCCCCATGGTTAGCTGTACAAATCTCGAGACCTGGTAGCCCTTGATGTGGATGATGTGTGGCGCGGTCACCGGTGGTACTCGGAAGGGGAACAGCTGTAGGCCCAGCGGGCAGCTGTGGGCGGGTATATATACTGTTTATACGCAATCAATATATTATCAATTGTTATTCAGCCAAGGACCGAATGAAAATCAACTGTCTACAGGTTACTAGTAGGACGGCCCCAATATGCTATAATAGGCTGATAATCCGCCGGAATCGCTGGTTGGGTGATAGGTTAAAAGTGACGGTTTTTTGGTTAGTTATTATGCTAAGATCATCGACCAATACCCGTATATATTCTAACCTACGTCCGCTGAATATCAACCTAGAAACCATTGTATTACATCCTATAGCAGGTTGAAACTTAGGTTGATAATCATGCGGTTTGGCCACCCTAGAGGCAACAATCAATAATGATGAATAATTGTTGGGAGCGGATCGTACTAGGTGCAGCCGTTCAGCGGCCGCGGAACTCCGAACGCAAGTACGGTACACTGAAGCCAAATGGCAGAGAACGGAGGACAGGGCATAGACACGGACGTGGCTAGGAAATGAGGCAGAGCTAGACGCATCGGTCGATGCGAACTCTGCTGGCCTTCCCATCGCTAGTCGACGATTCGTCTAGGCGGTGCCGAGGTGGCTTAGATCAGTATGGTCTGGGCCCATAGACATAAATAGACTGACCTCGGCAGACCTGCCGATCGCTAGATCAAGCCGCGTCTAGGGACCGGCTGAACGCAGTGAATGGATCTCTTTTTCTCTCGTCTGTGGGGGCTTATGGAGATTACAACATGGTAAGTTCGAGTACCTGACGCGCGGGCGTCCCATCGGTCCTCATCACTTGGTTAATGGTTAAAACTGCAAACTGTGAGTTGTAAAATACTTCGGCATTTCGAAGCTGCAGCTTTCAACCCGAGACACAGGACATTGAGGGTGGGTGTGGCCGGCACACACATATATCCCGTACTCGTGTATGCGACAGAACCTCGATTGGCGCCGTCATCGGCACACACGGCAGACCCGCTCGTCCCTTGTGCCGTCCATCAAGAGTCGGGTTGCACCACCGGCACAGCATCGGCATCCTAAATTAATTCTGGCGCACCTTCGAAGTTCCCGTCGCGGAGCTCTAGAGATATTATCACGCCTCTGAAGATCACCATAGGACGAAGCTCACATTTCAGCTCTTCGTTGTTCGCCCTCTGTGCTCGTCAATTTTCAACCCCGATCGCTTGACCATCAATTCTTGTAACATGATGTGAGATATTCAAGTGGGATTCCACAAATTCTGCAGGAGTGCATTGAAGAGGGAAGTCTCGCTGTGCCCCTACATGGTCAGATGCATCGTCCAGGAGACAGGAATAAGTTCCGCGGAGTCCGGACACTTTCTCTGTCGCATGCAAGAGTCCTAGCCAACCAGGAATCAGAACTAACCCGCTGTCTAGGGGCAGCCACGTTTGTCGCCTCCCTGGCGCTGAACGGTTGACTCCACGACACAACTCCGAAAATGTTTTTGATAAGCAGATCAATATGATTCAAGTCAAAGGCAACGGCATCCGCCAAGCATCCACAGAAGCAAACGAAAGTAAACCGGGGAGGGAGGTACCACAACATTCGCGCCCCCCAAGTTTTTCTCATTGCTCATTACAAGTGTTATAAAACGATTTGTATTGGATTTGGATCACCGCCGATCGGCTCCTCCACGGTGCAGCCAATGAGAATTCAAAAATCTCGGCTAGAAAACGAAAATACGCTCGGTAGCTCGCTCGCTAATAATCTTCAATCTCTGGTGATCTCTCGTGATTTATAGACCCTCTGCCGAGGGCGCGGCCCCCGCTCGGATCTCTCCGGTCGCTGATAAGCAACCTTCACCTGACGTACGCGAAACGATAGCCCCATTCCGAATCCCCGGAGTCGTTATAATAATATCATGAGCCACGTTGGGCCCACGCGACGAATGCGCCTATCCTCCCCATCGTCCTCGCCAAATGTCTTTTGAAATCCCTCCCGACATTGGTCGACGGTACGCCGGTTCTCTTTTCTGGTCAGCATCATCGTGTTCATAAAATGCGGATGAGCAAGGACGGCCCCAGAGGCAAGTGCGCCCGCTATCATCACTCGGAGTCCGTCGATTGTAAGCTTACTTGCCCGCTCCAGCTCTATGGGATGTTTTTCAACTATGGGCTGATGGGCTCGCTGCTCGTTCAAGTCTGTGTGTCTTGTACCGCGACTTCGCGACCATGCGCTAATGGATGGCTAGACCACTATTACGGCTCTTTTCCCAAGGACCGGACGATCACAAAGGTCATAGTGTACGGCCTATTCGTCCTTGAACTCGTACAGACGGGGATCATGAGCTACTTTGCGTACGCATCCTTGTGCCCTTTCTCCGGATGCGCATCGCTGACGGAATTAATATCTTTGCCAGGTACACGATCTTCGGCTCGGGGTACGGGAACCTCGAGGTGTTCGATAAGAGCGCGCTGGAGTGGTTCCCGGTATGCATCCTGGGATCGCTCATTGCGGGGATCGTGCAGCTCTTCTACGCGTATCGATTGCACGTCTTCTCGGGGTCGAAATCGCGGGTGGAATTGTCGCGTTTGTAAGATTCAACTGCTTCTCGAATTCGCGACCTCGATCACTGACGTCCCTCACAGTTGGCCCTTCTGCAAATCAGCTCGGGAATCGCACAGGGTGTCATCAGTAAACTCACCATCGACCGCTCTAATTTAACGGAGAGGCCCATTTGTGTCACCGTCAGCGGCTTGCTGGTTGGGTCGCGGGGCACGATCGCTCACCCTCCTCCGTAGATTTGGTTGCTCAGCAGCGCCCTTTGCGATATCGTCATTGCAGGATCCATGTCATACTATGCAAGTCCCTGGCGCAGAACCTTGCGCACTTCTCATCACTGATCATGCGCACAGCTCAGACGAAGTCAGCTCATATCTCCGCGCTTAAAGGACGCTATCACGAGAATGGTGCGCTACACCGTCGAGACCGGTGCCATCACAGGTGCGAATCCAATCCCCCTCTTCATTCAGCCGCCCTGACGCATTCCCCAGCGGTGGTCGCCGTCGTCCAGGTCGTCGTCCAGCTCGCGTTCCCCAAAAACAATTTCTTCGAGACGCCTAGTTGGACGCTGGGCAAACTCTACTCGAACAACCTCCTCGCACGTCTTCCCCCTCTCATTCACATCTACCCGCGAACTAATTGGCGTCGTGCTACAGGTGCTCTTGAACGCCCGGGCCGTCGTCCTGGGCGGGCGAAGCCACATTGCATCTTCGGAACGACCGTACCCCAATGAGATCAATCTTGACTCTAGAGGCGGTATTGCGCCTGGAAGGACCGACGACTCGCTTGGAAGCAGCATTAGATTTCACCATGGCGACGTCACGGAGGTCCATGTACGGGCTACCAAGGAGGAAGGGAATAAATATGGGTCCAGCGGCACTGGGACGTTGGAGCGCGATGCCGAAGTGTAAGAATGTTAATTGCTGGGACTTTCATGTTGGGGACGAGTTTTCGCGGGCAAGAGCCAGGTAAGTGGACCAGGAATCAGCCTCGTTGGTGGCACCTGCATCCATTAAACCACCAAGACGGTCGTCCCGTCCCTCCCTGAAAGCGGACTGGATGCGGGCCGCCCCGTTCATTAGAACTCTATTAGAAGCCAGGTGAATCGGCGTCGGCGCCCACAGTTATCGACTCCCGCGCTGTGCCTGAAACTGAACCTATACAAGTTTAATTTAGAACCGCCGGAGTAAGTACCAAAGTAGTGGAAGTGGAAGTGGAGGTGCGGGATCATTGTGACGGGGTAGGCGACTGATGCGCCCGGCGTTATCTCTCATGCGCAGAGTTCTACTGTTCTCTGCCACTGACCATTTCCTTCCTTCACATTTAACCAGTCCCGCCTCCTTTCGGCTTTCTACCCCTGAAATGCACGGTGCCACCCCGCCGTGGACTACTATGATGCCGCGGGACCATCCGGGACGAGGACAACGAACATCTTTAGACCGAAAGTAATCAAGTCAAGTGCGCCACACGCACGGTATAATGCCATTCACTGTCTTCCCTCCCCTCGAGCTTCCACAAAGGCCTGTCCCTCGGGATGCCACTGAGATGATTTCAAAAGCACGAACTGCTTATCAAATAAAGCTTTTAACCGCTGCCTTCATTCCGGACTCGGAGGGGCGCACACGCCTCCAAGTGAGAGATCAGGAGGCGGGTGAGATGCGTGACAGACACCAGTGGAAGTGGAAACGGTGGGCGTAATTTCACTTCCATTAAACTTCGTTAATGGAAGTGGAAGTCGTGTCAGTGGAAGTGGAAGCCACTTCCACTTCCACTACTTTGGTCATTCCTCGAACCGCCGAGACGCTCCGAGTCAGTCCGCCTCCAGCGCCTGTTCCATCCTAGATTTGCGCCAGCTAGACCGCGTCGTTATCCGGATAAGCATATGTACATCCGAGCTGCTTGATTGCATGCTCATGCGACATTCAAGCCCCTCCAACGGAAGAGACTCGCTGAGATTCCTATTCGTTCCGAATTCGAGCACGGTACTCGGATCACCGGAATCAAAATCCGAGTTCAAGTCGCTTTAGTAAGTAGACATAATTTCTCCAGCCACCTCCAAGCCCCGCGGCTTGCGCATCACCCCCTCGGTATCTTGTCTTTCCGTCAATAATATCCCCGTCTGCTTTGCTCGGAAAGGCGGCTCACAAGACGGACGTTGAGCGTTGAAAACGTTTAGAGACTCCCATCGATTCATAAACTTGACAGTTACAATGAAGGGACGCGAATAGTTCCTCAGAAATCCCGAAAGGCCAAGAAATTTGCGCCGAATATTAAACATTCACCAAATATCATACAAGACAAAAGTCCTCTTTAACATCGAATCGGCGTGCTTTGGATATCAGCTTTCTACCGCCCCTCTTCAACGGTCGTCTTACCTCCTTCTTCACCTCGCGACATGCCCCCTTCCCCCGCGCCAACTTTCCCGTCGTCTTGAAGGCCTCGGCTATTTCCTCTTCCAGCTGTTCCACGTCCCACGGGGCTCCCAGCTCCCTCACCTCTTTCTGGAACGCCTCATTGTCCCACCCCCAATAACTGCCCCGGTACGGACACATCTCGTAGTGGCACCCGCAGCAGTCGCAGGCGCGTGGGGGGAGGACACGTATTGGAAGTCCAACACATGGGCATCAAACTCATCCACGTAAAAGCCGCAGTGGCCGTCGATGAGCGCGAGCGAGGGTCCGTCGCGCAGGCAATGAATTCGGTCGACTGCATGCAGGGCGATGATTCCGCAGACTGACGCGTCGAGCGTCAAATCCGCGATGCCCATTCCGGGGCCTAGGGCGGCGCGCATCTCGACGAACGCACTGAGCCAGCGGGGATCAACACCTTCAGCCGTGAGCGCACTGAGCGCTGGCCAGAAAGTGCCGCGCCCACGACTGGCTTCGAGCAAGTGGTCATTACCGGTGGTGTAGATCAGTTCGAGCGAGGTTATTGCGTGGCTGAATGAGTGGATATACGCAAGGCCGGGGCGGCTGAACGCGACATCTTCCAATCGCAAACTGCGCAGATGGGGGAACGGCGGGGCCTGCCAATCGTCAGGGATCTGGAGGTGACGTCTCTCCTTAACCGAGCCAGTGAATCCCCCGCGGATTCCCAGGTGTTCGAGATTTGGGAGAGAGAAGGTCCTGGTGAGGGATTCAAACCCGTCGGTGGCAAAGTAGGTGCCGGAGCGCCAATATTTCAAGGACGTGAAGGTGTAAATGTAGAACGGCCGGCTGAAGCATACGGCGAGCGATCGGATCGTCGAGGCGTCGATGGGATCCTCGCAACCAGTTCCCGCGAAACTCTGGGATAGAAGTTCCGACAACCAGGGTCGTAAGTGTCGATCCTGGATCAAACATCTGGCGGAATCCCCGAGAGTCCGCGTTGCAGATCCTGTCGAATTCGATGTCCAGAGTCTGCAGCGCTCTGAGGGAAGTGAATTCGTCGGAGTTGAAGGAATGGTTGACCCTCAGCGAGCGAAATGAATCGATTCCGAGGAGATATGATAGCTGTGGAAGCTCGTAGGAATACCGGCTGTTTACCAACGACAGGTGGGCCGATTCAAGGCGGGATAGAGCACTGGAGGAGCGAGCCAGGAATGCGCAAAAATCCTCGAGCTGAGTCTGCCATCCACGGATCGCAACGCTGCGCCATCGCCCGACGTGGGAGCCAGGAGTGCGAGGGCCCTGCCAACGGGGATGGATGCGGGTGCACGGGGCTCGCCGTCCCGATAGACGTACGACTCGAGGTTGATGCTGATGTCCAATGGCAGTGCTCCAGAGCGCCTAAAGAACACCGCGGCCCACCTCCAGCTCTGCGAGCGGTGAGATATGCGGATGGTAGTCCAGAGCTCTGGGGACCCGAGAGCGACAGTGCGCCATCGCCGGCTGACGCGGCTAGCCGCGACGGGGAAGGGTGGCTCCCGATGCAGTGTAGGCGGTGGAGAGTCAGCGATCCGCTCGAGAATTATGGCCAGGACTTCATCTGGGAGATAATCGACAGCGGATTCAGGGATCCAGCCCATGAGATTGAGGCTGAGCCATTCAAGCAGTCATTATATACCAGCCGCAACTGAAACAAGCTCGGACGCGTCGGCCCAGTTCGATGTAGGGCCCGGGATGGTGATGCTTCAAATGACTCGGGCGGGGTTTTTGACCTCGGGCTAGGGCTGGAACATTATGATTAAATACACCCTGGGCCCGTAACGTACTGTAATCGTAATATAATTTAAGGATCGACCACATATTTAATAGTATGCGTAACATAATGTATTGTAACCATATTTTAATCATATTTAATCATATTTAATGGATGGTGACACCCTGCAAGTAGATTTGGCGACCCATGGCAGTGCCAACGAGGATTTTGGCAGCTCAGGGTTGAAACTCATAAGGGCTGGCGCATTAGGTATTTCTAGATGTAATCACCTTCAACAAACTATGTCTGAGGGCAGAATGACTGAAACAACGTGTCTCAAGATTTTTGGTGGATTGATCGTTCAGTGATGGGACATCACCTCATGTTCATCAACGGGCGCAGAAAATTACCAAGGGCCCCTGTGAGAGAGGAATGCATAATTTACAACTAATTCTACCTGAAAACACATCTCAAAGCACTTTGAAAACTCACAGTCAAGCCCTGGCCCAAGCCTCGGAATATCTCAAGCCCTTCCGAGAGGCGGCGGCTTTCTTTTTATCCATAAGGCCACCTCAACCGTCCTCTTTGAGAAGGCGAATCACAGACAGTGCGATTGGGATTTGACTCATTTGGCTCCCCCTTGCTTAATATTATGATTAAATACAGGGCCCATATCGTAATGTAATCGTACCGTAATGTAATGTATCCACCATAATTTTAACGGCATAATATTACGAGGAGGAGATATTTAATCGTAATCCTAGGATTATAATAGATTATAATCGAATGTAACCGTAATCTTATCCAGCCTTACCTCGGGCATAGGAAGAGAGAAGCGAAACGAGGCGGTGCCACACGTAAATGATGAGCACTGCCACCGATGGGCAGTTTCAACCAATGAGCATAGCCTCTCTCCTTGCCAACTAAACTCATCCGTCCAAATGAAGACTGGATTAGTCAAATGAATATCGAAAACTAAACTGACGCACCCACGTTGTGCGTTGATGATATTTTCGGGCGAGTCGAACGGGGACCACCTGCATTAAGTCATTATGACAGCTGGTAACGAACGCAGGCGTGCGCCGTGCAGCAGCGGATCTTGTTCCTGCCTCGCTTACATTGATTTGTGAAGCCGAATTTCTGGCGTTGAACTGCAATCCCGCCTGACAAGAGAAAATGTGGGAAATAGCAAAAGAAAATGTCCCGCCCCGAGTCGAACGGAACCTCTTGCATCATTAAATTATGTTGCAACAAGGAATTGCATGCAAGCGTGCGCCGCACACCAGCGGGACTTATTCCTGCTGAACGTACCTCAATGTTTGCCTTCGAATTTCTGGCGTTGAACTGTAACCTCCCCTCGCAAGAGAAACATAATGAAACACTGACCGAAAGTTCATGTCCCGCCTCCGAATGTTCGCACCTTGAGGGAGTCGAACAAACGCCTCGACGAGAGTCACAGATGAAGAGAAGAATCCTCCTGGATGCCCCTATACAATAAAGCTTCCCTTCTTGTTCCGTTGAGTTTCACGAGGTGCCTCAAGGGGGGCGGGACATGGACCGTTCGCCTGTTTTTTTGTGTCTTGTTCTCGAGCCAGGAACAGAAATTCGAGGTGCGTTCAAGGAAGAATAAGTCCCGCTGGTGCGCGGCGCATGCCTGCGTTCATTAGATCTTCCATGAACGCTTAATGATGCAGGAGGACCCTCGTTCGACTCGGAGGCGGGACATTTCCCATAGTACTTGCCACATTTTTTTTCCCTTTCGACTGAAGCGGGTGGATTCCAACGCCCTAAATTCAAACGCACGCATCGAGGGGCGTTCAAGGAAGGATAAGTCCCACTGGTGCGCCGCCGGCCTGCATTGATTGACCACATGCAGTCTGAGTTTGGCAGGATGACCACGTTCGACTCGGGGACGGGACATGCTAAGTCTTCTGGTCACTTCCTTTTTATCTTGCCAGCGAGGGATAATTTGTGCACACCACCAAGGTACGCTGAAGCGTAAGGAAGTCCCGCTGGTGCGCGGCGCACGCCTGCATTCGTTAAACTTTTCTCCGACGACTTGATGCAGGAGGACCCCGTTCGACTCGGGGGCGGGACATCAATTGATGTCCTCTTCATCCTTTTTGTGTCCTCGAGCCAGCAATACCGCCGGAAATTCGACTGCACAAGCCCCAGAGAAGTGAAGCAGGAACAGGTTCCGCTGGTGCTCGGAGCACGCTTGCATTCAATAGATCGGCAGCGAAGGTTAGGCAGCACGACCCCGTTCGACTCGGGGGCGGGACATCACGCTTGTGTCTCTCTTGTTCTTGCGAGCGGAGATTACAGTTCAACGTCAGAAACTCTAATGCACAACACCAACGTAAGTTGAGAGTAAATGAGTCCCGCTGGTGCCACCGCGGTGCACGCCCACATGGAATATTTCCATTAGCAAGACTGTATGCAGGAGAACCCTGTTCGAATCGGGGGCGGACACTTCTCGGGGTCTGGTGTCTTTTTTGTCCTTTGTTCTTTGTTCTGCTGCAGCGCCAGTGGGGTAAGGTGACCCAATTCCCTCTCTTCCACTCGCCGTGCCGATTGGTAGAGGGACTCTGCGAAGCCTTGGAAGCCTACAGTGCTACGACTTGATTTTGTTTCCTAAAGAAATATATAGTCATTGGAACTCGAACCTCAGCGCGTGTAGGAGACGCGTGTCGTGCGCGGAATGGAATACGATAGGCCGAGATGCCCGCAACGCGGCGCGTGGCACGTACAGAGCGGGTATCGATATATTTATTTCGCCGGTGCGGTCGGTCCAAGATTAATTTGGGCGCGGGTGCCGGAGAAGCAGGGATTCAATTTGGCCATTCGATGGATGGATGGATGAACCCGCAAGTTACCGTAACAGTCCGGAGGGTTTTTAACAAAATGCCAGGATGAGCGGGATCCTCGGGGAATGGGGTGCCGCGGCCTGGATAGACATCGCAGGGGGCGTCCCGCTCCAGCCCGGGTTTTAGTGGCCATATGCAGCTGCGCACGTTTGATTTCGACGACAGTGAAAATCCAATAACTGCCCTCGACAACGCCCTTTAATAATAGATTAGAAAGAATAATCAAAATGAGTATCAGAGAAGCCTGGTGAATCAGCGCCCAGACAGTTATCGATTGCAACTCCCGCACTGTGCCTGAAACCGAAATATAAATGCTTCTACTCTCCAACTGGTTCAACATTGCCGAATTGAAGCTAAACTCTAGAATGAAGTAAACGAATCGAAGACCTGGCGTCTGGGCACCATGGGAGCGCGCTGAATATTAATAACATCCGGAGTTGCTGGGCTGACGAAGGGAAGAAAACAGAGGAAAAGAACACACACCGCGCCCGGTGACCGAGGCTTTTAGAACCTATTTTAATTTAGAGCCGCCGAGACCCTCCGAGTTCGTCCGAGTCCAACGCTTGATTACAAGGCTAGGCACCCTAGATTTGCGCCAGCTCGATGCGTCGTAGCCTGGGAGTGACATCATATCCTGCTTCTTATCCTGCGCACATATAGATCCGAGCCGCTTGCTTGCCAGTGGTTGATTGCACACTTCCTCGAATTCGCCCGTCCAGCAGCTGCAGAGACCTGGAGACTTTGAAGAAAAAAAAGTTGAAAATCACGCAAATCGCGGGGACACGGAACACGATCGAGCACACGAGCGCCGAGCGGTATTTAAATTTGGAATTCGAGGGCCGATTGGCGTTGGGACGGGAGCAATTTGTTCAAGAGGTGAGCGATCATTCTGATCTTAACACAGACCTCGCTGACAACCCCCCCAAATCGAGCTGTCGGCAATCGCCGACCGACTTTCATTAGTCTACATCTTGGACTTTTCACTGTGGCTTTAAATCTGACCGGCTGGATCCTAGACTTTGGCTACCCCCCCATTCGTGTATATCCTCTATCTGGCTAGCTACTCAAAATATTTTATTTCGCCCGCTGCTAGACACAGTGGATTTTACAGGCCTTTTTCGGCAGAATTCGGCACGCATCAGTTTGAAGTTGAGTGACGTCATGACCTTAACACGGTCGACGAAAGGGCTTACATTTGTGGCTTACACCCCCCCCCTCTGCACGTGTTCCCGACTTTGCCAGGTCTGTGTCACTGTCAGCGACTTTACTACATATCGCTCACCTCTTGAATTTGTTCATCCCATCTGATGTATGCGTCACATCGTCACATCTGCAACCCCCTTTTGGTTTCTACCCTCATGATGCCTTGGAGACTTTTCCCCTCTCGTCGTTTCCATGGCTGACCGCGCCCCACCGCGCCAACTCGTCATCTTTCAGCTTCCCTCGCTTGAAGGCTCCCTTCTTCCCGAGTCTGTGTGCCCAAAGTGCGTTTGGACCACCGGACATTCGGGAAACACTGTACACCGGGCCTGCGGCGCAGCGGCTGTTTGTTTCGTCTGCGAGAGGATCCACATGGAGCTTCTAGCCGTCTGAAAATCTCTAAAATAGGCAATTGAATGATATCGCTCCAGGTCCACATGCACATTTGCGCGCATACGGTCGCACGCACACGACCAGCCGCGGTACCGTACTACTACTACCGCACAAGCTTGGCTAGAGCACATACTTAACCCGTGGTGATCTCATCTTCCCGTTTTTTTGCTCGCTCCACGAACCTACCGTCGTACTTTGGACTCGGATTAATGGCCGGCCTGCAGACCGACGTCGGCGCCCTCGCGGCGGGCGCCGAGGTCCTCAAGCACGAACACAACGAAAAAACCTACCCGGCGGAGAAGCATGCGCACTCTGAGCTCGATCACGACCTCGTCTCAGAGGAGGAGTTGGACGGCGTGCACGACGGGCTCGAGTTCCCCACGGACGAGGAGCGCGCGACGCTCCGCCGCGTGTCGGATACTCTCCCGTGGAACGCGTACCGTGCGTCCCCTCCCTCGCACTTATTTTTCTTTGCATGATTGTGGAGCACAGTGATCGCCATCGTCGAAGCCGCCGAACGGTTCTCTGTGCGTCTCCGCCCGCCTTTTCCCCGTGCTTTCGGCTGACTTGCGTAGTTCTACGGCTCCAGTGTCGTCTTCGTGCGTCCTGCCTGCCTCCTTCCATCCAATTAATTTCACGTGCTGACGTGTGGCACAGACGAACTTCATCCAGCACGCGCTGCCAGCGGGGGTCGCACACGGGTGCGGGGGGGCCGCTCGGCATCTCGGGCGCGCTCGGAAGGGGGCAGCAGACGAGCACGGGGATCGGGACGTTTTACCAGTTTTGGTAAGTCCGCGCCTCCTCCTCTTTTTTTCTTCTTGGCACCTCCGCCCCCTTGCCCCAGTGCCTCTGCGCTGGCTCTCCCTCCCCCTGCTATCCCCATTAAACTACACTAATACTTCGCGATCGCAGGTGCTACGTGACGCCCCTCTTCGGCGCCTACCTCGCGGACGTGCACCTCGGGCGCTTTAACACGGTCATCCTCGGCGTCGGCGTCGCGCTCGTCGGGCACATCGTGCTCATTGTCTCCGCGGTCCCGGGCGTCATCGAGCACGCCAGTGGATCGTTCGCGGCGTTCCTTGTGGCGCTGGTGATTATGGGGATCGGTGCGTTCTGTTCTCACTCCCTGCGATGAGGGGCGCGCCTTCCCTCCTCCCTCCCTCCCGCCTTTTATTCTTCTGTTATGTTATTAACGAGACGCACAGGCACGGGCCTCTTCAAAGCGAACATCTCGCCGCTCGTCGCGGAGCAGTACAAGCGCACCAAGCTCTTCGTCGTCACCACACCCAAGGGCGAGCGCGTCATCGTTGACCCGACGCTCACGATCGCAAGGGTGTACATGTATTTTTATCTTTTCATTAATGTGGGCGCGCTGGTGGGGCAGATCACGATGGCGTACAGCGAAAAGGTGCGTTTTTACTCCTTTCCCATTCCTTCATTCGTTCTGCCTCCACGGCCCCCTCCGTGTCAATTCCACGTCAATTCCGCGTCCACGGACCGCGTTTTTGTTTTCGCTACGCGTCTCCCGAGCATGTGCTATATCTAACAGCCTGACTAACTCATGTCCCGCAGTACGTCGGCTTCTACCTCGCCTACACGCTCCCCACGGCAGTCTTCCTCCTCTGCCCCATCGTTCTCATCGCAGGGCGCAACCGCTACGTGCGCTCGCCCCCGACCGGGAGCGTCATGGCGCTGTTCCTCAAGGCGTTTGGGTTTGCTTCGAAGGGTGCGTTTCGTCTCTCACTGTTCCTCTACGCTCCCCCCTTTGCTCCCCATCCGCACATCCGCGATACTGACAGCCGCACTCGTCTAGGCAAATGGTCTTTGAACCCGGTCGCGACGTTCCGCGGGCTCACCGCGCCGGACTTTTGGGACGCCGCGAAGCCGAGCAACGTCCCCGCGGGCGCACGCCCCGGGTGGATGACGTTCGACGACCAGTGGATCGACGAGCTGAAGCGCGGCATCAAGGCGTGCTGGGTGTTCTTTTGGTTCCCGCTTTGGTGTGCGTGCTCTACTCGTCCCGCTCTCCACCGGGGAGACACGAAAAAAAAGAAAGAAAGCTGACAACGGAGCGCGATTTTATAGGGTTGACGTATAACCAGCTGAACAACAACCTGGTGTCGCAGGCGGCGACGATGACGACGCACGGGCTGCCGAACGACGTGCTCTCCAACCTTGACCCCCTCGCGCTGATCATCTTCATCCCGATATGCGATCTCTTCGTGCGTCCCTTGCTTCCCACTTTCCCCGCGAGTGGACAACGCTGACGTCGGATACGTTGGACAGATCTACCCCGCGCTCCAGCGCTGGGGCTGGAACTTCACCGCGCTCAAGAAGATCTGCGCGGGCTTCTTCACGGGCGTCGCGGCGATGATCTGGGCCGCCGTCGTGCAGCACTATATTTATAAGGTGCGTTTGCGTTCCTTCCTCTCGCCTCTTGTACATCCTGCACTCCTCCATCCTGCGATTGGCGCACCGGGTATACACACCGCCCCACTCCACATTCCGCGAACCGCGTGTGCAATGTGCATGGCAACTGTTCGTTGCACCACATGCTTTTGCGCGCATCGCACGCGCAGGCTAATACACGGGCGCGAAACGCCGTTGGATGGATGGATGGGGATGGATGGCTCCCACCCGCGAACCACACCCTGGCTGACTGACGCGCACCACATGTTGACTGACTAACGCCCTAGACCAACCCGTGCGGCTACTCCGCAGCGACGTGCGAGGACGCAGACGGCAACGCGCTCCCGTCGCCGCTCAACGTCTGGATCCAGACTGGCTCGTGCGTTCCCCCTTCTCTACCGCAAAGTGGCACCCGCTAACCATTGACGCGGCAGGTACGTCCTCGTTGCCTTCTCCGAGATCCTGGCGTCCATCACGGGGCTCGAGTACGCGTTCACCAAGGCGCCGAAGAACATGCGCTCGCTCGTCATGTCCGTCTTCCTCTTCATGTCCGCCATCTCGTCCGCGCTCGGCGAGGCCTTCGTCGCGCTTTCCACGGACCCGCTACTCGTGTGGAACTACGGCAGCATGGCCGTCATCGCGTTCGTCGCGGGCGTGCTGTTCTGGATCTCCGTGCGCGGTATCGACGCGAAGGAGGAGGAGTTCAATCAGATGGCCGCGGGGCATGTGGATGTCGTCCCGAAGATGGAGCGCTGAGGGCTTTTATGACGATTATGTCGATGTTGACGACGCGTGGATTGTATGATACGTTTTATACGATTTCTTTTCTTTTCACTTGACTCGGCCGCTGTGCCATTCCTTGGCGCATCAGCGCTCCGCATTCGTCCGGATACCTATTGAACACAGCGTGCCAGCACGGCGTGACATCTGCAGACTTATTTCAAATATCCAGCGCGAGTCAAGCAGGGTCCACCTCATAGCCCTCCAACATCGTCATGGAGAAACGCAAGCGCACCAGTATGAATCATTCCTCCGTAAATCGCCTTGGGTTTCAGCACTCGACTTTATCGTGCTAGAATTCCTTCTTGCTCGTGGCCAATGATTAAAACTTGCCATATTAATACTGAGCAAGAGGTACTCTTGTGAAGGTAAGAAGAGTTTGACTCCTCCTCGAGACTCGCGCAACACCAGGACCTCGGGAGCACCGTGGCGACCATGGCCCTGCCCGCCTTGCAGCGGATTGACATTTGTGTCCAAGCACTGCTTATGGGGAGCAAAGCAGAACGGCAGACCCAGGTGTCAGGCACGTTCGCTGCGCTTGCGGCCAGAGTTCAGGTGAAGGTTGGTTGATTTGAGGTATGATTGTCCACAACGAATCTCCTACATTCGGCTAGCTTCCATCTCAAGAAACCAGGGTGTTAATTTTTTAATTTTAATTTTTCGTTCGTTTATTGCTATCCTTCCCCCTCGTGTAGACGTTTCGGCGTGGTCCGCATTTCCCCTTCAACACTGTTAGTTTCTCCGCCTGCGTACTAGTGTGCCCAGTCAATCCAGATTGAACCTCGCGGTGCATGGCATCGATGTTCTGCGATCTTGTGCGATGTTCTCCGCTTGCGAAGCAAAACAAGCACTGGCACGTTGCAGGTAGACTCGTTACCAGTCTGCCTACGAATGGCAAAAAGTGTGGCAAGCACTTTGCCGTAGGCAGACTGGTACAACTCGGAACGATCAATTGGGCTGAGCCCGGAGTTTGAATTTTTCTTGTGGCCCACGCCCTGGCCTCAAATTTGATTATTATCATTTTCTCAAAGTTGAGGACTTCATTTTAGGAGTTATATCCTGACTTCTGTCTCTTCAGAATTTTAATGTATAAGCTCCAGGGGCCACAGCGTCGACCTCACACACCAAATAAAGGAAAATATCGACCTAGGTCGAAATGTTAGAGGGAAATGTATCAATCTGTGGCCAAATCAGATTCACGAAACATTGTTCTATTAGTTAGTCTGGAATTTACAATGGAAAGGCCCACAATCAGCGGCCCTTTCAAACTTCAGATGTTTATTGAATATTGATGAGATATGAAAGGGAAGCTGAATGTTCATCATTCAGCAACCCTTCTAAAGCAATAGACAAAGCAAATTTCAAGGCAGTTAAAAGGTGCATTGATCTTCTTTCTTTCAGTTTTTTTTGGGAAAGATTGCCTTATATGGTAAATCTTTCCGCAAAAACTGAAAGAAAGAAGATCAATGCACCTTTTAACTGCATTGAAATTTGCTTTGTCCAATGCTTTGGAAGGGTTGCTGAATGATGAACATTCCGCTTCCCTTTTATGGCGGTCAAAATGCACTTTTAATATTCCGACACTTTTTTTGGCATTTTTCAACTTTCCGACACTTTTATTGTCAAATATCGCTATTTCCGACACTTTTATCAGATTTGAACGGTCAATAAAAGTGTCGGAAAAAGGTCAGTTTTCGCGACACTTTTATTGACTGAATCTGACCTCCGACACTTTTATTGAACAGTCGAGACTTCCGACACTTTTATTGGGGTCAAAAAAAATTTATCCTCGGATATAAGTCCTAGGTAGTGTATGAGATGGTTCTGACTCGAGAAAGGTATGTAGAGTCCATGGAAGAGCAGGTATGTCCTTGTAAAGAGAAATCAGTACCAGACTCGGTTGGCCTGCCAATCAAGCACCGGATCAAGACCATGACAGCCTTCCCACACTCCTCACGCGTGATGTTTCCATACTTACCCGAACTTGGTACCAGTACGGGTGGGGAGGTTGGAAAAAAGGTCAAATGACACTATCAATTCCTATGCTACTGTCTCATAACTCAAACAATAGGCCCCAAAAATTTGATTCAATTGAGAGCGAGGGAAGACTGTCATGGTCTTGATCCGGTGCTTGATTGGCAGGCCAACCGAGTCTGGTACTGATTTCTCTTTACAAGGACATACCTGCTCTTCCATGGACTCTACATACCTTTCTCGAGTCAGAACCATCTCATACACTACCTAGGACTTATATCCGAGGATAAATTTTTTTTGACCCCAATAAAAGTGTTGGAAGTCTCGACTGTTCAATAAAAGTGTCGGAGGTCAGATTCAGTCAATAAAAGTGTCGCGAAAACTGACCTTTTTCTATGGCGGTCCAAATGCACTTTTATTCGAGCGAAACTTTTTTGGGTTTTACGAAACTTATATCGTGTTTTTGTGCTTTTGCAAAACTTTTATTGGACTTTGGGCATGCTAAATAAGTTTCGCAAAAAGTGCCATTCTGCGAAACATACATTCGCTCCAACTTGACTCGCGAAACTTTTGTTGATCGCGTGCGAAACTTTTATTACCCGAAGTCACACAAGCGAAACTTTTGTTTGCCGGAGGACTTGGCGAAACTTTTACGAGCTTGCGAAACTTATTCGCGGTTTTGGACTTGGTCAAAATTTACACAATATTAAGGTCAAAAAAAAAAATCTTGATTGAGCTATATAAGGTATATAAGGCTATGCTAGTCTCCTGCGCCGGAACTTGAAGCCCCCAGTGTCGTGCTCTCCTCCTGCATGAACGGCGGGTGCTCTGTACCCGAAGAAGACGATGCCGAGCGGCTGGTAGATGCTTGTCATGCGCACGACAATCTTCTCTATCTCGAGGTTGATCATGCTGCCGTGCTTTGTGGTAGACGGTCTTGAAGAGGAAGCCACGCAGCGTGGTCAAACCGCGGTTCACCGCGAGTGCGAGCATGAACCACCCGTCAATTGCGCAGATGAGGAGCAACGCGACCGTGAGCACCCAGTCTTCTTCCCCGGGGTGTGGGGTCGGTGTGTACGAGGCGAGGAAGTCGATGGCGGAGTGGATCACGACGGGCAACGCCATCGCAGCGCCATGTGCGCGAAGACAAACATTGCGACGCGTCGGTTGGAGGAGGAGCGCGGCACTGGTTACGGGCTTCCGGTGGCACGGCACTGCGTGCTCGGTGATTACAGGAGACTACCGTAGGCTTGTATAGTCCCTTACGGATTTCCTCTTTTTTTTTTTGGCCTTATGCAACATTGTGTAAATTTTGACAAGTCCAAAACCGCGAATAAGTTTCGCAAGCTCGTAAAAGTTTCACCAAGTCCTCCGGGAAACAAAAGTTTCGCTTGTGTGACTTCGGGTAATAAAAGTTTCGCAGGCGATCAACAAAAGTTTCGCAAGTCAAGTTCGGCCGAACATATGTTTCGCAGAATGGCACTTTTTGCGAAACTTATTTAGAATGCGCAAAGCCCAATAAAAGTTTCGCAAACCATCAAATTCGCCATGAAAGTTTCGCAAAACGCGAAAAAAGACCGAAAAAGTTTCGCTTGATTAAAAGTGCACTTGGACCGCCATATTTTTCCGACACTTTTATTGACCGTTCAAATCTGATAAAAGTGTCGGAAATAGCGATATTTGACAATAAAAGTGTCGGAAAGTCGAAAAATGTCAAAAAAAGTGTCGGAATATTAAAAGTGCATTTTGACCGCCATACCCTTTCATATCTCATCAATATTCAATAAATATCTGAAGTTTGAAAGGGCCGCTGATTGTGGGCCTTTCCATTGTAAATTCCAGACTAACTAATAGAACAATGTTTCGTGAATCTGATTTGGCTGCAGATTGATACATTTCCCTGTAACATTTTGACCTAGGTCGATATTTTCTTTTATTTGGTGTGTCAGTTTGATTGATAAACTCCCTATCGGACCGAGCCCCGGTGATCGGCGTGATCGGCACCACCCAAAATTTCAAACTCCGGGCCCAGGTCGATTGTTTGTTCCGAGTTGTACCAGTCTGCCTACGGCAAAGAGCTGGCCCTGGTGCGGTGTCCGGGCACTCGACATGCCTTTTTTGGCATAACTTATGTGTGACGGTCACTGTCACCTGCTGTACGCTGCCTCAATATCCTCAACGCCATCTCGCCTCAAGCTCACCTCTCTCGCCGCCCATCTGCATCGGAGAAGCACTGCAGGACAGAACTAACGTGCCTCCATGCCCTTTCACACGTCATGAAGCTCCGAGCTTGGCAATGGGTGTTCATCGTTTCCGCTGCCGCCGATTCTGGAGGGGGTTCTCCGGGTTTCGGGACAAGATTCAGTCTTTACGATGATGCACCACACACAAACAACCGTTTCACGCATGCTGGATGCGACTGATGCGGATAACTCGAGGTGGGACGACGAATTGGTGCTTAATTCCATTCATTTCAATTTTCGTATTTTTCAGGTCTCGACCGCTCTTGTGTACCACAGGAAAGCACCCCGGGTCGCATTGCACTCAATTCCGGGCATTTAACCGCCACGCTGACCTATCGGACGCTGCCCAACGCGCACGGAGGGTCTGCAGTGGCAGACATTTCGCATGCGCGAATTTGTGATTCGTGTTGCGTAGGCAGCTACCCCTCGCATTTTTGCAATTGGTTTCATCCGTGGGGATGGTGAGAGATGGGGCGGCAGGTGCGCACTAGTGCAATTATCACTTGCACTTATTTTTATTTATTTTCGCAGTGCATTCTTGTCGCAGAAAGCAGCAGAACATGATCCACGCTGCCGTCGCTCCTCGCGGCCGTCGACTATTAGCGCTAATGCCTCCAGTGCCGGCGGGCGGGCGGCTTACGCGCCGCCCTGCGGTGCACGTGGGCGCGGCGGACTTTCTATTGCAAGCAGGAATACCACTGCAAGTTCGACAAGAGCGCGCCCGACAGTAGCGGCAGCAACCCCGCGGTGGCGCCCGATGGTAGCTGCAACAACCACGCAAACCTGAGCCATGACGATGACACCGGCGCGTGTAAGGAGTGGCAAAGATAACAAGGGTGCGGGCCCGGCGTACAACCAGTACAAGCCGCTCTTCGACTTGCTAGCATCACCGCCGCTGCTTGCGCTCAAATACCACCAGCAGGTGAGGTTTCCTATTTTTTCCCTTCCCTTCTCATCCTAACTTGTACTCAGCTGAAGCTCAACAAATCATTGTTCCTGTTCGACTATCCACCATCATGTAAAACTCCAATTGAATTCAATTGTTCCAGTATACATGTCCTGTGCATGAAGATTGAAACAACCCGATTGACACAATTGGCCACGTTGACAAGATCATTCAGGTGGAAGAGATGTGTGAAACTCAGCAGTTCCACACTACTTACAACACCTCCTGCATTTGAATTGAGCCAAAAGTATTTTGGTATTGTATTCCCTTGGGTATGTAGGTACAACGGCACGACACGGATGGTCTTTGCATACGGGTTGAGGCGGAAGAGAATGGCCTTATTGACGACAGTTCTGCATCCACAACGACGGCGCCGGCGGTGTCTGCGGTTGCGCATCTTTCCTTCGCCGGTGCGCAGCTTGCAGGAGTTCGAGACCTTGATGATGTCGGCGTAGGCGTTCAGCGACTTGAGGAGAGGGACGGCCTCCTTGGTTTTGGTGAAGGACTCGGCGGCGGAGGCAATGACGAGAAGGACCTTTTTGATCTGCTTGATGCAGTGGCCGCAGGCGAGGCCGATGAAGTGAGCGCTGAAACGACCGGTAGGTGAGTGTGTGGGTCACACGCGAAACTTGCGGGGATTCGGTGGTGGTAAAGAAGAGAAAAAAAAGTGTTTCAAGGGGGGATCGAACGACGGGACTTAAGGTGATGGGCAAAAATCGAACGATACCATAAGAACCAAGTCTACAAGAATGCCTCATGTAAAGATGGCCCCCGAACCCCCTTCATCGCCCGCCACCCGAATATTTGAAAAAAAATCGTTTCAAATAAAAGCCCGGACATAGCACCAGGGCCAAAGAGCTCGCCTCATTTTTTTGCTCCTCGTAGGCAGACTGGTCACGAGTCTACGTTGCAGGGCGCTATGTGTACTGTTTTTTTGGGGCATTCACGCCTCTAGTGTGCACAACGGTGCCAAAGACCGCCGAAAAAAGAAGCGTGGCCATCGTTAAGGTCAGGAATCGCTGCGAGAGAGCTAAGGATCCAAGGGAAGCCCCATGCGAACATGGGAGTTCGGCTCCGCGCGTGAGAACGGAGAAATCCGAGATTGTCATTGTTCACGTCAAGTCACAATGCACAGCCATGTGGCAGTGCCGACGCGTTTCATGCTCCTCCACGACCTCAACGAGGATGTCCTCGCAGAGATCCTCTCATACTCCGATGTGTACACGGTTGTCTGTGCTTCAAGAGTACGTTCACTCCTTGAGTCGGTAGTAACACTTACTGAAGAAGTGCCAGCTGAACAAACACTTCCGCGCTCTCGCTCTAGGAAAGCAGCTCTGGATATCGCTCCTTCGGCAGCTCGAATTTCACGGGCTCATTGACCTTCCAACTGGAGAGACATTTGAACGGCACAGCACATCCGATCTTATCGATGAAGTTAAATGTGTAGTCTCAGGGCCGAAAACTTGGGCCCCGACTTGGTCCTCTCCTGGAGCTCCCAAGCGACGAATTGTGGTACCTTTTCAACGGGAGATATCGTCGGTCCTGCGTAATACAATCAGGCTCCTTCCCGGGGGCCGATACTTTGCACTCCACGACCAGCGTTCTCTGAATTTGTTTGATGTTGCAACTGGACGGAGTGTGTGGGTTTATACGCACTCGGCTCCCATCCGATCTTGGTCTTTTGACATGAGGAGCGGGGGTGTGGAGCTATTCATCGCAGTGGCAGGCCCTGATCTACACCAGTGCGTAGAATGCATTGAGACCTGCAGAGTTGCTGACATATGCATGTCACACTCAGTACCAACAGCGTGCACGTCTTGCACGTCGATCTTGCGACCGGCCAGTCACAGACTCTTGCGACGCTGCCGCTTCCCACCCGTCTTAGGTACCTCTCGTCCCCTGCTATCCTCGGAGAATTCTTGGCAATATCGTTCGAAATGGAATTTCAGGCCCCCGGACTGGTTCTGTTCGCAAACTGGCGACGCGAGGAACACGTGCTCCTCAACATTCCTCCTAGGGATCGTATGCTTCAAATATTGGTGAGCGACCAGACAGAACCGATCCCGCTGATTGATCACCGTTTTATTCAGACGGGTCCGATCCTGCTACCGGGTCACCTCGGTATCACGTATGCAGAGGTCGAGGCTCCTCAGCAACAGCTGCTACTGGTCTATAGCTTCATTTCATTCGCACCCTTTTGGCGGTCGACCCCTGGGATGAGTTTCTGGGATCGAGTTTACCCCCGCGACCTTTTCCCCGTCGCGAGCGAACGCCTTGCATTCGCCGGCATTCCAATCCAGCATTACCTCTCCATCGACCTGTCCGCCCACCGAAGCCCCCTCCACCGCACCGCCTCTGAAATCCTTCTCCACACCGTGGACCTCGTCCCCGTGCCGCCCTCGCGCTCCATCGCAGCCTCCGTCCTCGCGAAATTCGGTGCGAAGCCTACGCCCCCTCCCGAGGTCAAACGCGGCGTCCTCTTTTCCTTCAGCTTCGACACGTCCCGTGTCCCCGTTCTACGCCGCCTCTCAAGCGTATCTGCAACGATTCCTATCCGCAGCGCGAGCGTCGCGCTCTCCCGCTACTGCATCCGGCCCAAGTTCCCCGTCGTCATCGACGCACTCGCGACCCGAGAAAATCGCGACACGCTCGAGCGGCGCGGGGGAAACATCATCTCGCGGGGGATCCTCGTGTATCAGGGCGACCGGGATATACATCTCGCACCGCACAGTAGCGCAGTGGTCGCTTTGACATCCCGCTCTGTCACTATTTCGTATTATCCCTGAGTGTTGCCTTCATGATCTATGCGATTAATCCGGTCGTGTATCACAGCAGGCGATTAAAATTGATTATCAACCCACCCTGTAAACCGCTCATGCGTAATGTCGTCTGGCGCAGTGCTACTGACCTGAAATCCCCGTAGGCGGTGCTCAATCGTTGGGGGTGTCAATCCCTTGGACGCGATGCATGTCAGCCAAATTTGCATCATTCGGAAAGTCCTGCTGTGCCCCGGCGAAAGGGCTTGGACTGATTATTACCCGGGTGCGCCCGAATTCAAATTTACCACGGCCGTCCGGCCGCAGAAAGGGTCACGGCTCGCATGGTAAACGCATACCGATGATGCGACTCGTGCGCCTCCGGCCGCAAGGATACCTTGCACACTCCGTGGCGCACGGCTGGCAGAAGCGCCTTTACGCCACCAATGACGGAACTTGTGCGCATCCCTTGAGATGGTTCAACCCATTGCGCGGGGGCTTCCCTTGGACGGTCCCCGTCGAACGAGATAATGCCTACCGTCGTAGATGCAGATTTCTGGTTCTCTTGGGCTACATCTGTAGGCACGGTATGTACGGGTCTACGTCTCTCGATCTCTGCCTACCTGTCAATGGGACTCTGTGGATCCAGGCATGCCTGCGACTTGCGACCACGGTTATTTTTGCTAGAACGGCATGCATGTTCGATCAACTTCCGGTTTCAAGCGGCGAACGGCCATGATACGGGACATAGTATTTTGTGATCCTGAACAAATGGACCAGGCTGGGCGATGCCTGTCGATGGAAGGCTACCTAATGTAAATCACTGTCAGTTGATAGCCTATCGACTTTCTACCTTGGATTGAGACGCCTACAAGGCGCCTGAGCCGTGACTATTGCTTAGAAAATTCCCGGCGTTTTGAAAACAAAGTCGGATTCAGGGATTGAAAATTATGGCCCTGGTGGGTCGAGGCCGCAGTGAGTCTCCCAGGGACTCGCGCTTTCCGGGATCCTTGGATCGGGTTTACCACTAGTTACATCCGTTGTGGCGGAACGTGCTGGCCGTGCATTTCCTCCGCTCCCCCTGACTGGACCGGGATCAAGAGTCTCCTAAGTTACGGCTGCGAGACGGCTGTCAGCCAAGTCCGTCACAATAACCCAAATATCCTCTATATAAGCCGAGGGCCCTCCCTCCAAATCCAACTTCAAATCGCAATTGCATTCGAACAGCAGTGAGGACCTTCCGCAAGCAGCTGCCCAGAACTCATCCCACCGTCCAGTCTTCAATCCATCTCTAGAATTAAATTCTCCCAGTCGCTCGCATCTCATGGTTGCCTCTGACATCGTATGTGCTCTGTTCACGAAGTTGAAAGCCAACAAAGCTGAATTTGTTACAGCCCAGTTTTACCGACATCCTCGTCATTGGCGGGGGACCTGCAGGTTCCTTCGCTGCGGCGGCACTTGCCCGAGGTAACTCACAGTCACAGGAACTTGCTCGTATTATCGATTTTCTAATAATCTGAACGTAGAGGGCTTAGAGGTTACGCTCCTTGAGCGGGAGCACTTCCCGAGGTACCACATCGGGGAGACCTTGCTTCCGTCGGCCCGGCGGTTCTTGCGGTTCATCGGCGCGGAGCAGAAGGTCATCGACTACGGGTTCTGCGCGAAGGTAGGGCGCGAGCCTCATTTCTTCCACGAGTTAATAATGTTGTGACAGCCGGGAGCCGCCTTGAAGCTCAACCAGAACAAACGGGAAGGATGTGCGTTGCGAGACGTTTTCTTTGAACATTTCGGAACTGATGATGGTCCAGATACCGATTTCATCCACCCCAACCCGAACAACCATTCTTGGAGTGTGGTTAGTTACGCTCCATATAGTCCGCAGTTCACATATTGATGAGCCTCTTACAAGACTCGCGCCGACTTCGACGAGATCCTGTTGAGGAACGCCGCCGAGAATGGTGTCCGCGTCTTCGAAGGGGTTTCCGTCTCTGCGATCAAATTTTCGCCCGAGAACGACAAGCAACCTGTCGCCGCAGAGTGGAAGTCCGACACGGGAAGTACGGGGGAAATCAGGTTCAAATGGCTTGTCGATGCCTCGGGACGTAACGGCATCATGTCGACGAAATACCTGAAGAACCGGAAGTTCAATTCTTCGTTGCGCAGCGTTGCATGCTGGGGATATTGGACCGGCGCCAACATGTACGCGCCGGGAACCAGCCGCGAGAATGCCCCGTGGTTCGAGGCGCTCAGTGGTTCGCGGCATCTCACCCTGGAATTCGTAGACCACTGATTGTTTTGAAGATGAAAGTGGCTGGGCCTGGTTCATCCCTTTGCACGCTGGACGAGTTTCCGTGGGCTTCGTGCTCAAGGACGATTTAGCCCGTGCAAAGAAGGCGCAGGTGTCTGGCCCTGACGTGAATACCACACACTACTTGAATCAGTTCAAGTTTGTGCCCGGCCTGAAACGGCTGCTCGGAGACGGAAAGTTCCAAGGCGAGGTCAAATCTGCAGGCGACTATAGTTACACTGCGGCGCAGTATGCAGGTCCCAACTATCGCATCGCTGGAGATGCCGGAGGTCAGTTCTAATGCTTGGAATTCCTGTGTACACTCTGACCTTCTCTTATTATAGCCTTTGTAATTATCCCTCGAGGTGTAACTTTCAGGTGCTGATTTCAGTTCAATATTTGCAGATCGACCCCTTCTTCTCCTCCGGGGTGCACCTCGCATTTAGCGGGGCTCTCTCGGCCACGTGCACAATTGCGGCCTCAATCCGCGGTCAGTGCACAGAAGAGGAAGCGATTCAGTTCCATACCAACAAGATCAGCACCGCGTATACGCGGTAAGCGGCTCGTGGCTCGTCCCTTGCCCTAGTGCTAACGTGTCCCCGCAGATTCTTGGTTGTCGTCCTGAGCGCGTACAAGCAGATTACCTCCCAGTCCGTCCCCGTTCTGTCAGACATCGACGAGGACAACTTCGACCGAGCTTTCGACTTCATTCGCCCTGGTTTGTCTGCCGCCCTGTCTCAACTCCTTATTCTAAATCAGCTGCAGTTATCCAGGGTGCGGCTGACACCGACCCAACCGGAACAAGGAAGATGGTCCAGAGCACCATAGACTTCTGCTCGCAAGCCCTGAATACAACGGATCCTGAAATGATTGAGGAAGTTGCCAAGCGCGTGGATCCTGCGCTCATGACGAGTGATGGGCCAATTCTCAGGCCTAAGGACGTTGCAGCCATCGCAGGTGACGATGAAGAGGCCGAAATCGTCCTGCAGAAGATGAATGCACGAAAGGCTGTCGAGGAGCTGCAAAGTTGGGAGCCGAACTTCCGCGGTGAGACGTTTAATGGCTTCTCAATCGTGCCGGAGCGCGGCAATTTGGGCCTCCACAAAGCTGCAGCCTAATGGCGTAGAGTAAATCTCTGGGTTAATATGTCCTTTCATAGATTTTCCGCTCAATAGATTATTCGTTATCGTTCGATATCGGTTAATGGTTAAGTTTCCGCAGCTTTCGTCAGGTACAATCGTTTGTCATGGAATTGCAATGGCCACTTGATGTCGCAAGGACTACCCTGGTGTCGTAATTTCCCCAGCAGCGTACGTGGAGATTGAAACTGAACACCTTGCTTCTTGAGTTGTTCAGACTTAATCTCGAGTACTTGTTCACCTTGCAATTACTCAGCAAGTGTCGACAGAGGGCCAAAGGAGAACGTACTTACGCATAACACACACGACAGTGTAGACATCACAGTATGAGAGGATCTCAACAAGGACATCTTTGAGGTCGTGGAGGAAGATGGGGGACGCGTCAGCACTGCCACATCGCTGTCCCAACAAATGACTGAAGGCGTGACCATCAATCGGACTTCTCCGTTTCCTCTCACGCACGGACCTCCACCTTCTGCGGGCTTCCGTTTCCGCCTGAGACTCCCTGCGCTGCATAAGGCCTTAGCTCTGCCTGCAATGTCTAACTTGACCGACGTGCACGCTCTCCTTTTCGACGTCTTCGGCACCGTCGTGGACTGGCACGGATCTGTAACTCGCGAGCTTGAAGTGCTCGGAAAGAAGCATGGAGTTGGTTCGCTGCTTTGGTCTTCGATCTGCCGCTCTGAGATCTAATTTCTGGGAAATAATGCACGCAGACGGAAACTGGAGTGAGTTCGCAAAGACGTGGAGGCGCGGATACCTGGAAAACACGTATGCTATGTATACACTCGCGGGTAGCTAGAAATGCTTATTTTGCTTCGCAGGCGGAAAATCGCCCAAGGCGGAACAGGATCTCTAAAAGTCGACGTTATGCACCGCGAGGTCGACTGTGATTTCTGCTCGTTTGTTCACTGTGCGCTCAACGAGTTCGGGCTCAGATACTCGAGGACATCCTGCGTGCGCCAGAGTGGACTGCCTTCGGCGCGGCGCTCGATGACAGAGCCCGTGCGGACTTGAATTTAGCCTGGCATCGGTTGCACGGCATGTCTTTCTCCGCTCCTATTTCCACAGGATTTCTTATTTCTTCAACAGGTTGGCCTGATACGACCCCGGGCCTCTACGCGCTGAAAAAAGAGACAATCATCGCGACGCTCTCGAACGGGAACGTGCGCCTCCTCGTGGACATGGCCAAGTTCGCCGACCTCCCCTGGGACACCGTCTTCTCCTCCGAGCTCTTCGGCTCGTTCAAACCGTGCGTGTCCCTTTCCTCCCTCCTCCCTCCTCCCTCCTGAATGCTTTACGTATAAATCCCCCGCTGGTGGGCTGCAGAGACCCGAAAGTATACCTGGGCGCCGCGAAGCACCTCTCCCTCGCGCCGGAGAATTGCGCCATGGTTGCGGCGCACGTATACGACCTGCGAGCCGCCGCGGGCGTGGGGATGCGGACCGTCTACATACCGCGCGCGGGCGAGGAGCACGCGGAAGTGGGGGAGGTCAAGCCCAAATCGGAGGGGGGCGATGTGGATGTGGTGGTGAGTTCGTTCATCGAGCTCGCCGCCCTCCTTGGCGAACGCAAGTAAGGGGAAGAGAATAGAACAAATGTATCTTGATGGATGTATGATTTTAAATCATCATACCCCGTTTCCTGGTCCTCACTCAAGAGATCTCACCCTGCTGAATTCCAACACAAGTCTCCCCACAACGAGGGCGCAATAGTGATCTAACTCTCGCTGTGATTCCCGAGCGTCAGCTTCGTTCACCCAGCAGAATGTGAAGAGTCTACTGGCCCAACCATGTCTGCACGAATGCGAAAAGATCTTGGTTCCATGAATATTAATACTCAGCGACCGCTCCCAACGGTAAATTGCCCCCTCACGCGTTCTTACAACCTGAAGTCCAGAAATTTAGATGTCCACGATACCCTCCATGACCTTGACCGCCGCGCCTTCCAACGCGATGCTTTTGACTACATCGTCCTCCCCGACAACCACAACCACCTTGATCTCGCTCCGGCGGCCCATCTCGACGCCTTGGATGATGTCGATCGTGTGCATGCCGGGGCCGCGCCGCTGTGCGAGCCATCCGCCGAGCGTCGACCCTGCGGCACCTGTCGCTGGATCCTCGAGAACGCCATCGAACATGCGCGCGCGTATGACACCGTCGCTGCGCTCGTAGAACGCGTACACAGCGCGTAGGCCGCCGCCCCACGCACCGAGTACGGTGTCCTCATCGGGGATCGCGAGGCGCTTCGGGTACGGCTGCAGGCGCGCGAGCGCGTCCTCGGATGCCACCGCGAGCATCACCATCACAATGCCCTTGACGATGGACGCGCAGGCCTCCGCGCCGTCCGCCCCGTGGACGTAGTCCGCGGCGGTCAGCTGTGGCTGCAGCTCCTTCACCGAGGGTATCACGAGGGACGGGTGCACCTTGAAATCGATGGGAACGCGCAGGCGGACGGTGCCCGCGCCGCGGACGACGGGGATGTCGCCGGCCTTGGTGCGCATCGTCACGGTATCGCGCTCGGGCGCGCGCGAGAGGAGGTAGAAACCCGTGCCGACGGTGGGGTGCCCACCGAACGGAATCTCCTGCGTGGGCATGAAGATGTCGATGACCACTGGGGACGCGGTGTCGCCCTCGTCGCCCTCGTGGTGGAACACGGTCTCCGAGAGATTGAATTCGCGCGCGATGAGCTGTTTCTCGGCCTGGGAAAGCTCCACGCTGCTGGGGACATGCACGATCGCGAGCGGGTTTCCGACGAACGGGGTCGAGGTGAACACGTCGAGTTTGGTGAATCGGAGGTGTCGAGTCATCGTGGTTCGCGGCAGAAATGTCAGGATGACTGATATAGATAATTAAGCGACGTGTGGCACGTTACCTCCCAAATCGAGAACCACATCTTCGGGCGGGAATATCCGGCATCTCTCATGAAGTCCGTCCAATGCCGGAATACGCGCGGAAAGAGGATGAGTCTGCATGAGTAGTGTTGTTCAAATCGGGCCCGATCCATACGGAATTTCGCAACGGAGGTTTCTTGAACAGTGCGCTTGAAAGCTTGTTTGAGCCGAACCTGTCCGATGTTGCCGTGCCCCAGTGAATCATACTATTTTGGTTCAAATTCACCTCACAAAAGCTCACCTCCCTATTTCAAGCCATAGGCAGGGCTAGAAAGGCTGGGTGGCGGATGGTCCGCATCTGCATTAATATCCAAAACAATGTTCACATGCATTGAGCAGAATTCGCTCGTTCGACTCGAGCCTTGTGAGATGCTTCGATCCTCTCTTTTACATTAGCTATTCTATCCGATTTTGCAGATTGGTTGAATAGAATCGACTGTTCGATTCCGCCATACCTTACCTCCAACTTCCCGTCTGCCGGAAATAGCTGTGTAATATTCAGGGGAATAGAACGGATGGTTCATCTCGTCCCTCGCCCCCACAAATTTGTCTACCTATTCAAAGTAAGAACAGGGTAAGAAAGGTTCAATGGCGGGTCGTCTACATCTGAGCGAGCATTGCGTTCAGCAGAATTTGCTCGTTCGAATCGAGCCTCGAGCCATAAAGGTGATGCTTCTGTTTTCTTTTCTCTTTTCTCTTCACGATGAAATGTTTAACTCAGATGATCCCAGCCTGCAAGCCGAGAGAGCCCAGCAGAAGCGTAACTGTTGCCCGGAACCAACTGGGATCTGAGCTAAACCAAATGTTGGTGCAATTTCTAGTTCAACTTCTCCCTACCTCGCAAGAAGCTTGCCCGCATATTGAAGATCAAGGAAAGGACATGAAAGGTCCGCATCTGCACCGTAGCGAGGGCGGAGAACGCGTTTCGCAGATGTCGCTCGTTCGAAATCGGGCCCGAGCTATGACCAAGTGATGGATCCAGAACCATTTTTCGCTGGTGGACTCTCTGACTCATCGAACCGAATCCAAAAATTGGGACAGCGAGGGTGAACTTCATCCGTCTGGTAAATAATAGTTCAGCTGTTGAAGTGAGTTCCAGCGAATGTTTGGATCAACTTAGTCTATCGTAGACAGACGCCATAAACTAAGAAGCTCGTACCTCGCATGTTTGTAGGATCAACTGGCCAGTGTTGAATATCGAACCCAAGGTCAATCCAAAACTTGGTTCAACCGCAATCAAGTTTGCGTCCTGAAAAATCGCTTGTTTATTTTGAATAACAGCAGGATAACGGCTCGGGAGTGGAATGGCTTCAGCAGAACTTGATCATTCAATTCGGGCCCGAGCTATCCAAGAGACGATGCCTCACTAGTCTCATCATTTATTGAGAATCTAGGCAATGCAATTAGTCAGCTAAAGAATATTCCAGATAGTCCTTGTTGAACTTCGTTGAACTTTGTACAATATTCTAGAATTCTTTGTAGTAGTATAATAGCCCGCAATGAAGCGGGCAAGGACATGCGTTTGTTAGGCATTGCCCTAGCCTCAATCAACCGCAATCCTCTTCGTGTTTTTTCCATTGTTCTAAGCCTAACCACTTAGCCCCATACGCGCACCCGAAAAACCAACATCATTGGTGGTGGCCAGGCTAGCAATAGCTTGGAGCTGAGCTAAATATGACACCATGATAACAAATTTGACAATGTCAGTATTATTAGTACACTAATGCCAGTTGTTGAATTTATCATTGTCAGCTGATCAGTGGATAGTTTTAGCTGACCTACCGCATGCCCAAGAAGTTTCTAAAACAAACGAGAATGCAACAGGAATAGATTCACTGCATTCTCGCCGGCCGTCGCCACCGCTCAGTGGACTCTGCCGATCTGAGATGAGCCCCGAGCGCGGGTCTGCAGAGGTCGAGCGAGCTCAGTCCCGGTCGGCTGGGTCTGCCGGGCCTAGAGAAGGTGATGTCCGTTGCTATCCTCCCGTGCTGCGCAATGGAGAATCAAAGAAGCTGATCACTTAAAATACTCCTGCAAGGGTTTATTAAGGATCCAGATGGAACATGAACACACCATCCTCACTTTCCCCATCAATCATCCTGAATGCCGTCACTCACGGAGATACGCCTGAAAAACATTGCAGCCTCTCTGGATGTTACTCTGATTGCTCTTACTGAGCTTCTGGATCACTTCGGTATCCCATTCTTAAAGGCCATCTCCAACACCACTCGTGCCTTGATGATCTTCGCCGCAGTAATTTTATGTCGACCAATTACGTGTAAATGAATCTAACTTAAACATTAGACAGCCAAACAGAACAAGGATGAATGTGTTCAGTTTCTTGAGCACATTCATGGTTTGTTGTATGCAATTATTAATCTGTATATCAAATCAGAAACACCCGGTGTCCTTCCACCTGCGATATTGGACCAAATTGGGAAATTCACAGAGTACGGATATGCTCGCCTAAATAAATTGACTTTTTAAAAAAAATTGTGTATCTAGGACACTTCACAAGATCCTCGTCTTCTTTGAAGCCCAACAAGAAAGAAACATAATCAAAAGATTCTTTACGCAGAACCAGACGAGGTCCCTGTTAAACGACTGTCGTAAGGGCATGGAGAATGCCCTCGGAGCTTTCGAGGTACGCATTCAGCATTAGAAGTCTACTGTTTCGGTCAAGTAAAAAAATCAGGTCAACAGTGCAGCTACTGTCCTCAACGACGTTTCAAGAATGCAGAAGACATCACAGGACCAATATCAGGAACTCATCGAGTTAATTGCAGGGCTCTCTGATGACACTGCATCCAGTTATTCTGTGAGTATTTTCTATTCCGTTGAATCAAATGAGCTGACTTGAATCTCTTGTTAAACCAGACAAATAGACTTTCCTTCAACTCGAGGCATGTCTTTATCTTAGAACCCAAACCATGATACTTTACTTACCAGAAAATCCAGCTCAAACTCTCTATCTATGTTGCCAGCCGAACCCAAAATATTCCATGGTCGGGACTCTGAGCTGAGGGATGTTTTGAACCTTCTCGGCCGGAAATCACCCCGGATAGCAATTCTAGGATCACCTGGCATAGGGAAAACAAGTCTCGCTAAAGCAATTTTACACCACCCTGATGTTGGAGTCAACTATGCCAAGCTATTATTCATTAGCTCTGAATCCACCCTCACAACTAATGCTCTTGCTCAACTGATTGAAGCACATTTGAGCTTGAAGCCGTCCCGCAATATGATTACATCAGTAATTGAAGCATTGTCTAATGGGCCACCCTGTCTCCTTATCCTGGACAATCTTGAGACATTATGGGAGTCGAGGGAGTCTAGAGACAGTGTTGAGGAGTTTCTGGCACTTCTGGCTGACTTGGATCACCTGGCATTGATTGTGAGTATATAACAGCTCCTTGATAACTTCATTTAACCCCAGGCTAGATAACTATGCGAGGGTCAGAAAGACCTGCCAAAGTGAACTGGACTCACCCATTCCTGCCACCTATAAAGCCCTTGCCATATGCAGCTGCTCGCCAGACATTCATAGACATTGCTCAGGATGTCTATGCTGATGAGGATATAGACAAAGTGCTGGCCGTTACTGACAATCTCCCCTTGGCCGTTGATCTCATTGCCCAGTTGGTTGATTGTGAAGGCTGCGAGGCAGTTTTGTCTCGTTGGGAAACAGAGAAAATGGCCCTGTTGTCTGCTGGTCATGATCGAAGATCCAATTTGGACATATCCATCACACTTTCGGTGTCCAGCCCACGGATGTCTCCCGGAGCCAAGGATCTTTTGAGCCTTCTCTCAGTTCTCCCGAATGGTTTATCAGACGTGGAGTTGCTCCATGCCAAGATTCCTATACCATCAATTTTGTCATGTAAAACAAATTTGCTTCGTACCTCCTTGGCATACATAGATGACACTGGTCGGCTCAAAACACTGGTTCCGATACAAGAATATATGCTGCACATGCACCCTCCATCCAAACGTTCGTTTCTACCTCTCCAGAAGTACTTTTATGACCTTCTGGAATTTCAAAATAATTACCATGGTCAGTTATCTGGGGCCAGAGCAATTGGTCAGCTTACTCCCAATTTGGGAAATGTTCGACATATCCTGAAGTTGGCTCTACAGCTCAAAGATGAAGATGTGACAGACACACTCTGGTGCATAATATCCCTTAACCGATTTACTCGCACTATCGGCCATGGTATGACCCCTCTCATGGATCATGTTCCTAAACTCCTTCCTCCTACCTATCATGAACTTGCATCCAACTATATCGTTGAAATCTTTCGGTCATGGGCACGTCATCACATCCCGGATCCCCTGACTTTGATTGGTCAAGCTCAAGAGCACTTTCTCCATTTTCAGGATATGTCTCTTCAATGTGAGGACATTATATAATTTCCCTGGCTGCCATCCTCTAATACATGATACATATAGCCATTTTCTATACCACTATTGGGTGGTATTATCTGGACCACAACAATGACATCTCTGCAGCCACAAACTTCTTTGAGACTGCCCTTGAATTGTCTAGGGGTTGTGGAGACACTGGAATGCAGGCCCATGCACTCTCCCAGATATCTTGGGTCAAATGGAGGTTGGGGGAGTACACTACTGCCCGAAATCATGCCATAGAGGCACAGAGGCTTGCAAAGCTCTCTGCAAATCTATACCAGGAAGCCAGAGCACTGGATGATGAAGCAACATGCTGCACCTCACTGGGGAATTACACAGACATCATTCCTCTGTGCCAGAGAGCAAGAGAGCTCCTGGCCCTTTGTGGCCTTACTGGGGGGAATCTTGACCATACTGTAATGGCTAATGAGGCAGAAATCCATTTTCTGAAATCAGAATACACCGAGGCCCGGAGCATCTATACTGCACTTGTTCATGATATGTCTCCAACCCATGAACCATACAATTATGCATATGTTCTGCTCAATATTGCAGAGATTGATGTCATCATTGGTTCACCTGAAAATGAAGTGTGCCAAAATCTCGATGCAGCACGATCGATACTCGGCACTATATCCCTTAGTGTCGGATTTTCATTTGCTGACAGAATTCTGGCAGATCTTCATCTACGGGAAGGCCGAAGAGCAGCTGCCAAGGGCCTATTGCAGAAAACTGTCACCGCATGTCAGGGAAGAAACAATGAGGATTTTATAAAAGCCTTAGCTCGACTGGCAAATATCAAGTGGTGGAGTCCTATGGAGATTGACGAGACATTCACATGGGCAACAATATTGCTGGGATATGGTTGCAAAACCCGAGAGAAGCTTGCTATTCATAATGCTCTCATGTGTCTGGGGGAAATTTTCCTTGATCAAAGTGCTCATACAACAGCACAAAGTCTATTCATTGTGTCACTAGAGGGATTCACAAAGATGGATATCCATCAAGGCAGGGGGAACTGTATGCTCCGCCTAGGAGATATTGCGAAGAAAAAGGGAGATATGGAGAGTGCAGTCAAGTTTTGGGGAAAAGCTGGGCCCCTTTTTAAATGTTCATCGCAAGCAGTTGACATGGGCAGGATTCAGGCACGACTTTCAGGAGCTACAGATAATTCCTAAATCACATATGGAGTGTTTTTCACGTTGGGGTGGCAGGTTAGGGCAGTCAAAAATAGCTAGGCACCTCCTGTCTCAAGGTTCTCTATGATCTTTTTTATGTAAGCGAGGATGCATGCAATTGTGACAGTCCATTCATTGAAGGGTCTTTGTGAGTCTCTTATGTGCACATCAGGTCCTTCCAACATCACCTTGGGACACGAACAGAAAGGTTCTTCATCGGATGCATTGCCACCATTTTTTCTCCCTTGAGGGTAGGATTTATCACTGAGGAAGAAGAGTGAGTATACTGGAATTGATATTGACATTCCTAGCAGCCAAAATCCAAGGTAGGCTGGCCACACTAAGAAGTCCCGCTGGTGTGTGTGTTCCATTCCATTACTTTGGCACTCCTTCGGGAAAAGCGATAGGATTCCCAGGTTCGAAAAAAAAATCACGTAGTACATAAACCGAGGATACACTACGAGAAAACTCCGGCAGGCATGTAATGTAGTCCATGCCTGCATTCAATACCTCAGAGAAAGAAATCTTCAATGATGGAGGAGAGTTGGAGGAGAGCCTTGTTCAACTGACGGCTCGGTGAGTCGGATTTTTTGTCCGCTGTAACGAGGACATGGTTTCTGGAGATAATCGTGAAGGTTGAAGAATGTTCACCAAACCCAAACCACCTCTATCTTACATTGAGGTCATCAGACTTACCGCGTAGCGACGCTCGATCTCATTCGTCCCCGTGTTCTAGTACGTTCAAAGTGCGTTTTCGGTTTTTTGTATCCACAAAAAAGACGCAATCATCACCCAGGGCTATAGCTACACGATCCATGGACTCTGCCCTTGATGAACTCATTCAGAGTAACCAACCTCCCAATGATTTGTAATCTCGCGAGATCGAGCGGATGCTCGATGCGAGTCGTGTTCAGCTCTCCAACGGGCGGCCCTAGGGCTGTTCGCCGTAACCGTCTTACGGCCGTAAATACGGCCACCGTACCCGTATCATACCGTATGGGTGGGCTCGGGGTGATTGCGCTGCGAAATCTCGAGGTGTTCAAATTTGTCGAGATGGGCGAGAACTTCCAGGGCCTCATCCTTGCCAGATGGCTGAGTCGCTGTGCCTACAAAGTAGGCGCCCCCACAGTGCCTACCCTCTTTCTCAATCACTCTAGCTCACGTTATACGACGGAGAATTTGACAGCGACCTGAAGCGTCGCCTCAGAGATGCATGTAGCACGGATCTGGTCACGCTCCACCGATGGTAAACTTCGTTGTGATCATCCGTTGACCAATGAGTTAATACATCATCATCTTGATCCTCCTCGGCTCGACCTTTTCTTTTCTACAGCAATTACTCGATCGCCACTCTGTGATCTTCATTGCGCAGACGAACAGGTGCTGACATAATTTTTTCTTCTATGCAGTAACGAAACGAACAGTCTATTTAACGGCAATTCATCACGCCCTAGGCGACCGCTATATGAAGGCCCAAATTGCCGCGCTCCGGCACGATTGAGAAGCCACTGAACGTCTCACCGCGGAAGTTCGGTTCCCACCTTTGCAGCTCCTCGACAGTCTTTCGGGCATTCATCTTCTGCAGGACGATCTCAGCCTCTTCATCGTCACCTGCGATAGCTGCAGCGTCTTGAAGCCTGAGCATTGGTCCATCACTCGCCATGAGCACAGGATCCACGCGCTTGGCAACTTCCTCAATCATCTCGGGATCCGTCGCATTCACGGCTTGCGCGTAGAAGTCTATCGTGCTCTGGACCATGGACTGTCTACTTCGTTCCGGTTGGGTCGGTGTCTGCAATTGAAGTACTGGGAACATCCAGAGGTTCAGTTATCCGCCTACTAGTGTGAGGCAAGATCATCGCGTTGTGATGCGAGGTCGGCGGCCACATGGGCTAAGGGATAGACCTGTGGGAGGCATAATGACTTCGCTCTAAACCAGGCTCCGTAAATTAAGTAAGGGAAGCTCAGCAGTATTTCGTATCCGTACACAGTACCAGCTTCTAATTATCTTTGCTACAAACACCAGAGACCATGAACCATGTCCAGAATTCTGCTTTGAGCACTGATCAGGGACGAAATCTGCCAGCCCAAGTGCGACCACTCCAAAGCCAAAGTCCAGTCGGCTGTTCGCCCAGCGGGCGCCCGTGAGTCTACCTCTAACTTCGCACCAGTTGCTCGGCACAGTTGGTTTCAGCCTAGACGGTGCGGATCGCTGCTAGTACGGGACAAGATCATCAGGCTAGCCATGATGCGCGGTTGGCGGGGTGCGTCGCGTTAGCCCCGGCAGAGACTCGCAGGACCCAGAATTATTTCGCTCTACCTATATTGAGTCACGCCACCCTCTCCTCATCCTCCCCAGAGGCGTTGAAATACGTCCGAGGTCCCGCTCGAGGCTCGAGATGGAGAAAAATGCGCGCGCCTCGGAACAGAGGTTCTCTTTGGCCGTCGCCTCCGATTTCTCGGCCCCGACGTCCGACAGTTGAAGGAAAGCTCACCTTAGCAGAGGTCATGCAAGGTTTTAATTCAGCACCCACATACGAGATAATCTGCCAGCGCAGCGGGCTTGAGCTCAAGTAGCTTCGTACCGGTTGTTCGGACGGACCACAGTTTCAGTGGTGCGAATAGCTGGTAGGATGCCATCGAAGTCATTATGATGCGCGGCGGGTGGAGGGCGCAGATCTGGTCGCTGTGGAAGTAGCTTCCCTTCTCGAATCTCGCGGAATCCAGAACCGCAAATGGATTAGCCTGCGAAGGGGGCTACAAATACGACGGGCGCAACCCAATGCCGTCCAGAGAAGCGACACGACGATGAAGTACGCTGCACTTGCCATCCTTCCCCTGACTTTGAACATCGGCCTCGCGACAGGCCACCCGCTGGCTCCAGAGACCCAGGCGAGTCAAGCTACCGTCAACAGGCTTCATTGACACTCATGCATCGATCGTAGAACCAGCACGGTGCAGGAGACGCCCTCCGCACCCGCAGCAGCATCGCGGACCTGGGCATCGAGGGCGCCACGGCCGGGGACGACATCGGGACCGAGATCGGCGGGGAACTCGGCAGCGACATTGGAGGACTCTTCGGACCCGACGGTGCAGCGATCTTCCGCGTTATGGGGGGCGCTCTACTCGGCACCGTCGGCGCCGTCGTGGGAGGCCTGACAGGAGGAGTTGGGGCGACGCTATCGCCTGGGTCCACGGCGCATCTGGACTATAGTAATAAGGGAGCCCTGCAGGAGGAGGGAGCGACGGTGGGGGGCGATATCCTCGGCGCTTTTGGAAATGCTCTTGGCGGGGAAGCGGGGGAGAAGGCTGGAACTGACGCTGGCAAAGCCATCGGTACCACATTGGGTGCCGCTGCGGAGTCCGCTAAGAAGTCCGCTGAGGAGTCGTCGGTGGATTAGGATACCCATTGCGATTATTTGTGCATCTCCATAATTTATCCGGATGGAGAGAGTTTCAGAGCCTGTCACAGAAGTAGCCACGGGATGCGTTTGGATTTTGGTAGAGTGAGGGAGCTTGGAATGTGGGGGATCCCGACACAGAAAGAGCTCGTAGCCCAGGGATAGTCCTTCAATCCTCCGCCAGCCACTCGCCCAGCACGGCCTCGCGTACGCCAAATAAGTAACCTGTCAAGAAGTTCGGGTAGACTTCGCGGACACCGCGCTCGTCCTTGAGGTTTTCTGGGATTTTGACAGATGAAAATGAAAGAGGCTAGAGGCAGGCTAGAACTAGAGGGATGAATATCTCAGCCACAACTGTGCCGATGCTCGATCGATGTCGGATGCGTGGACCGTGATGATTGATATTCCTGGATCCGGAGGTATCCAGGTCTGAAACCAGTAATCGTCTGTCTATGTTGTGCTCTGGGGCTTCTTGGGAGCTGTGTGTGGATACTAGATAGCCACCCATGCATTAGTTACCTTGTTAGCACTCAGTAAACTGGTTGTTCCAATTGTGGGACCGTGCCAGTATAATATATCCTCCTCCTCCTCCTCCTCCTCCTCCACCGATCATCACCTTTTGTCCCACGATTTGTTTGCACTTGCTATCACCTTTGTACCGCCACATGGACCAAGCGACCGTACTCGCTACACCTTCTACTTACTGATTTTTAGATGCTGGAAGCCAATTTTGCTGGTGGGAGCTCAAGTTATAATATTAACACAAGTTGCCTCGGAGGCACTGTGTTCAGTAACTTCGGCGGCACAGCTCGGCAAGGACCGCCGAACATCTCGAACGTCTTCCCGCCGGCTGCCGCGCCCGATAGGCTCTGCCGAAATCAATCGAAACTTCGGCAGACCTCTCGGCACACGTTCGTGCCGGCGGCAAAGTGTGCCGACAGTCCAGAACACAATTAGAGTCAATATATGCACCGGAGGAGGAGTGAGCGAGTTCGGCGCGAAGCGCTGAACGAGCGAACGACGCCGACGACATGGAAAAATTGCGGAAACACGGGCCACTCAGGTTGGTTGCTTGAACCAGGTTCTAAATGATAGTACTTTGGCTTAAACCCAAAAGATAGAGCGTTGGGTGCAACTAGCAGTATATATGCCTGAGATCCTCCCAGTGGGAAACTGCCATTTTCCATCAATACGGTTTTTCGAACTTGGATCAGTTGCAGAGCTACAGTCCGGATGGAGTCGAAGGCCAAAGGCTGTCTTGAGACCCCTCCACAAAAAAAATGCACCACACAATTGTACGAGCAAGCCCGGGCCCGGAGAATCCAGGTCTGCCCGGAGGGCATTAATATCAGCGGCTAGCAGGAGTGAAAGCAATATGAATATTGGGCACTAGCTGAGGTAGGCTCGGGACCAACCGCTTCGCACGTGGCTGCGCTATCACGTGTTCTAGGAAGCTTTGATCCCTCTGCTCGTCTCGTGATCAAAGTTGCTTACTAAGAACCATTGGTAGCGAGTCTATAGCTGAGGCGTTATCCGTGAGATTGAAAGACATGAGACTCATGCTTAAGTCGGCAATCAGTGGCAACCGGCCACAACCGGCTGTTGCCGCAATGTTCCGAGCATCGCCACTGCATCACCACTTCCTTTTCTTTCTCTTGCCGCAACTTTGCAGCAACCAGCTGGCCCATCCACCCTTCACATCGACGATGTCATCTACTTGGATCGCAAATTATGTTCCTCGTGCTCCCCATTTCTCTGGATCTGCCGCCCACATTCATCCGTGTCCCAACCGAAAGAAAACACTGCGTTCAGCGGGCCCCTAGACGCGGCATGATCTAGCGGCCGGCAGGCCGGTCTATGTGCGTCTATTTGGGTCTAGGGGCCGAGACCATGCCGTTCTAAGCCGCCTCGGCACCGCCTAGACACGTCGTCGCCTAGCGGCCGGGAGGTCAGTCGAGGTGATCTGCAACGCAAGGTCTAGCTCTGCGGAGGGACCTAGTCGCGCCATCGTCGAGGAGGTCCCTCCCCAGACTCATTCTGGTGCGGGCATTATTGCCCTCAATACCGCGCGCTGGCTCCTCATAACTGTAACAAAGTTTTAAAACTTAGCGTACTTCAATAGTGTTGTTCAAAGTTGGTCCTACTCGGGCTCCTACTCGTTCTCCTACTCGGCTCCTACTCGTCGTTTTACTGCCAAAACTGTAAGTAGGGAACAAGTAGGAAAGTAAGTAGGAGAGCAAGTAGGAGCAACTTTGAAACCCCCCCCCTTGCAGTTTACGAGTAGGAGGGCATGTAGGAGAGTTTTCCTTCGCCCAATATCCTTCGGCACTTCTCGGCAGTCCGTGCACCGTTTGAAACTCTGCTGGCATGCGTGCCTCACCATCACCAAAGCCATCACCCGAATCGTCGTCGTCATCATGCAACGCGTCATCTTTTTTCGGGGCTTTGACTTTTGCGCTTGGAAGGGTCTCTGGCTTTTACTGGGGATCCATCCAAGTCGTCCGCGTCACGTTTGGTTTTGCGGCTGCCTTTGCTTTTTTTTTTAGGGCTGTATGGGCCAGAGGGACGGCCTCGGGGCTTCGTAGGGGACTTTCCCATGAGATCTTAGACAGACTATCAACGGTATTCGACGAACAAGCACGAGGAAGTAGTAACGACAAAGGAATGTGAGAGAACAAAGGAGAGTGAAAAATGATTTGATGCCGAGTGACCGAGTCGGAGTTTGAAATCTGGGCATGAGTAGGAGTGCGAGTAGGGAACACAAGTAGGAGAGTTTTTGCAAAAACGAGCCTCGAAGCTCGTTTTTGCAAAAACTCTCCTACTTGCACTTCCTACTCATCTTCCTACTCCGAGTAGGAGCGCGAGTAGGAAACCAAGTAGGAGAGCAAGTAGGAGCAAAGTAGGAGAACTTTGAACGACACTAATAAACATCTCTTCTCATTGTGGAGCAAAGTGTGTCCAAGGAACCTGGATAGAGCAGTATACGGAGGAGACGTCGCGGACCCGGGTGGTGTACTGCTGGCAGGAGGTGCGGATGTAGACGATGCAGCGTCGAGATGTGCTGAGACGCGTCGAGCTGGGCGGAGGGACCTAGACCGGCCTAGTAACGGTGCGGCTATGACCTCGATGCACGTGGCAGTCTAGGCCAACTTATTTCAGCCTAGGTGCCTAGACCTCTAGAACCCCTCTGAACGCAGTGAAATCTTGCAAAAACCCCAAAGCTAGCAGTCTGGGACAAATTCAGCTCTCTTCGCCCCGTAACAGCGACAGAAAGACAAATTAAGACCTGCTTTTCCACGTGGTGCTGGATTTAGAACGTGAACGCTAATTGGATTTGAACTAGACGCCTGTACGTACCAAGTCGTATGCACTGCGACTGCGCAGACTGACGGCAGGGCCACAACGAGGAGGTTTAAACACTTTCGGACGCGAAGTACAGCAACCAAGAATCATTGGCTCCTCGAGAACGCCGTCGTCTTCCCTTGCGACACAGAACTCTGTTTGGAACAGCAGGTTCCGATCGTCTGTTCATTTTATCTCATACTTACGTCCCCTTGAGCAACCACGGTTGGCTTAAAAACAGCCTTCCTCGCCATCATCTATTGGCCGACTTTCGCCTCTTTCCACGATGCCTTTTTCCGTTCGATATTGCTGATCCTTGCGCTCGCCCTTTGCCTCGCCGGCGTCCATGCGAGTATCCAGGGATATTTCCTCGGCTTTATATGACGACTTTTTCCGGTCCACCAAGTATTCATCCGCCGCGTACCAATTTTTGTGCGAGCGCCCCCTCGGTAGAACGCCCCTCCGCTTTGTCAGCCTGCTTTCGCGCTCACTGGATACATCCCTCTCATCTCACGCACCTCCTCTAGTTTGAACTTGAATTCGGACGTACCCAGGGCTTTATCGTGCGGGACGACGACCGAAAAGAGATCGTCGTGGTATTATCTGAGACCGGGTAGTCGGCCACCTTAGCTTCTTTTACCTCGAGCACACACATAGAGTCATGTAAATCCGAGTTTATGGGCTCGGGAACAAAGGTATGCATCCTACGAGCAATCTCAAACATTTTTCCCAAATTTACACGATGATTTCATGGCGTACCGAATTTCTTTTCTGGCGGTGTCCCAAAATGGCAAGAAACGGGGTAGCCGGCCACCCCCGTAAATCGTTTGTTCAGACTCGTACTATTCATCCCAGTGTATCCCAAATCATTGAGGATGCATAATTACATGATGCTACACATTCAAAACGTACATCTGAGATATATGGGGACCACAACTATTTATTTTTCAGGCAGGCACGAAGGGTGAAATTGCGGTGTGGGCTGAATACTGTAGCCTGCGAAGCCCGGAGGGCATCGACACCCCAAGTTAAGGTACATATGACTCTATAAGATCAGTACGAACATAAATCTCAGCAAAGGATGTCCCCCACATACCAATACCCCTCCAACAAAATCCATCTTTACACGCGAATGACATTTGCTGGTTTTGGGTCATACCCTGCCATGGCTGGGAAGCCAGACAATTAAAAGCCTGATTAGCCTAGGAGGATAACAGGGTAGCTATCCTGAATAGCCCTGTCAAGTTCCAGATCCATCGCAGACAGGGGTGATTCGTCATGGAGGTGGCCGAAGTGTGCCGCTCGTGATCGGGCCGAGAATCTCTTGGAGGGTCCAGGATACAAAGGAGGGACATTTTCACCTATGCAATGGGATAGCACCATTGCAAGAACCATGGGATAAAAATGAGCCCCGAAGCTTGCGAATTGGTTCCGAATTGCTGGAGAAAGAAGCAAAAGACGACCGGCCAGGCTGTTCGGAGATAAGAAATGGTGTTCACACGCCGGTGTTTTGATAAAAAACCTCCGGCAACTTTTGATGGCCGGCGCACTTTGCCTCAAAATTTGACATAAAGTATCCTTATAGGTTGTATTCCATCCTATAAGCACCAAATCCTGAGATTATGCATTGCAAACCCTTCTATTATGCAAGTGGCCGGCTACCTAGTCTGGCCGGATAGGCAGTCGCTGATAATATTTCGTGGAACCTTTAGTCTGCTTGATGCCGTTAAAGGTATATATGTTTGTCGTACTTGCCGAGCTCCGACCGACGCACATTTCTTCAGACGCTCTGATCTCCCTCGATCCTTTCATCTCGCCGGGAATCAAGAAAGAGCTGATCAACGTCCACCGGGGATTCTTGGGCGCATACAACGACGTCGCGGATGATGTGCTTGACATGGTCACGAAGGCACACATGGAATCCCCCGGGTACAGAATTATCGTCACAGGTATTCTATCCACCCACTCACCGTATATATGCCTCTGTGGCTGACTGTCGGCCCGTGGCAGGTCACAGCTAGGGCGGCGCCATTTCTTCAACCGCTGCGACTTCACTCAAGACTGCTCTCCCTCACGTCCCTCTTAAGCTGTACACATTCGGTTCGTCATCCCATAAATCTTTCTCTCTCACCGTTGGGTCCATTCACTGCAGGTCAACCGCGCGTCGGTGACCATCACTCCTTCGGCGAATCGTCGCCTGCCATGCAATATTGATTGTCGCTGATAGCCTCCTTGTCGTAGACGGCCATCGGAGCTGGGGCTATGAGCACTTGTACGCCTTTTCCATCCTCTCGCTGCCGTGGCGCTCACACTCACGGAAATGCACACAGCACGACCGAATATTGGCAGTTCAGATACCCGCTCCCAATCTTCGATAAACGGGACAGGACGGTGCGCAAGTGCGACGGGCCGGAGGATCCCTCCTGCAGCGACTCGATCTGTGCGTCCCGCGTCCTCGCTCTCACTCTCGATCTCACTGATCAGATTTTTGTTCTTTCTTTCTTTTCTTCTCCCGTCTAGTCACGACGGGCATCCACCCTGCGCATACCTATTATTTCGGGCAACGTATGCTTCATCGACTGGACGTGCGCCTCGTGCTGATCCTTCGATGGTGATTGCGGCCGACCCGCTCCTCTGCTTCTGAAGCCTCGAGGCGGGGCTTCAGCTCGTGAAAGTTAGCTAGCTGTATACTTTGTATGCTTTCTTGGAACGATACTGAATTCTTGTTGTTTTTGCGCTCCCAAGGGACAAATGTCCTTCGGATCGGATGTCAAGATCCTTTCACGTCGGCACATATACATGTTCAGCCAGCATGCCACCGATATCTTCAGCGGTTTGTCGGTTGCCGCAAATAATAATGCATTGGCGGGAATTTGGTTGTCTTCGGCTGCAGTTGCTTGAACAAAGTCGATCCTCTCAATTTATGATTCCGACCAATATTCGCCAAGGAATTTACACGCTGAATTCCACAAGTGACAGGGCAATCTGGACAGATGCCATGTCATTTATGCCTCCACCGGGTCCACCAGCAAAGAGATAACCTCTAGTTTCTCCTCGCCCACTCATTACGATCTTTGCTTCCCACCTAAATGCAGATCCAGCTCTGGATGCCCGCGGGCAAGTCTCCAGAGTTCGTAGAGAAAAACTCCCGGGGAGTGACACCGCCGTTCTCGCAGTCGAGCTCCCTGTGAGCAAGAAAAACATCGTTGAGGTCCAAGTTCTATCAAAAATGCTTTGGCCACTCACGCGAAAGAGACACACTCGTTCTCCTCGCCCATTACGAGGGACGTAGCATTGATGTTGTTGCATAAGCCCTCCCCCCCGACCGGGCTGACGATGAGGGGGACACAATTCCCTGTCCCATTAACATCCGAGCACGCTTGGATTCCCTGAGCTGTGTCTCGGGTGGCCTGGATGAATGCGATTAGCGACGATGTGCTCGTGCCTGTGCGGCCAGACGGACCACTGGCACACCGATTGTCATCCTAGAGATGGTGAGAAGGAGGGTGAAAGTGAATGCGATCGACGCAGAGTGGAACATGTTGAAAGGAAAGTAAAAGAGGTTAGGGACAGAAGCGTTTGAATAAAAAAGGGACGGAGAAAGAGAATGAGGTTCGGGGAATTCGAGTCTGCTTTTTATGGCAGACCAGTGTGAACTTGGCGCGGACCACCGAGGGCCGATCTGATATGCAAATAATGCTGTGGTGACCCGCGCAACAACGGGCAGCGTTCGACCATAAATCCTGAAGGTTGATCAGATGTCCATATGGTGCGCTGGTGACCCACGTAACAACGGACGGCGTCCGGTTACATGCCCCCTAGTTCCTGTGGAAGTCCCAAGTCAGAAATCCGATAAGTGGACGAACGAATTCTGGATCTCTCCTTTCTTCCCGGAACGAGTCGACCGACATCATCGATGTCCCTTACGTACTGCTGATCCTGACGCAGGTTCTCAGTAAGCTGCCACGACGTAAGTACTGTATAACTTAACAGTATAAGTAGCGGGGACAGCGGGCAACAGCATTTATTGTTGAGTCCGGTGACTCCGTGATCCATATTTGATCTTGAATTCGTGGCTTGCTCAGAAGGTCAATTCTATCCCGTCCTGTATGACCTACACTTGTCCCCGGCCTATGGTTTCGGACAAATAGAGGCAACGATCCTGATCGTGTGGTAGTGCATGAGGCCAGTTGTCAACAACTCACCTTGGATCGCGCGCGTCGTGAGAAGGAAATCACTACGCTGCCTTGTGTTGTACCGCGGTTTACCTAAGACCAAGTCAGACCGCCGTAGAGAGTGGCCGCTGTGGAGACATCGGAACAGCTCTGACTAGCATCTCGTACCGCGGTTTACCACCCGAGTCATTCCGCGACTTGAGCATATCACTAGACATGCGCTGATTGCCGGGCTTCCCACCGTAGGTAATGGACCCGTCAGCCTCGGTGGCAGAAATAGCTTCAATCCAAGGAAATCACACTGTCACTCAGTGATCTCATGGGCAACAAAGTCCAAAAAAGCCAGTTTCAACGTTACATAATATAGCGCGCTCAAAAATTGCAGCTGCGGCTAAGTAGCCAAAAAATCAATCTGTGTCTCGCAGATAATCAGGACACTCCGTATATGGGAAGTTTCATGTACCTGAAATTGTGCTGTCTGCATCCATGTCCGAAGTGCGGTTCACTGTAATCAACCCCGTTCTACATGCGTATGCGAGGCGACGTTCGATCCCGCTGTCGAATTCTTCCCCGTGTAAGCATATACAGACTGACTTGAGGACTGGGAAAGCACTGTTGGGCCGTCCACTGTGCATGCATAGAGACTCGGCCATCCTGGCGAGTAATACACCATGGAATTCATAGCTGAACTCGGTAATATTGAACACTTCGAGTTGTGGTAGCGTCAGCGGGGAGGTAGAGTCAAATGTGAACGCTCTCAGCAGGTCATCATCCACCCCGGAATAATCGAGATGAAGTTCTCGGAGTGTCGAAAGAAGCCGGAGGAACTCCAGGACACTCTGCCCGCTAAGGCTGTAAATAGAAGACAGCTGTAGGATTTCGAGTTTGAACTGTGATCGAATACAGAGATTCGGGAGAATCGGCGGAGAGAAGGCACCTCCGTTGATGACTAGTTCGCATAGATTTGGAAACGAGAACGCCTGAAAAAATAAGTCTGCTGGAGCATCTTCCTCCAGCTGAATGTTGAAATAGCGCAGGTCGTCGAGTTGGCATAAGTGCTGGGGGACCACGAGGGTGTTGGAGTCAAAAAAATTGAAAAGGCGGACCGTCTGCAATCGCTGGCATCGAGATAGGACGCCGCGAGCGTCGCACAAATCACCGGGTATGTACAGTTCCAGCGAGGTGAGCTGTGCCCATGGAAATGCGGGCCCCAACGAATGTGCGGGTGGACCGTGGGATCCTAGAGAAACCGTCTGCTGGGACGGTGCTTTGTCGAATATGCCGACAATCGAAGCGATGTCTGTCTCATCTCGATCCGCAATTAGGATGTCGATTGAGGCGAGGATCGGGAAGACCGGACTGTGGTGCGAGATGTATAGAAGAAGGAGACTCGAAGCGGTGATATGCAGTGTGATATGTTTCAGTCGATCAAAGCAACCCAAAAAGACCCCGACAGCCGGCTCGGCGGGAAGAGGCATTGGGGACATAGTCAAGTCCGCGTCAGGATGCGTGGCTAGCTTTACAGACAAGGGCAAATCGTCGAGGAAGAGAAGTGAAATGGACGTGGTCCCACAAAAGTGGTGTTCCATGACAGATGGTGCGCCACTGTGACGATATATGGCCAAGAAGCATTGGTGCCTCCCGCGGATCAGCAATGGAGTAGGTTTCCGATTGAAGACTGGTATTGCGGCAGAGCATGAAGATTTCGGCGAGGATTTCGGCTGGAAGGCAGCGGATGGGGGAGAGGGCGCGCTTAAAAGCGGTCACATATTGGCGCTGAAGGTCTCTTTGGCGCTCTAGCTCGGCAAGGACGAGCGAAACCGTCAAAATCGTTTCCTCGAGGCTGGAGAATTGAGCACGACTCACATCGAGCATCCGCTGGATCTCGCGGGCTTGCAAATCACTGGGAGGTTGATTGGTCTGAATGATTTCATCAAGAACAGAGTCCATTGAGCAGTACTTTCCGCTGGTCCAAGCGTGCAGCCTGAGGCCTCAGGCAATGATTACGAATCTTTCGTCAACATGAGAAAACTACACGCACCGGCAATAGTCCGAACGCAGAACGTGGGGGATGATAACGAGGGGCGCTACGCCGAATATTATCACTCCAATGTGAGATCGAGACCGAATGAAAAGGGCAGCTCGTAAATCGCGACAATGGAAACTAAAAGAGAGATGGTGACGGGACTGTGACTGTGATTATATGGGTGGCAGTGCTCGCGGCGATCACCGGTGCCGAATCTTGCCGCTCAACTTCTGCTCATCGAATTGAATTGCTTCGAAGTGTTTCGGCGACTTGGCAGGAGAAGAAAAATAGGCATCCCAACCCGACTCTTGATTACTTTACGGAACATATTGACCGCAGTACATCACTTGTAACTCTATCTTTCCGTGGCCATGGGTGATAGTTCGATCGACATGCCTCCAGGTCAATTCCAAAGGGCGGGTCGAGGTCAAGCTTGCAGGAGTAGGGGCCGGCTTCCGAGTCGAAATTCAAGGCTCATAGTACATGCTAACACCACACGCGATTCATGAAGGCCTAACTAAATATGGTTCATTTAGTATATATATTACGACAGTGGTGATACAGTGACTTTGAGCTACAAAGACAGACTCAATGGATGGTTGCTACGTGCATGTGCCTGGACCCTGCATAAAGTTGACTTGATAATGGGGGCATGATGCGGCAATGATTCGATCTGAGCGGGAGCCACAGGCGGAGGACGAATAGTAGAACACGCAAGGAATAAAAACGCCTAGACAGGGCTACCGCTGCGAATGCGCATCGCTCTGGCAGTAGTCTATTCGCGCCGGCTGGGTCCATCTTCGGCCTCCTCCTCCCGCGCCTCCAGATGCGTATGCAGACGCGGGAGAGGGCGATGTCGCGGGTGCAGCTGAGAAAAAACGGTTCGAGGGGGAGGGGGCAGTCGAGAAAATGCTCCACGCCGAGTCCGCGGGATTTCCGAAGCTCCCTCGACTCGTGGGGTAGAGCGGCGGCGGCGGCGAGATGCGGGAGGCGAAGTGAAGAAATGCTCCGGGTGGCGGCGGCGGCTCAAATGCGGGTGAGGGATGGATACGAAAGTGACGACGCATATTGCTATTGACATTGAACCCGCGGCCGCATGTAGGGTACGGGCATCTGAACGCTGTTTATTATTTCCTCTTTAGCATCCAATTTTTTAACCACGAAAGAGGACGCGTAACGCACGCGTAGCGCCGGTGTGTGTGTTGACGTGAATGCGGAGACTGCTCGGGCGGTTGAAACGCTTCCTGCACCTGGGACAGACGTGCTTCAAGTTCTTGTTCCCCTCCTCATTGACATCCTCATCGTCTGCTCCATCGCCATCGGAGGAGACGCTGGCGCACGAGGGGACAAGTGGAGCGTGTGGGCCGCGCGCGGCGCTCTGCTGCATCGATGGCCCACGCGGGGCTCTCTTGAGGAAGTCGAACGAGAATTTTCGCGCAGGCGATGGTGCGCGGTCGAGGTGGGTACGGGGGACCGAGACCTGCTCGGTGCGCGATACGAGGTGCTCGGGGAACATCTCATGAATGCTCGGCAGCACGACTCCGCGGGTACCCGATGAAAGCGAAGAGGAGACCATGGTGAGATGGCACGATGTGGTTGGGATTGGATTTCGCAGCAGCTGAGTGGGCCCAATAAGACGCGGGATATTTCAGAGCTTATGAGGAAGGGAGAAATGGAGGCAATGTGGATAATTACAGGTAGTTCCAGCGGCGCGAATCTCGGCCGTCAAACGTCACATCGAGTGCCACGCGCTCCATTCGGTCGAGTCGATCTGCGTCCACCCGAATGGATTTATGCGACATCCGAAGGATCCACAGGCACACGATGCCGGAAGCCCAGGTGCTTGCCGTCCGCGCTGCCCGACTTGGGGCGTTTCACTGGTTTCAGTTGGGAAGCGAGGATCCATCGATAATAATCGGACACTCAATTGAGATGGATCGACGTGGATATGCCACAATAAAATCTGTGAAATGAACACCTGGCTCATCTCCGTCCGTTGCACCTGTCACGATGCCTATATGTAGCGTGCTGCAAGTCACTCACGACAATCTATGCTAATCTACGGACTGTCCATTTCGATTGTCGCCCGTCTGTCAAAACGACTGGGTTCCATGGTGACGCCGCCGTCAGCGTCAAGACCACATCACGTCACACATCGCGCGGTAGTTTTTACGAGGCGGAGAGGTCTGGTGAGGTTCCACGCGATCAGCAATTTGAACAAAGAGATTTGCCTCGGTGATTTCGAATCGGCGTTTACATCGGCCCGTAATCATCGAGGCAGTGAAGATCCACACGATCAAAAGAGTTTTGCCTCGGGGATTTCGAATTGTTGATGGTGCAAAAGTTAATTGATATTTCGTTTGAAGTTAAGGGGCCATTACGACTTCCTGCCTCCATATTTCCTTCATTAATCTCAGACTGTTCCTCACACACAGGCAGCTCCGGGTCGGATTGTGGAGCACAGGTTGAAGTTATATGTACCCTCCATCGCGCGGAAATGCTTGAAACTGCGGCAGCTTGAACTTCGTTCCTCGCAATTCCCCTCCAAAAGAAACTCGAATCACGTATGTCTTGCCCCCGAATCGAACGGAGTCCCGGTGGAGAAACGTACTACGTTTCAGGCTTTCAGTATATAGAGAAAATATGCGCTGTGCACCAAAAGGACTTTCCGCCTCATTACCGTGCCTGAATACATCCCTGCCAACCCAGGAACACGAGGTAAAACAGTCAACGAGGCGAAGTATGTCCTGCCCCCGAGTCGAACGGGGTCCTTCCACATCACGATTTACGACTTCACAAACGAAGGCAGGTGTGCACCGCGCACCAGCGGAACTTGCTTCTGAATTGACATCGGTTTGAGTACTGGATTTTTCAGAGCAGGGAATGCTACATATGCGTTCCGAGCGGCGAGGGGAAAATAATAAAACATAAATTCGACATTTCCAGCCTGCGAGTCAAACGGGGTCGTCGTGATAAACATCTAGGGTACTACGACTCACTGAATGCTTAGGGATGACACCGAATTCAACCACGTAAACCCAGCTTACATCATCATCCGTGACTTAAGCTAAAAATTGCAATGACACCACGCGCAGCACACGCACGGACCACCTGCCTCCTGCTCCCACTAGCGTGCCCCCGCACCCTCTACCCGGTCATTCGAAGGGTCCGGTTATCCCCCTTGAGTGGATATACCCTTTGCGATTCGGGCTCTCCTTCTACTTCCGGTTGTGTGGAGCTAAATTAGGCGCCGCAGACGTGGCAGGTCCGCCACCAAGATTGAATACCAGGGCGCATTTCTAGGGGTGTATAGCTCCGAAACATTCACGGAATGCATCGACGAACTCGTTATCTCACAGTGACATGTATAACCTTGGTATTGTGCTCCCCAGTCTTGGCCTTTCTCAAAGCTGATTTGCCGCTAGCTTGCCCTCACCCTCTACCGAAAATATTACCCCCTATTAACGGATGACCCAGAAGTTGAAGGCTTCCCCTTGCCTGTGCACGTCCCAAGGTATGCGGGATACTCGGTCAAGTCAGCTTCTACGACCACAATAGAGCCGGGTGCAAATAATCCGCCTCTCTCTGTTTCATCATCCGACGCCGAGCCCATCCAACGCGCAAACGCCACCTTCATAATGCTCGCGCGGAACTCGGACTTGAAAGGGGCACTCCTCAGCGTGCGCCAGCTCGAGGACCGCTTCAACCGTCGATACCACTACCCATACGTGTTCCTCAACGAGGAGGAGTTCAGCGACGAGTTCAAGCGGTGGGTCCCTTGCAGCATGAGCTGGGTTCCGTCTTATCCCACTGGACAGCCGCATCCGCGTGTTGACTCCGTCACGGGTCGAGTTCGGCGTCATCCCGCGAGACCACTGGTACCAGCCCGACTGGGTCGATACGGACAAGGCGCAGGCGGCGATGGACCGCATGGACCGCATGAACGTCAAATACGGAGGTGCGCAGACATGCCTGCGTTCGAATTCCTAGCAAATTTAAAGGGTACCAGGAAACGTCGCGTGAGCGCAGTGCACACCGTCAGGGCAGCGGTAACGGTGCTAACGCGGAGGCCAGATACCACAACATGTGCCGGTTCAACTCGGGCTTTTTCTTCTGGCACCCGTTAGTACTCAAGTATAAGTGGTATTGGCGGGTCGAGTACGTTTATGTTACTTCCCAAGGCACGAGCACGTTCATCGGGGTATCGTAGGCCAAATGTCAAGTTCCACTGCGACATCCTGACCGACCCGTTCCTGTACATGGAGGAGAACAACAAACTTTATGGTAAGCCATAGCCCGTGCTCAGCATGCCTACTCTATTGTCTCCGTGTAGGCTTTACGCTCGCGGTGTACGAGATCCCCGAAACTATCCGCTCCCTCTGGACGCACGTAAAAGGTTCGATATCTCCTCTCCGATTTTGAATGGTATCTAAGGCAAGCCCATGCAGAATTCATGGCGCGCCACCCGGAGCACATCGCGGCGGACAACGCGCTGTCCTTCATCTCCGACGACGGCGGGCGGACGTACAACCGGTGCCACTGTGCGTTCGCTCCCGCATTTTTACTGCACCGGTGCTGACGCGGACTTAGTTTGGAGCAACTTCGAGATCGCGTCGCTCGACTTCTGGCGCGGCGCGGCCTACGCCGCGTTCTTCGCGCACCTCGACGCGCAGGGCGGGTTCTACTATGAGGCGTGTGCCTTTCCCCCCTTGTAATTATTCGCATTGACCTGGACGCAGCGCTGGGGCGACGCGCCCGTGCACTCCATTGCAGCGGCGCTCCTCCTGCCAAAAGCCCAAATCCACCTGTTCGAGGATATCGGGTACCAGCACGACGACTGGAGCCACTGCCCGCGCGCCCCCGCCGTGTGGGAGGCAGGGCGATGTCTGTGTGCGAGCAAGGACAGCTTCGGTAAGATGCAACTTGTAATCGAGGTGCTGATATTGAGCGCTGTGGGATGGTGCAGATTACACGTCGGATTCGTGTCGGCCGAAGTGGGATGCGGTTGCGAGGTAGGAGGGTGGCGGGATGAGATGGACAGGACATTTACGCAGGATAAGTAATGGATCCGCAGTGGCGCACTAGCAGACGGTATAGTAGGGAGTTCATGAACTCCGGGGATATAGCTGGGACTCAGAGGAAAGGCATCAGTAATAACGTGCATATGTTGTTTGGCTTGTCAGTGTACGGAGAAGGTATGGCGGGGGGGATAACATTGGGGACTGATCATTACAATGATCCACCTGACACGTACACTAACTGGACAAAAAGAATGTCCGATAGGTGTTTAGACTCATTTCTGAGCCGAATCACTCTAAATAGAATGTGAGCATCAGCCTTAGTCTATTTCATGAGGATAGGTGCCGTCCAATGCCTACCATCCGCCTTCATTCTCCTGCAATAAAACATTTCAGTGGTTTCTGAAAAGTCAAGTCTGGAATCATATTGTATGCAGAAATGGTGTACAGTCTGAAAGTACTCAGAAAATAGACCTGATTCATGCTTTGGTTCAACCAAATCCCTGGGGTTTTGAGCTCAGGGTGGGGCACCGAAGTTGGTGATTTTGAGCATTTTTCAACTACTTTACTCGGATGATTGCACTGTGCAGACTAGAAAGCTATGGACCCTCAATGCTATCTAAATTTTACTGATTGAATTTTCGTATCCAACTGTTGATGAGTCTCGGGAGGATGGGAAACGAGACATGTAGAGGGGGACGAGAAATGGAGATCGAAGCGAATGCCCATGATATCATGAAAGGAAACCTGACGAGAACGGAATGAATTTGATGTATTTCCTGATATTCAAGCGGAGTTTGACGGAGTTACTGATCTGCGGCAGTGTCATTCTTCGGGCCGAGATCAGGGCGCTTACTTCGTTGATAGCCGCCAGCGTGTGCTGTGCGGTGGGGACACAGCTTAACATAGTCTCCCGTAGTCAGACTCCAAAATAAAAATTAAGACAGTCGAAATTTTTATTCATGTGGATACACCTCACCCTATAATTTAACGCATTCTCTAACGTGCTGTCCAAATCATCTAACTTAGTTTCATGCCTTGAAACTCGGGGATATTCACCTTGAGTTTCACTCCGCCCGGACGGCAGAGTTCGATGAAGTTGATGTGTGCCGTCGCCAGATAAGACACGTCGGCTGGACGGACTACCGAGCTACTGTTAAAGGGAGCACTCGGACAGTACGAGTGTATCAGGGTTCGGATCCCACAGAGGTGAGCAATATTGCATAGCGTATCATTCTCATCAATGATGCCCGGGGCAAGTCGTGGAAGGGTTTCCTGTCTTTACTGGCGGAGATGTCGCCGTGCGTCATATTGCCGAGTTTCTTCAGTGGGCTCAGATGATTAATCAACTCCAAAGGTCTCCTCATTTGCCACAATTGTTTGGGTTTTGTAGCTCCCCACGACTGAGATCTCTTGTTTTCCATGGAGGTAATGCGCTCGATCGTAGCGCTCTTGGAAGTTGATCTTACTCCTCTAGAATTCCGTACTCTCGACGAGTATGCCAGTAGTATCTCTTCATCTCGATCCTTAGTCGACTGGGAAATGAGTCTGGTAGTCCCCATTCCTCCAATAGGGATAGCTCACCTAAACTGCTTTTGGTCTTCATACAGATCACGGACTTCTCTCAGCTCGTCATCTCTTATGGACCAGACGGTTTCGAATTGCTCGCTGGGTCTCGTCGTTTCGCGCTAGTCGATGTGCAGAGCGGAAAATTAGTGATCTCGCACGTTGAATCGCGCGCCGAAAGCTCATATAACCTCTATTCCATGGTTCGTCCGTCCACCTGGCACGTGCGTACTGTTAATGGTGACCTCACTACAGTATCAGCCATTCATAAATTGGTTCAGGTCCGACTGGGATCTCTTCACGTTTAGCTGGCCAAGGAGGTTGCTGAATTCCCAGGGGTCTATGCAGGAGTTTCTGAGGTCGCTCACAACCCTCAGGCGTCGGTCACAGAGTAATATGCATGGCTTGATGAATGGCATGACCTTTCGCGAACTACTCACATCTCGCGGCCTCGTGTATCGGTCGACCGACCCCGCTCCGCTCCGTCGTCTGGAGCAGCTGCCGGTTGCCCAGCTTCCTGAGCGAGAGATTACTCATCCTGATTCCTGGAGCGTTGTGCACTCTATCACGTCCGAGCAAGGTTATCTTGGACCCGAGCCGTGGCCAGAGTCCAGCTGCTTTCCAACTGTAGCACGGGAGGCAGAACCCGGTTGGACGCAGTCAGCGCAATTTCTCCCTTACCTCATCCAGCTCAATGAACTCTTTCTTACAGTTTTATTGTGCCGCTCATTGGGAAGACCCGCAACTGGATCTCCGGCTTTGACGCTCTGCCGCACTGTGGCTACTTCCTCCACGCAAGCATTGAGTTCGGCGCCGCAGTCCCCGACATCAGTGCCGCTTGGCTAGCACAGTCTGGCTCCATCATCTCAAACTTACCCGGCGGCTATGACGAGTCGAAGCCGACTACCTTCTACGTCACCTAAGGGAGCACCGGCGCAGGTCACGTGAGGGCCTCTTAGGGGGGGTTATGTTGTAGGAGCATAACCCCCCCTAAGAGGCCCGCTGTAGGTCGTAGGTCGTAGGTCACGGGGGTGCTCTATTTTCATCTGCTGATAAATGTGCCCGCGTGAGTCCCCGGCATCTTCCTTCATTTTCTCACCTCCCCGGCCACCGGCAGCTTCGGTGGCTCCAGCACCTCCTTCACCTACATCATGACCTCTCTATGGAAACCCGGAGAATCATGCTTTTTTAGCGAGCGTCGGCAGGATGCCGGCTGATGCCCGGTGATCTCGGCCGCTGTCTTGAATCTTCGGTTGTAAGACCCCGGAACCACACATATGGGAAGCTCCAGCCATCGTTCGCTAGTGTATCATACTCTTCAGGTCAGGGAGATTTTACAAATTCCTCCAATTAACACCTGAGGGTCAATGATCAAACCCTCTGAAAATAGGGGTGATTCTGCTGGCACAACATGTCTTATAACTCCCTACACCCATGAAATGGATACTTCTTGTCTGTGATCACATTTTATTTACTCATAATTCTCTCCTCCATCATTCATCAGGCTACTCCGAACTCCCCGACACGCTATTACGCGCCGGCGTCGCGTGGGACCATGTTCCATCAAGATCACGTGACCGCTCATAAAATCGCCTCGCGAGCGAAACGTGTTGACGCGGGGGTTTCTGTGGATACTCTGTGCAGCCACATATTGTCTAGCAATACTAATGTCCAATTCTTTCTCTGTATCACACTTCCGCTCCCCTCCATGCCAACTTTCATGTGACACAATACGCACTTACCTGCCGACTGTGAACCGACCCAGTCTTCCACCAAATCAATGCCCCGAGCTTCATCTCGAGCCCCTGAGCTTAAAGCTAGGTTCATTCCAGCTCTCATAAATTCCCTGCTTCTAATCTGCGGTTGCAGGTATGAGCCTGCGCTTCTAGGTCTTCAGCCAGGCAAGGTATGCGGAGGGGCAATGGGAGAAGCGGTTGAACAACAGAAACCATTCATAATCCAGCAAGATTGATGTATCATAATGATAGATCATGTCAATAGGGCATATGGCATAGGATGTAAATGAAGGTATTAGGAGTCATTCACCCTAGAGACCTTCATGGACGGCAGTGAACCACTCACGCTGGTTGCAGATATGTTGCTTTGTGAATCAATGGGGATAGGATAGCCCAGTAGGATCTAGTGGGTCTTACCACATGGGAGGAGACAACAAAAGGCAAGGACTAGGTAAGCGACGGCTTCCAACCACACTATGAAGATTTCACTTTTGACGAATGATTGCACAGATGCCGAACAATCAGATCAGCTCAACCGAATGATTAATGAAGACAAGCCCAGGGTGGACGAGGATAATATGGAAAAGGATGTCACACTGGATGTGGAAATCTTTGCTTGGTTTTCGGACAAAGAGTTTGTGGGGGGTTCTGACATCTATGAATGGTAGTTTTCAAGCTGAGGATCAATAATTATGACCATTATAATACATGACATCACCCTTGATTTGGATTCAGCCGGAGGACTACCCATTATACGAACTGACGCTGGAGGCCAAAATGCGCGAGTGAACGGTGGCTGGACGGGCGCGCATGTCTAGTTCCGGGGTCTTACAACCGAAAATGGCAGCCGAGATCACTTGGCATCAGCCGGCATCCTGCCGACGCTCGCTAAAAAAAGCGTGATTCTCCGGGTTTCCATACCTCTCCCTTCCTTCAATCAAGTGTTGACTTGTGCACTTGTAGCATACCTTCCACTGCTATTGTACCTATTTTATCCAGATGAATTTGAATGCCCATTCAATGGTCAGTGTTGAAATCCCCAATGCATCGGAGGCCTCCAGCATGCTGCCAGTACAAGATTAGTACATGATCAAGCTGATTCCAGTGGCTCCAGCTATTCCCCACAAATATCAGACAGACTGCCGCACACGGGAATCTTGATAGAACTGCTCGGGAAGTTTCCTGAAGCATCGGAGGCCTCCGGCAGGCACTCCAGTTTGATATTGGTGTATCATAAACACAATTCCAGTGGATCTGGATGTTCAGAATGAACATTGGAAAGATTCCCCCCCAGAGCAGATTCATTTTCTGGGACGATAGAACTGCTCTGTGATACCTCCGACACCTCCGACGCCCATGTTTTGACCAACAAATATCCTACAGTTCCTCCATATCATTCAGAAGCATTGGATGAACTATAAACAAAAGACAACTATGTGCAAAGCACAGCAGGTGTAGCAGTATGCACAAAAGGAGGCCTCCATCCTTCTACTGTTCTGGACCACCCACTCAATTTACCTCATCATATGCACCTGGTCTCACTGGTTCAATCTTACAGCTCGGATTCTTGCTGATCATGTCTAGGGGATATGGTAATATCTGAGCCAGAGCTACCAAGGGCAGGTGACCTACCTGCTCTATGTACCTGCTCTATGTATGTTGCTCCTGGGGTGGTAGAATTTCTGATTGGCCTCTGATTCAAATTCTTCAAGGTCTTCCTTTGGAATAGTTTGTTGGACCCATATGGAATGTCAGCTCTGCAAAAATTACACATCTAGATGTAGGCAGTCTTTGTAGGCCTCTATATTGCATGAATTGGTGTCCAGATGCTTGTATAGACATTATTATTTACATTCTCATGAGGAATTTACCAATTTCCCTTAACTGAATTCACCAGCTTCTGGGATAGGATGCTGCCGGAGGGCGTCGGAGGTGTCGGAGGCCGTCGGAGGTCACTATATTTGGCAGGAACCAGCCAAATGAGTGTCTAATTGCAGGCTTTCCACACTTGGAATGATGGAATATGGGCAGTTCAACATTATAGAGCCCGTCTAACCAGCCATTTTAAGATGTCAGAACAATATCTCCAATTTCGAGGTTTCACCCTCTAAATTTGGGCTCCAAGGCTCAAATCAAGTCTCACTGGTTGGCCCAATACCTACTATATGCCTGGTGCAGCTCATATAAAGAGATCTTACACTCGGAATTTTTTTAAGAGCCTTGAATCTGATGTTCTAGTGAAGTACGTATGATTCAACCACAGAAGTTGTTTGACTTCAGCTAATATTCTTGCACGGAAAATTCGCTTGAAGCAAGGAGAGATCTGTAGATCATTCATTGTCCGGGCATCCTACAGCTATTATATCGTCCTGGTTTCATGATATTTGATGCAGTATTGAGCTCACAGAAAATGTTTTACATTGAGCTCACGGTTATTCATGTTCTGATTGGTCCATCAATTCTCGGCCCGGGCTTCACCCGAGCCTTCGGGCATTACCATTAAGATGGTGGGCAATGGTGGACCTCTTCTTTGCTCTTCCAACATGGCCTGAACCTGAATTGAAACAGACTAGCCATGTTGGAGGCCTGATGATATTTTTTTGGTAGGTGTGGGAGGGCTTCAATAGCCTTCAACGCCTCCGACACCTCCGACACCTCTGACACCTCCGACACCTCCAGTGTCATTGACGTGAAAGTGTAAGTCTCTAATACCAACTTCAGGAACCATTCCCATGCCCTGGAATTATTAATTGCTGAATATCAGGACTTGAAACACAATGATTGAACCAAAAATGAAAATATTCCGGAATTGCAGAAAGACGGAGGCCTCCATCCCTGCCGGCAACATGGTTTCTTTAAATGTGCACAACCTGCCTGTCATGCTTCTCAATATGAGGGACATGGTTAACTAGTGCACTATCATATGAAGAAATTCAAATGGATGTGGTTGAGCCGTAGGTGTTGTAGGTGTCATAACCATCATGGGTTCCACCTGTGGATTGAACCCATCTTAATCTATCATTAATAATTTCCATGTCCACTATTCAGATGGAATACAGCTAAAACCTCCATGCTTTGATCCATTGACCCAATTCCCCAAATTCAACCGTGGGTAGGAAGCTCAATATATGGTTGAATCCAAGTTGAATAGTACGACAAAAAGAGATCTCATGCTCATGATAATACTACATTACCTTCAACATTCTCATTCCGAACATCCAGATCCACTGGAATTGTGTTTATGATGCACCAATATCAAACTGGAGTGCCTGCCGGAGGCCTCCGATGCTTCAGGAAACTTCCCGAGCAGTTCTATCAAGATTCCCGTGTGCAGCAGTCTGTCTGACATTTGTAGGGAACAGCTGGAGCCACTGGAATCAGCTTGATCATGTACTAATCTTGTACTGGCAGCATGCTGGAGGCCTCCGATGCATTGGGGATTTCAACACTGACCATTGAATGGGCATTCAAATTCATCTGGATAAAATAGGTACAATAGCAGTGGAAGGTATGCTACAAGTGCACAAGTCAACACTTGATTGAAGGAAGGGAGAGGTCATGATGTAGGTGAAGGAGGTGCTGGAGCCACCGAAGCTGCCGGTGGCCGGGGAGGTGAGAAAATGAAGGAAGATGCCGGGGACTCACGCGGGCACATTTATCAGCAGATGAAAATAGAGCACCCCCGTGACCTACGACCTACGACCTACAGCGGGCCTCTTAGGGGGGTTATGCTCCTACAACATAACCCCCCCTAAGAGGCCCTCACGTGACCGCGCCGGTGCTCCCTGGGGTGTTCTACGTCCGTATGTTCTTTTCTTTTTATCCCCAATCTCTGTGGACCGCTCACGACGAATGTCAAGCCATGGATACGGTCCTCAACCTAAACTGGGAGCTCGTACTCGCGGCCGAGAATACAGCCACGACGCCCGAATCAGTCGCCATCCTTTCAGATTTACCAGACGAGCTTCATGTATTTGTGCAGGTTCCGGTACTTGATGGTACGCACGTCAATCAGCCGGACATCTACTGGTCGACGGACGCGACTACCGTGGAGACGCATCGCATCCCCGGCGGAGCCCTCAAGATTAATGTGCTGTGGAGCGTGCAAGTGGCGTTCGACTCGTGGTTACCACACCACTACGAAGTGGCGAAGAGTGCGCTCTCGGAGTATGGATTCGATCCGACCAGGAAAGCCGACACTGAGGCTCTCGACCTTCCGGTGTTAGAGATGCCCGATCCGGAAACATTCGAGGGACCGGGAGATGGTGAGTTTTCCGAGTGCGATTGAACATATGGATTCACATTCAGCAGAACCTGATTGGACAAGGGGCTATCAAATGGACCCGCATACCATGCAGACAATGTGGTAGACGTCCGTGGTCATCGCTGGGTCATCAACAGATAGATGAATTTTCGACTGATGTGTGATTCGCGTTGCCTGCCCCATTCCATCTCTCGGAATTCCACCACATAATTGTTCACTTTATTTGTAGATCGAGGAGAGCACAGGAATTCAATGCACGGGAAGGATCTAGTGGTGCTTGTACATCAGGCAAGTGAGGAGGAAGAGAGGCTGGTAAGTACAGAAAACGAGCATAACGGGCTATGCTCCCGCCGCTCGGAACGCGCGTCAATCTCGTCGTAGTATATACGGCATAGGCGTGACCTGCGTCGATCCCCCTTCTCCCGTGCCTGTGGTGCCATTCGGATATGAAGGGTAGATCGACATCTCGGGGCCGTCTATAAATGAACTGGGCGAAGGAGCGGGACTCCCCGGCGAGGTAAAGGCAGATGAGGCGGGTGAGAGAGGCGGCGCAAAGACAGAGCTCGCTACGGCGTGCCTCCGAAAGTGACGGCGCATGCTGCTGCTCACGTTGAAGGCGCGGCCGCATGTGGGGTACAGCTAAAGCGTTTCCCGCAGGTAGGACAGACGTGTTTCCAAGTCTTGGAATCAACGAGTCCATCATCATCTTCGTCCCCGGTCATGTTCGCGTCGCCGTCGGAGGAGCTGCCTGAAGAGTGAGCAGACGAGGGGCGCGCGGACGAGGTAGGGCGTACATATGGGTGGTTCGAGCCGAGGTGCTCTAGCGACGAGCCCTTACGCACGTCGAACAGGAAGTATTGCGTGGGTGCGAACAGTGGGGCGGGCGCGACAAAGTGAGTGCGGGAACGGTGCGGTGTGCGGCATGAGCTGCTCGGAGAGCATCTCGTGGATCCTGGGCAGGGCAACGGGTGGGTCGGCTGACGCCGATGTGGAGATCAGTGCAGACGATACAGTGGCGAAGGCGATATTGTAACAGGGGAATGGCAGACTTAGCAAGGCGCACAAACACGGGGGAATTTCTGTATATTTTCACCAACAGAATGTGAGAGATTATTTATGTACAGAGACCGGCAGATGTAAGGGGAAGGAAGGAAATGAATCCGAACGTTGAAGGCGGATGTACTTCCGCCGGGAAGCATTGGAGTCAATCTTAGCAGCAGAGCGATCACCATGCACCGCCTCTGTTGCTCCGCGCGCCGCCATAATGGCTTTGCAAGATAATTTAAATGGGATCAGCAGAGACTCGGCGCTCGCGGTACTCGGCGCCCCCGCCGTCCACACCAATTGTATCGGTAAAGCCATTTGTGGATGGATGGCCGCTGCAAGACTCCCTACGTCGTATACCTGAATATATTCCAGAGTGTTTCACACATTCATCTAACTAGTCCCGGTCCTAGTCTCTCATAGACAGATGCTACAAACGAAGTAGCTCGTACCTCGCATGTTTGTATGCCGGTCCCGGGACCTGGGATCCTAGTTCGGACACGGGGATGAAGATAAGCTAACAAATATAGGAGAGGCTTTAGAATGTATGTAGCATTATGTCGGCATGGGGACAAAAGAGGTGACTCACAATTTGAACACCGGCAAAAAGGGGTGGCGGTGCAGGTTTTCAACTGATCACGTGGCCGACGGCAGTTGCCGCTCTCTCCCCCGTTGTTCATGCCGCTGACGCCCGACGGCCATCGCCTCTGGTCTCTCACCCCAGTGGTTGTACCTACGCCTTTTCCGAAGCGGCACGTCTCTTCGAGGCTAATAAATCCCCGAATTTCGACTCATTTCTGAGCTGCGCGTAGTATGCCCTGAGTCCGTTGCCCGACTACGAGCTCCCCTTCTGTGCGTGGACGCCTCGAGCTCTTATTTTTTTTCGAGTTATGGACTGGCTGCATTACCTGCGCGGAGATTAACGCGTTTCTCCGAGTCTAGGGTGCCTGCACATATTGTGGACCGACGATTTCTCCCATCAGTCGCAGCACCAAAAGATTCCAGACTTCATGCTTTATATCCCAAGCCGAACCGCTCATGAGGGTACTGATTATAACGTTCATCAGCAGGCTCATGTTTCTTCCTCGAACTCCCCTTTGGCTCAAAGAATTCGCCAAATCGTGAACAAGTCTCCCAGCTAGAGTTGAAAGGACCCTCCCACATAATGTTTCTTAAGGAATGCGCGGGTCGCATACCAGCTGCACTTGATCGTGCCTCAATCTGGACCGCTCGAATTATGTCAAGCTGAAACCTTGAGCGGAAAAAATACGCCACCACAACGTTATGTAATATCCCGCCCCCGAATCGAACGGGGTCCTCCAACGTGATAAATTTTGCAAATGGTTAATTTAGTAGGCATGCACTCCGCACCAGCGGGACTCATTCACGGCTGCACCCCACCTTGGCTTTGTGCAGTTCAATTTTGCTTCTGTGAATGCCAACGCTGCCCCGTATTCTTGGATAGTATGGTCTGCTTGATACCGATGTTGGCAAGTCCTCGAACCATTTGACGAACGACGTCAATATTCGATTAATTCTGGGTCCGTCCAAAGGCCGCTTCAAGCTCAAGGGACGAGTTGATACAGGGCTGGTGGTACAGAAATGTAAGTTAATATAGAAACATATAGGCCTGGTTCATGGGGAATGCGGCGTTCCAGTTGGCGGGTGTTATACGTTATAAATGTGCCTTGCGCACATTCGACCTGACGTTCGAAACACGCTATCGCATGTCGTTGCCGTAGTACGCGGCGGTCCGTCCGTCCTCTCCGTAATGACACGCGTTTCCGAACGTAGATACAGTCGAGGAAGGGGGGAAGGAGCCGGAGCTCGCTAACGAAGGCGAGCTTGCACTCCACGCAGAGGCGGGTGGGCGCGGCGGGCTGGCGTGGGTGCGGAAGTGGCGGCGCATGTTCGAGTTTACGTTGAACGCACGGCCACATGCGGGCACATGAAGGCTATTTGGTTTTCCATTAGCACGTCCATCCAATTTGGGAGGAAACAGAAAAACACACGCGTCACGCCAGTATGCGTGTTGACGTGGGTCCGAAGGCTGCTCGGGCGGTTGAAGCGCTTCGCGCATGTGGGGCAGATGTGCTTCTTGTCTCCGTTCAACACCTCTTCTCCGTCGTTCCGGGCTCCGTCTCTGTCAGCGTCAGACGCGGAGTGGAAAGACGGAGGTGCCGCGCGCGTGCGGTGGTAGGCGATGCGCTGCAGCGCGCCACGCGGGGTGCTTTTGAGGACTTCGAGGCCTTCCGGCCGCACAAGGGATGGCGCAGGGAGGAAATGTGTACGTCGGAGTGGAGTAGGCACCGGCATGACTAGCAGGTGCTCTGGGAACATGTCATGGATCCTCGGCAGGACAACTTGCACGTGTGATGAAACCGATGGGGAGGCCATGACAGAAGAATTCGACTGGCGCACAAGCCGCGGTACCAGGATGATCTTGAGATCTTCGAAGCAAGTTCGAAGGAATACTTTGTAGGCTGGCAGGAAGAACGGAAGTTGGTCGGAAGCAAAACGTAATCAAGCAGAGTCAGCTCGCACCGCCTCACTGGATCTGCGGCTTGCCTAATGGATTTACCACCCAATGGGTTCAACATCAATTCAAGATCGCCGCGGGCGCGGGCACACGACCTCCGAAGTGGTGCTGCGGCTGCTGCGCATCGCGGGCGTTGCACCCTCCCACGCAGGAAGGGGCTGCCACGGGAACAACAGTCGGAAGCAATTTTGGATGATAGACCAATGATACATGTGTGCGCGCTAATTAGCAATAACGATGTTGACATGAACACCCCATTTACCATGGTGGGCAGAAATGTAGCATGTCCCAAGTCACTCACACCAATTTATGCTAATTTACTGTGCCTTGTCCACAGCAGATAATTCCGATTGTCTTCCGTCTGTCAGCGCTTCCATGGCGATGCCTCGGCATGAGGCATCATCTCGGGCCATCTAGCGCCCAAATTGATTACGGATGATCCACGCGGTCAACGCATCTCTCGCGGCGGTCTCGGGTTGAAGGAATAGACGAGAAGTAGCACGCTATTTTTGCTCGTTCGCCCGTCCGAAATTAGTCGGTCGGATTCGCCGGTTACTCCGTCGAATGAAGCCGCAGCAGGGCAGAAAGTGGAAAAAGCCTGCTCTTCCCCACGTCGTTTCGTGCCTCCAGAGTCGAAGCGGGTCCTCCCCATACCATCACAGGCTTCTTACCCTGATTCATAGTGTATGGAGTATTGATGAATGAGCACCTTGACGCTCAGCTTCTCCGGCCCATCCCGGTTGGCATTTCTATAGCTCTCTCCAGAAGCCATTGTCGATGTGAACATGGTTCTATCCACGGAACTTATGTGAAAGGGAAAAAAAATGCTCGTGTGGTTTGCGTATACTTCAGACATGTCCTGCCCCCGGACGGAACGGGGCCCTTCGGTGGTGTACCTGACGTTGAACTCCAGTTACTTGTACCCGATGTGCTGTGCACCAAGAGGACTTAATAGCCGTTACAGCTCGATGTGTATGTAGCAGAGTGTTGGATATACTCGGGGACCAGTGCGAAACTTACATAGACACCCATCCTCCCATGGATACATTCGGCTTCGAAATGCAAAGCGTAAAGAATGTATACCACATGCTCGTTGAACCGGAGATCAAAACCTTCCCATGGCCATACAAGATTCCGCCATCAGGCACCGGCCGTAGGGAATGATGCTACAGTGCGGTAGTTACTGTATCCGGCCACCGTGCCCGGGGGCACTGAGGTTATGAAACCACGGGAAAAGCTCAGGATATCCATGCCCCAAATCCCAGGCATGCTTGACTCCATAGCGCGAACGAATCCGCTGAAGTCTGCCTCTAGTGGGGCCGACGGTTTGGCATCATAGCTCCGGAAAAGCATCCGACATTCAACGCGACGCAAATGCGGGAGATCCTCCCTAGCTGCGGCGAAAGACCGATTCCTGCTCTCGAGCCAGGTATATTCCTGCGGGCGGTCGGCAGCGCACAAGATGTGCAGTTCCTGGACGCTCGGGGTGGCTGTGGGGAGGGTTTCTAGGGTCGCAAATAGGGCGTCGGGAAGAAGCCGCTGCTGCTTGAGGGAAATGCTATTTGGATGGATTTCACCGCCGGAAGGTGTGGGAGGGCCAAGGCTGCCACTGGATATTTAGTTTCAGGATAAGTGCTTGAGTATTCTGGCAGCGATGTGGGCGACAATGACAGCCAATATTGCGGTGCGGAAGACTTACGACCATAATCGATTTCTAGGTATTGCAGGGTCACCGAGACAGCTGTCAATATTCGCACGTATCGCGGATACAGCTCGAATCTCCTGTCCGGCTCAAGCGATAGTCGCTCAAGATGCTGCAAATTCCCTCGCTCGAGGATGAGATCAATGACTGGGTGCATGCGTTCCTGTATTCTGTCCAAGATGATGAGATGTCTTAGACGGGGGTGATCGCCAGCAGTGGCAAGAGCCTGCGTTGTTCGTGAATACGGTGTCGAAGTCATGGTGATATTCTGAAATAATATGACGGGCACAGAGGAGAGGGCATCGGCCAGGAATGCGGATGGGATACCCCACAAGTGGTCCAGATACAGACGGTCGAAGCTTGAGCGCGCCAGAATGTCAAGCAGGGACGGTATCAATGGGGATATGGCTGGGGTCTGTGGATACCTCCACCCGCGAAGCACCAGGCACTCAATCTTCTGCACGGCCTGGAGCACAGACAGCAGGGCCGCCCTCTGGTCTCCACCAAACTCCGCGACCCGGATCGTGACGTAGCGGATGTAGAGTGCAAGGTGGGGGACCTGGTCAGAGTGATGTGCACTTGGTTGGCGGACAAGCTATTGCTGTCGCGCCCGACGCGACCTTGTGTCGAAATCGAGACTGTCCGGAAGAGTATCCGTTGGCAAGGCAAAAGGAATTGGGAGGAAGCCAGAGAGCATAGTTTCAAGGACTCCGGGTCTTCTACGGTGTCGAGGACCGCCTCGATGAGCTCCTGTGGCAGTCGTGGCATGATGGAGGCTGAAAAGCATGCTGATGATTCGGATGTCCGCCATCAATTCACCGGTATTTTGTTGGGAGGCCGCACTCAGAATTCCAGACTTTATGAACGTCTATTTTTTTTTGAGGGGCAGTCGCGGCATCACGGCCTCATTTCCGAACAACATGCATACGACACCAAGTATCCCGGTATGTAGGGCCTGAATGCAAGAACGTAAAATTCAATTCAAATTTGGTTCACATTGGGGGTCTGTTATCTTGTAAGAATTTAGCTCGAAAATATCATGTTTGGAATACAGGAATAGTTACATAAAGGGTCAACATAAAATCATGACTCGACACAAATATGGAAACCAAGCATTCCGAATGTTACAACTCTACACAAGGGCGACTACACTAGCCGCTCATTGATTGTGGTTGTTGAGGGAATAGTCGAGGAAGCAAGGCGTGTATCAACTTCCTTAATCCATCTGGTCTGCGAAGACCGTTCGAAGAGCGGTCGGGCCGCATTCCAAAGTTCCGTGGCTTTCTGGAAATCCTCCCTTTTTTGGGAGAGATCCCCAAGCCGAAGTAGGCAGTTTCCCCTGCTGAGATGGACATCCATCTGGGTAAAACCGTCCAATGCTGCATGGAACAAGCTGCTGGCTGTGTAATCATCTCCGTTGGTAAGCGCTGCATCCCCCAGAAAGGCAAGAGCCTGACATATGGCCAACTTGTTCTGCACTTTCAGGGCTTGGCCGAGGAACATGACTGTCCACGCTGACATGAGAGTAACATCTTCCGTCTCCCACCGACTTACATCTCCAAGCTTTTCGAGACAGTATAGCACCCCTTCGGCGTCGTACCCCCGAAGTTGGTTGAAACTCTGCACCAGCAGAGCCTTGGCCGCAGAAAAATCTCCGTCCCGTAGTTTCAAGTCTCCTAGGATCATTTCGCAATGTGTGACCCCGTGAGCAATGCGAGCACCATGGAAGATCGATTTTGCTATGCTAATACTCTTTTGTGCCTCCTCTTGACTTGCACCAATAGCAATGGCAACTTGCCCCATATTTAGGAGAGAATACCCATGATTCAGAGGGGACAGATCCTGTGATGCCTCCGCCAAAATCTGTGCGTAGATTTCTTGGGCTTCCATGTACTCGGACTTGTCAAAGTGGACCCCTCCTTGATGGCGCAAAATCCTGAGGTCTATGTCACCGCCTTTCAATCCACAAAGATTCATACATTCTCTGCCTCTGGAGCAGATGTCCAGGCTTCGTTTGAAGTCTCCTAGTCCCTGGTAGACATATGACTGTAACAGTGTTGCTGCTGCCTCCTGGTATAAATTCCCGGACTGCCTGGCTAGTACGATTGCCTGCTCTGAATACCGCTGTGCCGGCGGATAGTCCCCGATCATGTTGTTCACCATGCCGAGGCGGGTCAACACAATACACTGCTGGTCGGTATCTCCACTGATTTTTGATAGTGATAGAGCAATCTTAAAGCACTCCAAAGCTTTCTGGACATCTTGGTCGTGATCCGAGAAATATGGCCCAATTGCATAATAGAATTTACCTGTGAATTGGTGTTAGTGAACTAGTAACAAATGAAACTTCAAGTCTCACACTCGGTTGCTGGATCATGAACATTAGTAGAAAAGTACTCCTGTGCTTTGTTGATGAGTCCCTTGGCATCGGATATGGGATATTTCTGCCATGTGAGGAAGATCTCTGTGATGAGCAGAGCTGTCAGCTGCTGGTCTTCGAGCTGCTGGGCAATATTGAATAAATGATCCATTGAAATTGCAGGATTTCGGCCGATGGCTCTGTGGTAACCATTGAGAGCCATTGCGCAACGAAAGGTTTCTGGGAGATCGGTATCATTGAGGTTTAATCCGTGTGAAATTATGCTTTGAAGGTTCCCCATGTTAGGTGCAATCTGGTTAACGATTTGGCCCAATCGTAAACCGTGATATCTCCTGTACAATTGGAGGAGTGCGTGGAAATATTGTCGGAGAGGGTGGACTAATGTAGGGGATGGTGGGTGAGTTGTTTGAATGTAGTCCCGGATGGGCACCAACACCTTGAGACGATGGCTGGGATCGACATATGCTAAGGAAGTTCGAAGCAAAGCTGCTTTGCAAGTGAGAATGTTCCTCATGGGAAGGTTACTTTGGGTAAGTTCAGCATCCGATAGACCGTCAGGGAGGAGCGATAATAGGCTCAAAAGATTTTTCGCGTCCGGTTGTGAGTTGAGTCGGGGACTCGAAAGTGAGAGCTTGATGGACACTTCAAGATTGGATCTTTTATCGTAGCCCTCCGAAAGTAAAGCAATCTTCTCGGTCTCCCACCGATCTAGAACTAGGGAACAGCCTTCAAAGGTCACCAGATGAGCAACGAGCGACACAGCTAGTGGAAGGTTGCCAGTAAGACCAAGGAGCTTTTGGATGTCATGTTCCTCATGGAAATCATCTGCAATGTCGACGAAGATTTGACGAGCAGCGTCATCCGTGAGAGTGTTTAACGGTGGTAAGAATGGCCGAGTCCAGGCTACTTTTGCGGGCCTCTCCGCTCCTCGAAGGGTAGTCTAAGTACCTGTCAGTTGTGATCCTTGTCAGAGCAAATCATACTTACAATCAATGCAAGGTGGGGAATGTCACTGAGAAGCGATATAAACTCCTCTACACCGCCGCGGGACTCCGAAGGCTCCCAAGGTGTTTCGAAATTATCAAGCACCAAGAGACAAGGAGGAATCCCTTGGAGGTATCGGATAATTGACTTTGTGGGATTGGTTTCTGCCTTGAGGCCGAGGTGTGATGCAATGACGGAAGCAAGATCAATGCTAGACGTAGCAGAGTCGCAGGGAACAAAAAATCGCTGAGGGAATCGGGCGGAAATTTGTGGGTGGTGGAGGGCCGCTCTCGCCAGGCTGGTTTTCCCGATCCCACCTGGGCCAAGAATTGCAATCCTTGCAGCTCCACCATTGAGAGATTTCACAATCTCATTCAGTTCAGATTCTCGACCATGAAATATCTGTGGTTCGGCCGGCAGAAGTAAAAATGAGGTTGAACTTCGAAAAATCCCTCAGGAACGGTCACAAGCAAGTATAATATAAGTGCATACCTGTCTCGCGAATAGGACAGAGTTCCAGTTATCTACGAATAGGTTACTGGCTAAATCTAAACAGCTTGAGCTGAAAGATACTCACGGAGGATGTCTGGTCAGAGCTCGTATCATCCGTCAGGGTTGCAATTAGCTGGAGGAGGTCGTTGTGGATTTTCTCTGCGTTGTCTTGGGCAACTGCCAGATTGTTTAAGAGATCGGTTCCAATTTTAACCTGGAGTAATTGTTGACAAAAAAATATTTGTCAAAGCCAGAATTACCTTGAAAACATCAAGAGCCTGTTGTAGGCCTTGTTGGCACTTTTTCAGAAGCGCAGTTGTTTCGCTCTGGCGAAAGAAGCGTTTCAATGTGCTGCCATCGTGCTGGGCGTTGACGAAGACATGTATTTTTTGAAGTGTTCTGGGAAAGCTCAGTCAACAGTCTATAACGACGAGCAGGCACAAGTCCGCTTACTCCATAAATTTCCCAACATGATTGAGTGTCTCGGGCGGCAGTACACCTCCACTCTCTGAGTTGATATGGAGGGCGATGATTGCGTAAAGCACCGTGTGAACCTGGTCAAGCAATCGGGCGCATTCTTCCTTGTTTCTCCTGATGCTCTGTCGACTTTGTGAGCAACAGAATTGAAATAGAATGGGGCAGGCCAATATACTTACCTGTACTGAAATCAACAGAGATGCCGTCGTGCTCGAGATCGCCTTCAAAAAAGGCGCTGAGGACACATCAGAGAAGTCTCGGAGCGTCGAAACCGCGACAGTCAAGTAGCCGACGAGGTTTTTCAAGCGGATCTCAGTCACAGAGAGCTGCGAGGGCATTTCGTCGATGGAACGGGCACTTGAGAGACGGGCGATTGTTATAGCTATCGCTGACTTCAAAGAAGCAAAGATTTCAATCATCTTCCGCCCTACATTCAGCTCCCGCACACCACCACAATCTGATGAAATGGATGGGTGGGAATTTCAGAGTTGACGAAAATAGCGCAAGGAAACGCGCATTATCGAGTGAACGCGCAATGTGGACGGCGCCTCGCCCATAGTTGCAGGTTGCGATAGTCATCCTCCGTCGAGCTAGTTTGACCTTTCAAGTGCCTCCGCTGCGGAAACAAGCCGCTCCAACGAATGTAACCTGATATGGATTAAATGAGTCCGCGCTATGACGGAACTCATACCGTCATTAATACACGCTTTGGCTCTTGAGAAAGCTCTCACAAGGAATGGCGTGTGACCCTTGGAGGTACGGGGAAAACTCGGGAGAGGGAGCGAATAGCAGTCTCCGATGCGAGAGGACGTACGCGCGATAAAAGTAGTGGTTCAATACAAGCATTTGACAACGTGATGGCCGACTGGAGGTTGTGCGGAGGAGGTTCGCATATTTGGAACACGGTAACGCCACCAATCCAAGACGCCGTCGGATTCCCGCATGATCGACCTCTGGTGCGGCAAGTACGGAGCTCGTTGATTTTTTGCGACACCGGCGAACAGCATGTCAAGCGCAACAAAATCTATTTGGGCTGGGAAACCGCCGACAGACAGGCGGCGCGGGAGATCGCCCGTGCCGGCTTATCTGGATATTGTGTGGCCGCTGATAACGGCGTTAATGCGACGATTTGCGCTCACCGATGACAACAAGGTACACATTGGCTTGGTTGAAGCCGTAACAGAGGGGTATCTCCGAAATTATCCACAGATTGAGAAGGGAGTCCAGGTTTTAGCCAATAAGGCCACGCACGGCCTCCTGCAGAAATTGAGTTTAGTCGAGAGATCTTTTGATGGCCATGACAACTTCGCGACTTGGCCGCTGTTGACCGCCGGCGTCCAAGTCTTGGGGATGTATATCCCGATGTAATCGAAAAATCAGCGGTCAGGCATGCACGACTGAAAGCAAGAGGAGACGAATAGAAGGACAGCACCACAAGTAGCCGGAGATTCGCAGCCCGAGTTGCCCATCTAGCCGCCCGAATTTGCCGCCCGACAGCAGGTGGGCGCTGATAAGCTGTTGGGCGGATCTGATAAAGATACTCGGTGTTGGCACAATGAACACCGAAGCCGTTGAAAGAACCTTGATAGAACCTTGATCAAGTGGTTTGTGGAAAGAAGCTGCGGGGTCAAGTCCGACGTGAAGGCATCGAATCTGCCTTCGGGTTGGCGTCAGCAATTGCGGCGGTCAATTCTGCGGGGCAACAGTGATGTGTGGCGGGAACCTTGCTTCGACGTCGGAGTTCAGCGGGCGAGATGTGCTCCGCATATTTTAGGACTATAGATAAGGTGCAACAGACGACTGACTGAGCAGCATCATCCGTCGTTCATCAGAATGCGGAGACGCTGCGGCGTGCATAGACGCGCGGATTGGTAACCTTGGCTATGAGACATTCGGAAATCCCGCAACGTGAGATTTGCGTCGGGGCTCCCCGAATCTATTTGCGAATAGAAACCTGTCGGTTTCCCTGGGCGTGATAAACGCTTGATTGCATGGGCGCGCGGATTTGTAACCTTGGCTATGAGACATTCGGAAACCCCGCAACGTGAGACTTACGTCGGGGCTCCTCGAATCTAATTGCGAATAGAAACCTGTCTTTTTCCCCGGGATAGAAACGCTTGATTGACAGTACAATTAGCACGCACCGGCCGGGCGAGGGAAAGGTATGCGAGAAGTGGGTTTCGGGGATACAGATGTCGGTCGGCCCGAGTCGAGAGAAAGCGACCAACGGGACGCCGTAGATTTGACGAAGGTGTTAGGTAGATCAATTTCACTCGGCATCAACGATCCCATACGTCTGTATGGGACCGAGAGATACAGAAACCGGTCCGAGTGCGGGCCAAACTCTCACGTAGTTGGAAGAGTAGTGGCCGTTAGAGCCGTGCTCGAACACAACTGGCGGGAAGATTTTTTTCTGTCCCAGTCCAGCAATTTCAGTGACGTATGTTCAACGGGTTGAAATAGTTTCCGAGATACGGAGCGACTGTAGGCTGAATTTGAGTAGAATTGCATGGCCCGAGGTGTCATCAGCCAAGAGAGCATACGTGGGGCCGACGGACCCGAGTGTGAAGTGAACAGAGTGCAGAGTAAAAAAATCAATCACATTCCAGCAAATAGCATCAGATTCAGTTCAACGTCGGAGTAAGAGAATCAGATTTTCGGCGCGTCGAGAGAGGTGCTTCGTTTGAGGAAGCAGAGTATTTTGAGCACACCTTGTGGATTCCGCAAGCCCAGAGGGCAAGGAATATCGCGTTCGGCTACCCATGGCCGCAGTTCGCAGACTGCGGCAGGCACGGGAAAGTCAGCCAAGTTAAAGGCTACCCGTGTCTCTTCGCTGGCTCCGTTCGCGTCCTCGGAAGTTTGAATGTCATACGCCGGTGAACGACGATTCGTAGGCAAGCTGGTTCCGTATGCCGGGTGATCGGCGCAGTGGCACGATGCTCGCCAAATCCCCAGAACACCGCGCCTCAAATTGGTGTGCATAGAAGGCCTTCCGCGGATTCTGCGAGTGCGTAAGTAGTTGCCGCGACTGATCGGCGTGGCAATCTCTAAGATTAGGAGTAATTATTAATCTTGGCCTCTGGCCGTGTACGCCGGATTTGCGGGGAAGATGTACCCCAAAGACCGGGGGAGACGGGCGCAAGTGTCCGAGCAGAGGGCAAGCCAATTGGAAGGGTTTATGAGCCGCGGGAGGACTATACATCGCGTAGAAGAAGATAGTGCCGCAGGGAGCGGGTAATCTGGCGAGGATGATTAAAGCCGCATCGACCGATGCGGGGGCCTCGCGGCATCGAGAAAGTTTAGGATCGAAGGCATGGCCGGCAACCCATTGTAGCCCGAGGCGGAAGAGAAGACAGGAAGTATCGAGGTGCCAGATTCCGATGAGTAGGATTTGATTAAACTAGCGCCAGATCCCAACTGGCTACCAGCCATTCCCGTCCTCGACCCCTGAGTTCTCGGCGCTCGCGACGAAGAGGACTAGTCATTGAAAGCACGATTAAAGGGTTGTAGTGGCAAAAACTCCAGACGGAATGCAGGGTTTTGCAAGGCGAAAAGCTTGAGACTAAGATCAAGCAGCTCGAGCAAACTTCGGTGTGAATGGCGTGGTGTGTGACAGTGACATGTTGCTCCATATTTGTCTGTCACGCTGGACGCGTCTCCTTCCTCACAACAACCACCACTTGCAGCACAAGGTCCTTGTCCGCGTGCTCGTCAATTTCCTGTGCTCTACAGAAGCCTTACATCTCATTTTCCCTCTTCCGGCGCGTCATATCCCGTATAGCGGTGATCGCAGCCTAGCTCAGAACCCTCAAGCCTCGAAGCTTCCCATCTCGTTCCTACGCGACCTTTCATCGATATCGGCGCTGTGAGCTTGCTATCCTGCATCTTTTGGGCTTCCCGCGACCCCGCGGAGAGCAATTAAACCGGATGGGTCTTGCCTTCGGCCGCCGCGCTCTGCGTGGGATGGTGTGGAAAGATTTGCGCCGGGATTTGCGTTCGAGGCGCTGTAGCCGAGGCGCGTATGCGGACTTCAACGACTCTGTGTTCTGATTTTTCTTTGCAAGTCCTAAGGCCTTTAGCGACCTAAATTCCGAATCAGATGTGGCCTGTTGCAGTGAGCAGCCTCTTCTTGATTGAACGAGCTCAAATTTTGTTCGATGAAGTCATCAAAATTAGGGACCTTTAGTGACTCTATTAGCTGCGCAGCACTCCAACGCGAAGTCCCCATGCCCACGCCACCATGCTTGCCTGCCGCTCACTGACGCCCGGATTGACGCTGATGGCCCTGATGCTCGGCGCCGATTCTCGGCGGAGGATTCACTTGCTCCCGCCTCCTCGCACCCGATCTGACCAACACTACATAGTGCGAGGCCTCGTCACTCGCGATTTCATCACCGCCACTACATGGGCTGCGACCATCATTCGTTATTCTCCGACTCTCGCTTTCCTTCTCCCGGCGTTTCTAGGGGGAGCCGGCCGTATAATCTTGCCCTCCCTACCTCAATCCGTCCTCCCCTCGCCCATCGGTCGCGGGAGGGGGGCGGGTTGCCGGCACACGCTGCAGCGCCAAATGTCCTTGAAACGGAAGGAGGTAGATCGGCGAGCATTTGGGACGCCGTGTGCCTGGTGGCCTGCCGGTGAGGGGATCTCGAAGCGTGTTAACCCATCCGGTTCTATGCCCATTTAGGCGCGGACGCAGATCGACCGATGCGGTGGCAGCGGCGCATGGTGATCTGACTTGCCTCCGCGGCGAAGAGCACCCGCGTTTAATTGTCGATTCCCTTCGGCCCATCTGCCACTCACTGATTCCCATCGTACATAAGTAAGCCATCCCTAGCTTCTCTTCGTCTTCGAGAAAATCCCCCTCCCCCACTGTCCTCGTCTCGCCTCTGCTTATAGGCTGCGCCACTGCTGCAGATTCCCAATCGCTTTCATCTGAGCCACTCGCCCACCATGGCCTCCCCATCTACCTCATCGCAGTCGCGTGTCGTCCTACCGAGCATCCACGAGATGTTCCCCGAGCACCTCATGCCGCGCACAGCCCCCGGGCCCGCCCCCATGTCCGCCCCCGGGCCCTTCCCACGCTCTCACTTCGTCCCCACACCGCCGCCCCCCCAAAGCTTTTCCTTCGACGTCCTCAAGAGCGACCCGCGCGGAGCATCGTTGCAGCACATCGCCTCGAGCCGCCCACCTCCACGCCCCTCCGTGCGCACGGTGCCACCGCCCAGGGCCGCGCCATCGTCGGCGCACTCGTCCTCGGGGTCGTCTGATGGTGACGCAGAGATGGAGGAGGACGCAGACGACGACGGGACCGACGTGGCTGGCGAAGGCAAGAAGCACGTCTGCCCCACGTGCTTGAAGCGCTTCAACCGCCCGAGCAGCCTCCGCATCCACGTCAACACGCACACCGGCGCGACCCGTGCGTGTCCATACTCCCTCTCCTCCCGACGAATGCTAACCCGCGCCCGCACACAGCGTTCCGCTGCCCGCACCCCAACTGCGGCCGCGCGTTCAACGTGAACAGCAACATGCGCCGGCACTTCCGCAACCACGCGAGCCCCGCCTTCGCGCCGCCGCTCACGCCGTCGTCGCTGTCGCCGATGTCGCCCGTGAGCCCCGCGTGGAGCACGTTCTCGCCGTCGTCGGCGGGGTCGTACTCATCGGGGCCCCCGACGCCCGCGTCGCCGTATGCGTCGCCCGTTGCCATGTCGCCGTCGGGAGGAGCGGAAGCCAAGCCCCCGTGGACGTGGGCGGGCGGCGCGTACTGCGAGAGCGACGTGCGCTCTGAACGGCGGTAGTGCCGAGAGCCCTCCTCCCCTTCTTCCTCCATGCCCCGCCCCGGCATCTTCCTACTCGCGCAATCGACCACCACATTCTTGTCAGTCAGCATGCAGTACGGTGCACAGTCGTACCGTGCACAGTCGTACCATACATGTTACATCCCAGACGTATACACCTAGAACGTCCACCCATTGAACCGCGCGCCGGCCACATTGTTGTAGCTTACTTGATGTATCACCAGTAACTCGATCGAATATTTTGTTAATCGAACTTGGCATTCACATGAGCTCTTGTGCGCGGCGTCCGACTTGCGGATTATTGAACTGGGTTGGATCGCTAAGGCTGGTCCATGGCGAAGGCCAGGGCCAGGCAAATGAACCCCGCTGGTGCATGGTGTACGTCTGCATTAATTGGGGAATGCCTTGAAGCGATTGTCCAGGAGACCTCCGCCCCACTCGGGGGCGGGGCATACTGCAGGATTTCGTCTTTGCCTTCCCAACACGCAAGATAACTAGACTCCTGTAATTTTCTTATGACGGATCCACAGCTTCCTGCCTGAGGTGCGCTCGCAACAATAAAGAACGACGCAGATTTCGATAAGTCACTGCGTTCCGGCCCCTCGTAGTCAGAGGGTCCGACTTCTGCCGTAGTCAGAGTGTAGTCGTACATCTGTGACTACTTGTTCCCACACCCGTAGGCAAAGCATGTCGACTGTTAGCCTACCTTCGCCAACCTTCGTCACCTCTGCCTAACTACGTTCAACCCTGGCTACGGCCGTAGTCACAGGTTGATTATACTCTGATTGTATCCAAACTGTATCCTATTGGCCTGCATTTCGCTTACAACCCAAAGGTGGGCGAGGTCGGTCTACGGAGATCGACAAAGGTACAGCCACGTAGTCATGGCATGACCAAGTAGGCCAGGCCTCGCTAAGACATGGATATCAGACCCCTTGACTACGAGGCACGCCTACTGGGATTGGCGGAGGTACTTCCAGGTACACCGGGGTAGACCTCGCTAGGACATGGAACTCAGACCTCTGACTACGAGGGGTCGGAACGCAGCGAGTCTTTTCCGCCCACGGTTGAACATGAATTAAGACGGCTAAATTGCTTGCGCGTCGACGTCATGCATCCTTATAATAAACTCGACAGTGTTGGAGCGCTGGAGCGATGGAGACCACTCAGGGGAAGTCATCGACGACCCTGAGCCAAGTTCATGCATGCTACCGAGGATGCCGGCGGGACGCACCGCACCCGAGGTGGCGTGTTTGAGGGGCGACGACATTAATATTAGGCCGCGGATCGTTCAAGCCCTGGATCCTTCCCATTACTGCAAAATTACTTACTTAGGCGTACAGAGGGGCCTGGATCGAGTAGTAATTTGCTGGATCTACTTGTGGCCGGTGAACAAGCTTTGTCGCATCCACTTCGATTCCTCGGGGATTTGATAATTCCCCAGGGGAAGCGCGCTCGTCGAGGGTTGCCGGCCAAATTAGCTTGATAGACGTACGGCGCGCCTGGAGCCCAGGGCCAGGGGATATTGAGCAAGTTCAGCAGCACATTAAATCAACACATGTTCAACAGCAGATTTAAATACCTCGCCACCCACTCCAGATCCACAGACGATCATGAACACCCACCCTTCGATCTGAGGATTGACAAGGGCGGCAAGTGCGTAAGCAGTAGTCGCATCTGATGGGGGAATCAAACTGTAAGTAACAGCTAACTTAAATATTAATGCGCCACATCGAATCGATGGAGTGAAAATGACGCACCGAGCTCTCCGGGAGTTCATTTATAGACGCCGGCACCTACGGCATTTTTGCTCTTTTGAATAACGGACGAGCGCGCATGATTGACGACGTGAGGCTAAGATGCCTCAGGAGGGTTAGATTGGGGGCATGGTCCTCGGATCTGCGTCCTGCCGTAGCGCGGTCTTTGGGTGGCATTAATTCCCTTGCGGACCAGAAATACATTCAAGTGATTTGCATCGGGTGACAATTCCGGGAGGCAGGGCAAATCCATCACCGGAAACTTGGTGAGCCGGAGCGATTCGCCACCTCGTTGCAGTGCCGACGTCCTTCCCTGGAGGCGGTGGTAAGTAAGCATTTGCCAATTATGACAACGGACGTGCCTGGCGGCTAAAATGAGGAACGGGTTCAACAGGCGAAAGGATCCCTGGGTGATTTAGTGCGACAGCAACAGGTAATAGGTGGAGTTCCCGTTCATTCCAGCGATGAGGCGGACTTATCTGTGGCGCAGACTGAGATAGGCTAGCCAATTCCCCCACGCGATACGGCGTCCAATGGTGGCACAGGAAATCGACCAAATTAATGGCATTGGCAGGAAGCGCCCACTCCTCGCCTACGCAGCTCGTTCTAGTCCTCGGGCTCAATATAATTCGGGTAATGAATCATTTGGCCTGCAGATCGGGGATTGGCAGGTCCACAGGCGGCCTGATCGGCGTGGAAGGTGGGTGCGTAGTCGCACGCTGCAGTCATGGGACGTACCCTAGGTCCACCGGCGGCGTAGTCCAGAGGGATATAGTAGATTTCCTAACACTTAAAACGGAGGACCAAATGCATATTAAAACTCAACTGGGTAGACGCGTGCGTGAACGACTAGTAGACCGGCTGTCAAACTAGTCAATTCTACTGCCTCGGGTAATGCAAAAACGCTCGCCGGTATTCCAAACGCGCCGTGGAAGCACAAGGAAGACTATTTTCAATCTACATTAACCTCTCGCTTTGAACCTCGAGCATCGTATTTGCTCCCAGACCGGGCCCAACGGAGCGTGAACTATATTTTCTCTGCGAAGAACGCAATCCGCGTAGGACGCCATGCCAGCAGTCATGTTGTGTCCCCGAAGGAACCATGGCAGACTCCGGTGGCATCAGAAGCCGGATGCAAAGCTGGGTAAGCTTTCATCGAGAACTAGGAGTTGGCGACTCGGAAGAGGTACTGAGCCTCAGAGCTAGTTTAGAGCTAGTGCGCCGCGCGGAGGCCAGCTTGCCGCAAAACGCCAGATATCTAGGAACTTCTGATAGATTGATATAGCAGCAATAAAGCTCCGACCATCGACCGCATGTATCTTGAGCAAAACGGTGGCAGTGGCGGGAGGGAAGAGATGGACGGCATTTTCCGTGTCACCATCGTAATGTGTGACAGCAACCAAATAAGGGACAACTTCCTTCTTTGCCACCTCCTTCCGTTTTCCTTCCGCCATTCCTTGTCTTTTCCGTTAGAAGCCTCCTTCCGGGTAACACGGAGCAAAGAACTCACGGCTTTACGGCCAGGATAACCATCCCAGCGTTGTCAGCGAAGGCGATGCAATTCCCGTGTCGGCATGGTGGAACAGGAATGCTTAAGGGATGCCCTAATGTGAAGGCATGTTATATTTTCCCAGCATCCCGTAGAGGAAGCCTCTGATCCTCCGCATTTCACCGTTTCCAAATCGCACACCCGGTCGATTCATACAACCATATCTGGGTATGTCTTCCCCCATTCTGCTCCACTCCTAGATACTCATCTGACCTCCGTTGGGACCGAGATACGGCGCCGCCCGCCTCCTTGTACTTCTTCACTTCACCGACTCTGAATACTGCATCGCCGCCCATGGCCGACAGGCGCTCGGGGCCCTGTTATTATTGCCCGATAGGCGCTACTTACCCGGCCCAGGGCCTACGACGCATCGCCCAGAATGTCCATCGTCTGCTGTAGAAGGCGGTGAACTCTGCGAATAAATAAGCAGATTACCACCGATCCTCCATGGGCTTGGGCTTATCTGGACCTGACCTCCCATTTTAGAACCCTGGAAATGCCGTATATCCGATCCCTTGACATCCCGGTGTTCACGTTGACTGTTAATGTCCATCTCCATTCTGCGCATCCATCGCGGCGCCGGTTATTGTCAAGGACGGTGACGAACTCAGCTTACCCCTGCCGATCCCCCGGCCTTGTGTATGTAATACACAGCGTCGGCATCCTGTTACCCCCGAAAGCGGCCAGTACGCCAGTACTCAAGCCCGTTTTTCTTTGGTGGCTATTATCGTCGCTTAACATATCGACAGACTGTCAGGAAGACCTCCGTCGGTGCCACGATTCTTTTCAACATCAAATGCGTATCACCGTCGCATTCGCCGGGGTCATCTATTTCCCGCGTACGGCGTAGGCAGTTATGCAATGCCGGCTTGCCCTCGCCGTTTTGCGCCGCACTGAACATGGTAAATTGAGCCGACATAGGTCGTTACGCTTGAATCACAGGCACCTTCTGAAAGGTGTATGTAGAAGACTTTCACCCTGCCCCTGAATGCTTGACCGGGGTCGAACGCGTTCGTCAATGCGTAACAAGGTAAGGAGTACCTATTTATCATCCCTCATTGTATTGTGATGCCTGCTTAGTTCGTAGTCGAACCTCTCGTGGCTTCCTGCGAATACCTTCTTCCATCGTTCCAATCCCGCTGTCACCCGGTGGCGCAAATCCCGGACAGTTCTCAGGTGTATCCTTGTCAGCGCCATGTGCTCCAAAACCTAACGTGGTGTTGGTTAAGGTGCGAATTTATTCTCCTCCTCCCTGGAAGTGACAGTACATAGTCCATTCCGAGTCGGCATACCGTACCGCCACTGCCTCGGTTCCGATTCCTGAGTTCAAATTATGATCAACCACCATCGATTGGGGTGCAGCGCTGACCAAACTCACGTCTTCGCCCTCCACACCAACTTTGCTTCCCGAACTTTCGACTTCCCATTCGGCGTTCGAACTTACCCGCCAGCGCCAGTGAAATATGGGCAAGATCCGCATTGCTAGCGCTCTGTGATGACGGATTCTACAATATCAACCTATCGTATGTGCTTCCTCGTTACTTCCAACATTAGACTGACAGCGGATGGACATCGCATCATACCGGGGGTGGGCGATGCGCATTGCCCATTGTTGAAATAAGACATTCGCTGCGGCGCGGGACACGGGAGATGCAGGCTTTTATAAGTGCGGCTCTATTGTATCATTATATGGGCTTACTCATCGACGTCCACCTCGGACTGACAGCAGACACTGGCAGACAGCGCATAATGCCGGAGGGTGGCGATAGAGGGGCAGAAAGGAATTCTGTCCGGCACTGTGTCGCGTTCTCATGCAAACGACCGAGACTCTTCCGCCATATTCTGCCGGCGGCTGTTCCGCCGGATTATAAACAAGAATACCATGACCCCAATACGCGATCTCTGGTCTTCCTACAGACTGTACACACCTGGGCCTCGTACATGAGCATATGTGGCCAGAATGCTCTCTCACTCAGCTCAGCTAATGATACAACTCCAGATTTTTATCGAGGATGATGAGAATTTTATTCCACCCTGTCTGTTTATGCTCCTGCGGGGTGTTCCTCAGTTTGCTCGGACGGCGGTCCATCTTCGCATCCATCTCTGCGGAAGGACCGCCAATCGTTTTGTTATGTCACATCCCCGTACTTTGACTGGTCGCCAACTCTTCATGTGCCAGGAACTTCAAACTCTGTCTGACACCCCTAGGCGCTACCTTAATATGGTTACTCCCTGGGCCAGGCTCAAATGAATGCGATTGGCGGACTGGATGGTGAATCCTATCCAAGTAACTTTCGGCGGATCTCTGCTATCCGTCGGGCTGTTGGACGGTCGGGGGCCCATTTCCACCCTCAGGGTCTGGATCGCCGCTCGCGCGAATTTCAAATCGTTCGCACCAAGTTCGCACACCTTGCCAGCGTGTGAAGTATCCTTGGAGCATTCAGGTCCTTAGAACCCTAGATGTCTATGCCAGCTTGAACATCGCTAATCAATGTTGAAGTTACCGACGGAGGTCTCGAGCTCTACCAATGATGATTGTCCCCACCGGCGCCCATTCAACCAAGGACTCGTCAAAATTATACAGTGTGATGAAAGCTGCGGAACACGCACACGAGCGGCGAGGATCCTCTGACAGTATCACGAGGCAATGGCTCACAATTAGCTTGTGAAGATGGGATCCAGGACGGGCATCTCGGCTCATGTCAGTGACAAAAGACGATCGCACCCCTTGATTTGATTCGCGGACCACATCGAGACTACGTACGATTTTCTAGCCAGGTCAATTATCGAAGCAATAATTGGCATCCCTGTCGAACAGAGGTATTTTGGCGCTCGATGTCGGGACATCGGACCGCAAATCCACATTCTGCCGAGCGTTATGTCTGTTCAACGGCCTCCGCTAATTTCTCATGCTCGTTGCTGTCGGCCTAATTTTGACGGTTATCGCCTGCCGCGAGACTGTCTAGCAATTAAGCCGGATGGGACTAGCCTCTGCGCCGGTTCGTTTGCCGTGAGAAGCCGTGAGAGGCTTTGACACGGACATCAGGATCTGCGCCGGGATTTGCGCTCCGGGTGCTTTAATGGGTGCCGGGGTAAATTTTTGAAAGACGGCGTTACTGATGATCTGTCAAGGACGAAACCTGAGCGCTCAGTACACTTGCCAAGTTGAGCGTCATGAGCGCTTGTAGCTTAGGACTCACCACGTACTTGACCTCAGTTTCCGAACACTCATATTGAGGTCAACGATGTCAAGGTCACACGAGCTCAACGGAGCTCCCGAGAAATTAAAGAAAAACCATCGCGGGGCGGCCCGTTGTGATCGTAATCTTTTGGCGCCTGGATTGGATGGACAGGTATGATTTGTCGAGTGCTCTGAGGATTCGCGTTTAGCTGCCTTCTTCAATTCAAATGTTTCATCAAATTTCATCCCGCCATCTCGCGCCCACGAAGCTTCCATGAATCAATCCATTGACTCTGCCAATATCAATTCTATCACCGCCCATTCTCGGGTTACCGTCATCCTCACTCCTTCTTTCGCTCCCGGCGCCTAGGGTTTGATTCAACTTCTCCGAGCCACATCGCGATGGGGTTGCCATGATACTGCGTGTCGTCACAGGCGAAGCGCCCGTCCAGTATTCCGAACTTGCTTTATCCTTCCACTCCACGAGCAGTGGGGCCAGAAATACTCACAGGTTAGACTGTTCTCAAATTTCTGCTAGGATTCGGCTCGGAATCCGATATCTTTAGCTTATCCCGTCGGATCTCCGGGTCCATTTTCGTGCGACGGTGACATGAGCCGATGCTCTGGCCCATCCCGCTATCTCTAGCTTTTGATGAAAATGATTAGGATGTCGGCCGCCGTAACAGTTTATTCAAGGATGTAATTTCCTGGCTTCATATTCTTTTCCATCCAGGAGATCTACATTGAACCTTGGCAATCTGTCGTATTTAGGTTGGTGACGCCCTCATGGCCCACGATGACAACCTTTCCACTTCTCTGGGTTCAACTCACAGGCAGCTCGCTTGAAAAGTCCAAGGATGCCGTACATGGCCCGATGAGGATGAAAGGAGCTCTCCTCTCCTACGATAATTACGGTCTGTAAATTTGGCCGCTGCCCAACCGGTGTCTATGGTACTCATCCGACTAGATCATCAAGTTCGGTAAATTAAATTGCCGAAGTGGCGGTATCAGACGCCATCTAGTCGGGCGCCGATGCCGCAGATGGCCATGGCGGAGCTACAATTCGCAACAATTGCACGTGACGGTCGCGTCGTGTCCTCCGTCGATAATTGCTCCGATTTGCTCACCTTCTCCTAATAGCGAATTTGGATTTGAGACCCTCATCCACCGTTGTCATTTCTCACTCGAAGGATTTAAGAATCCCTCTAATTTTTCTATGATCGCGGTAGAAGTCAGTTCAACTTAGTGTGGTTCTGTCAACTTCATCGAGAAAACCTGATTGTGGGTTGAGCTTGGGTTGAGCCTGGCTTACAGAGATACTTAGGTGCAAGGGGCATGGATGAGTACATTCATTTCATCAAAGTCAATTCCGTTTTACATCAAAATTTTGCAAGGTATTCTCGGGATAGGAACCCACAGAAAGATCAGAAGCTTTCCTAGAGCCCAGTGTTTTTTTTTTAACCCACCGCTGGTTGTATCTGCAATTTCGGAATTTTCCTGCGGGGAGGGGAGTCCATTATCGTCTATTCAACAGGCAAAGAGAAAGGGAAGGAGAAATACCGTAGGCCACACGCTCCACTTCCAATGTCTTTTCGAACTAGAATGTTTCTCTTGACAGACCCTTTTAGTTGGGACGGGGTACATATGCTTACCCTGGTCTTCTGGGGCTATACGGCAAACCGTCAAGTTACGGGCGATCACACGCAGACGGCGGCCAGCGTCAGGTTGATTGTGTTCTTTACTTACGTTAACCCACCGGTACATTGATTGAACTCCGAAGGCTGAAACAATACTCGCTTCCTCATCTTCTTTCTGTTCCCCATCCAAGATTCTCATCCATCTAGATTGTACGCTTGGCTACATAAGGCGAAAATCTCCGTTTACTGCCCCCCGGGCACCAAGGATAAAACCAGACTCCAACAGCCCTCGGGGAACTTCTACTTCGCCAGCTACTTCGCCAGTTTAGATTGCGCATCCCTCTGCCCGCGTACAGTCAATGACACCATCTACTTCGTGTCCCCCGCCAACGGTCGTGCTTCCGAGCATCCACGAGATGTTCCCGGACCACCTCATTCGACACCCACACTCCCCTGTGACTCGTGGTCACTTCGAACCTGCACCGATGCACAACTACGGTTACTACGGCGACTCCTTCGACGCGTCTAGGCGGCCTTCCCGAAGCCCCTCATTGCGACCGTCCCATCCATACGCTGGGCGCACAGCCTCACGCGCGGGCTCATCCTCAGGCTCTTCCAATGGCGACAGGGACGACGAGAGGGACTATCGAGAAGAGGGGTGCGGCGAAGCGGGCCAGAGGAGGCACGTATGTCACGCCTGCGGGAAGCGCTTCAACCGCCCCAGCAGCCTTCGTATCCACCGCAACACACACACCGGCGAAACGCGTGAGCTGTCTCTTGCCTCTTTGAATAATATACTAAACAGTACGTTGTGCCTAAGCTTTCCAGTGCCCGCACCCCGGCTGTGGCCGCACATTTAATGTCAACTCCAACATGCGTCGCCACTTCCGCAACCATTCGGCCCCAGGGGAGGAGCATAGCTCATCGCCTTCTTTGAAGGATGTAGCGAGGAGGGAGGTACCCGGGTATCCATCTGAGTCACTCAATTCGAACATCCTTTCTTTTCCACCTCCAGTTCTATCCTTGCGCGGGCCACAATAATGAAATTTCCTCTCTGGCCGATGAGGGACAGATAGACCCATCGCTAATGCCGCCAGCTGTGGGAGTAATACTAGAACCATGACCAAATGCCGCTTACTGAATACGACTTCATGTCCCCCGACTTTGTCAGTCACTTTCTGCATTTATATCGTAGACTCCCTGTACCATAATCCCGAAATTGAATAGTTACCGACGAGCTCGTCGGGTGTCGAGGAGGTGACGCCTAGAACCAGTCAAGACAACGAACTTCACAAAAAAAAAATCCTACGTACGCCAAGAAAATGAAAATCAGAAGGCCCACACTTTTTGTTCCCCGCGCTATGATCGCGTTGGAGTCGGAGGTCTGTCGTCTGCACTGTATATTTAGTAGGCTCCCACTTGTTTGGGAGGCGGAGATCCGATCGCTGTAGTGTTCTGTTAGACTTCCCGTCTGTCCGATGGCATCTCGGATCAGGATCCGCGCAGAGACACATATCAAGGACACGTGTCCTAAAGAGTTCGCGCACGGGCAGCAGGCGCCGCGATAAGACGACCCATTGCCGTGGGATGACAGCCAGTACGAGGCAGCTCGTGGGCGGTTAAGCCCATGCGGGGGATGTGGAGACTCCGCGTGAGTCCGTTCTCTACTAGAACTACCGGAACGGAATCGGAACACGGTTCTAGGATTAGCATTCCAACGACCTGCAGCGCATCATCGGGCGTACCTTACCCTGTCACCTTGCCGGGGCTTACCGTTGGAGCGTTGCTTCCATGATCGGGAAATGCATCAAAGTATCGGAAGCTAGACGGGTGTCAATGACATTGATGGAGACCGCGAACATACGGAGGCAAATCTGGAAGATCGCGACCTTTCACGAGGACTCGAGTGGCCCGCAGACCGAGATCGGTCGAGACACGAGTGGAAACACGGGATCTACACGCTTCTCGGGCGACAGGCTGACAAGACTGCCGCGTCCACGATTAGTGTTGGATTGTCGTAGTCAGCAGGGCCGGTAAGAGAATTCCTCCGCGACGTGAGATCGCGCATCACAGAACGTGGCTTCTCGGTCAGTTGCCTTTAGTTATACGACGATCGTTGCTTCGCTGACAATACATCGTTGCTTCTTCGGCGAAAGATTGTCGGACAGTGGCTGACAGTGGCACCTTTGTGAATATATCCTGAGCTACCAGCTGAGCGCCCGTATGGCATCGCCAAGCGGCGCCCAGGAAGACTTGAATGATCCAAGGGTGCAGTGGGCGGTCGGTTTCAGACGTTTGTAAGTTCCGACACGTCACCGGCTGTTGCTGAGGTGTACCATTGCGAAGTCGGAGGGAGATTCGGAGGACTTGAAGTGCTGCCGAAGAGTATGAACGACAATATGAAGCATCCACGGCCGAAACTGATGATGCCGAGATTCCGACATCCGGCATGTCGCTCGGCAACTTTGCGAAATCAGAATGGATGCTGATCCAAGTGAAGCTGATGCTGAAGCCATTGATTCAGGCGCTGCAGATAGGAATATAGCAATGAGATTCTTTTAAATTTTTACCAGGTTACCAAACAATACGGCAAGCCGAAAACGGGAGAGAAGCCGTTTCCGCTATTGCGCCTGAACCTGAGTGATTGGGGGAAGACCCGAAATAATGCCTGAGACTTATTGTTTCGAGCGTTTCAAAGCCGTCACTGAACCTCATTGCTTCAAGAGGAGCACAGTGGAAGTTGTGTCCAATTTAAATGGCAAATTTGAAATTGCGGAAGGCTTTTCAGCAAGCGAGGCACGAGCTTCGTGTTGAAGCAGGAAGGCTTGCCGAATTGATCAATTTCGGCATCCGTACGAACTTCTTATATCTTGTTTTCAGACTCATTCTTACCTCAGTCGCCTTGTATTGAGGGGATCGTGGGCCTCCGCCAATCGCCGGCAGACGCGATGTCTGTCGGGGACAACAGGAGGCGGATCGGCGCAGCCGTCGGTTGATGCCGCACCGCCACCTCCTTTTCGTCGGCGACTCATCCAATGTGACGTCATCGGCGACATTTGGATTGAAGCTCGAGTTGGCTCGAACCACCCATATGCACGCCCTACCTCGTCCGCGCGCCCCTCTTCTGCTCACTCTTCCGGCGGCTCCTCCGACTGCGACGCGAACATGACCGGCTCGGGGGACGAAGATGATGGAGTGGACGATTCCAAGACCTGGAAACACATCTGTCCTACCTGCGAACACGCATACCGGCGCGACGCGTGCCGTTGATTTCCCTACCATCCTTGAAAATTTAGAAGCTAAACAGCTAAACAGCTTTTAGATGCCCGTACCTACAAGCGGCCACGCTTTCAACGTGAACAGCAACATGCGCCGTCACTTTCGGAGGCACGCCGTAGCAAGCTCCGTCTTTGCGCCGCCTCTCTCACCCGCCTCATCTGTCTTTATCTAGTCCCGCTCCTTCGCCCAGTTCATTTTTGGACGCGCCCAAGATGTGGGCCTTCCCTTCATGTACGGATAGCCCTGTAGGGACGGGAGGAGGGGGTTGACGGACGCAGGCCGCGCCTACCCGAGCGGCAGGAGCATGCCCTATTCTCTTCGTTTTCTGCACTTACCGGCCTTTCTTCCTCCTCACTTGACTGATGTACAAGCACCATCGTATCCCTCCCGCGCGCTGTATCAAAGCACTCTGCGTGATCTACAAATACAAATTAACAACTATATGGTGGAATTTCGAGAGATGGAATGGCAGGCAACGCGAATCGCACATCAGTTGAAATTCAACTCTCTGTTGGGACTGATGCCCCGCCAATGACTGCGGACTTGCACCACCTTTCCTGCATCGTATGTGGGTCCATTTGATAGCGCTCTGTCCATTCAGGCTCTGCTTAATCGTGAGTCCATGGCTTCAGTCGCACTCGCAGAAACTCACCCTCTCCCGGTCCCACGAATGCCTCCGGATCAAGGATCTCCAACAGCGGGACGCCGAGAGCGTCAGCGTCAGCTTTGCTGGTCGGATCGAATCCGTGTTCCCGCAGCGCACTCCTCGCCACCTCGTAGTGATGTGGTAACCATGAGTTGAACGCCACGTGCGGATTCCACCGCACATTAATCTTCAGCGCTCCGCGGGGGATGCGTCGCGTTTCCACGGTACTCCCGTCCGTCGACCAGTAAATGCCTGGCTCAGTGATACGCGCACGATCTAGCACCGGAACCTGCGCAAATACATGAAGCTCGTCTGGTAACTCTGAAAGGATGGCGAGTGATTCGGGAGTCGTCGCGGTATTCTCGGCCGCGAGCACCAGCTCCCAGCTCAGCTCGAGGGTCGTCTCCATCGCTTGACACTCATCATGAGTGCTTCTGGGAGTTTAGGGATAGAAAGAAAAGAACATACGGATGTAGAAGTTCGTCGGTTCCGACTCGTCATAGCCGCTTTGTAAATTTGAGATGATAGAGCTAGACTGTGCTAGCCAAGCGGCACTGATGTCAGGGACGGCGCCGCCGAACTCTATGCTCGCGTTGAGGAAGTAGCCACAGTGCGGCAGAGCGTCGAAGCCGGAGATCCAGTTGCGGGTCTTCCCAATGAGCGGCACAATAAAACTGTACAGAGATGTTCAGTGGGAGCAATGAGGTAAGGGAGAAATTGTGCTCACTGCGTCCAACCGGGTTCTGCTTCCAGTGCGACAGTTGGGAAACACGCGAAATCTGGCCAGGGCTCCGGTACAAGGGAACCTCGCTCGTACGTGATAGAGTGAACAGCCCTCCAGGAATCAGGATGGGTAATCTCTCGCTCAGGAAGCTGGGCAACCGGCAACTGCTTCAGACCCTTCAGACCACGAAGTGGATCGGGGGCGGTCGACCTATACACGAGGCCCCGAGATGTGAGTAATTCGTGAATGGTCATACCAATTATATTTCCCCCTATCCGACGCCTGAGTGTTGCGAGCGACCTGAGAAGTTCCTGCATAGACCACTCGGAATTCTGCAACCTCCTTGGTCCGCCGTATGGGAGATCCTGGCAGTCGAATACGAACCAATCCAGGAATGGCAGATACTGTAGTGAGGTCACCATTACCAGTACCCCGCGTGCCAGGTGGACGGACGAACCATGGAATGGACGTTCTTTGAGCCCCCGGCGGGTGATTCAACGTGCGAGATCACTAATTTTCCGCTTTCCTGATCGACTAGCGCGAAGCGACGAGCCGTATTAAATAGTTCGAAGCCGTGTGGCTCATAAGAGATGACAAGCTGAGAGAAGTCCGTGATCTGTAAGAAGACCAAAAGCAGTCTAGGTGAGCTATCCCTGTGCAAGGAATGCGAAGAATACCAGACTCATTTCCCAATCGACTAAGGCTTGAGATGAGGAGAGACTACTGGCATACTCGTCGAGGGTACGGAACTCTGGAGGAGCAGGATCAACTTCCGGGAGCACTACGATTGAGCGCATTACCTCCATGAAAAACAAGAGATCTCAGTCGTGGGGAGCTACAAAACCCAAACAATTGTGGTAGATGAGGAGACCTTTGGAGTTGATTAATCATCTGAGGGGCCTTAAAAAAAGCTGAAAATGTGACGCACGGCGACATTTCCGCCAGTAAAGACAGGAAACCCTTCCACGACTTTCCCCGGGCATCATTGATGAGCAGAATGATACGCTATGCAATATTGCTCACCTCTGTGGGATCCGAACCCTGATACACTCGTACTGTCCGAGTGCTCCCTTTAACCGTAGCTCGGTAGTCCGTCCAGCCGACGTGTCTTATCTGGCGACGGCACACATCAACTTCATCGAACTCTGCCGTCCGGGCGGAGTGAAACTCAAGGTGAATATCCCCGAGTTTCAAGGCATGAAACTAAGTTAGATGATTTGGACAGCACGTTAGAGAATGCGTTAAATTATAGGGTGAGGTGTAACTCACGTCCTCTTCGAAGCGGACTAGCTCATTCGATGACCCTGTCGCCGTCGTATGGTTTAGTGAGCGAAGTGAGTTCAAATCCTGCTGCATATCCGAAATTTTCGATTCCACCGCGGCTACCCCATTTGCTACGTCGACGAGGTCCATTTTAGTCCCAACGGCGGCGACCAGCTGGAAACCATCGTTATCAGTGCTCTATAGCAAAGAGCTATTGCGTACCGTAGTGTTGGCGCGTAGATCGTCGACTCGCCGAATGAAGTCTGTAATTTCATCCCGTATTTTAGGAGAGTTTAGGTACTTTGTGAGCTTCGATGAGGATCGAGTCTTCGACAAAGATTCTATCTCCTTCGACAGCTGAGCCAGGTGGCTAGTACAGCTTGTAAGAGAGATTGCGTATTAAATTAACACGGAACGCACGTGGCAAACTCGGCGCAAAGCTTGCGGAAGCGTGTATCTTGTGCGGCGGAATGGGCGTCCATTTCTTCGCGCAAAAGTTGCATGATGGTGACCACAGACTGGGCGAGATATCTGAGATCATCGCTCGATTTCCCGACCGTCTGGAGCGAAAATGAGTTTCTTGATTTAGGGTTAGTTTCCTCACTCGCCTGGATCAGTTCCAAGAGCGTCAATCCTGAGGACAGCGCTGCATTCACGTAGGGGAACGGCACGCAACTTCCCACTGATACGAGCCCCTTGGAAATGACGATGAGAGGGGACAGCCAATCCTGGGAAGTGCGAGGACGAAATATTCGAGGGCGGGGCATCTTCGTGGTCAGGGAGAAAGAAGGAAGGCTGTTAAGCTGTGTCCCCGCCGCACAGCACATGCTGGCGGCTATCAACGAAGTAAGCGCCCTAATCTCGGCCCGAAGAATGACACCGCCACGGATCAGTCACTCCGTCAAACTCCGCTTGAATATCATGAAATGCAACCAAGGCAGCTATGAAAGATCCTAAGGTTCCAAACCGAAAAACAGGGTTCTCGAGCTCTTTATTATAAGAAAGAATTGAGTCTAGTAAACTCAACTATGAGAATTCATTGAGGCGGCAGCGACGAACAACGACGATGTCGTTCAAGTTTGCGTAGCCTGAGTACAAGACATAGGAGGTCGGTCCCCAGGTGCGGAAGATGTCGGGAAAACAATCCTCATTACTACGTTCGTGTGAGAAGCATTTCGGATGATGAACTCAATGGACCATACCCACACAAGGTGCACCTTCAATGCATGAAAAATGTTCTAGGTGCATGGTTTTTTTCTTCTTCGTAGTGATAGTGGCCCAGGTGCCGCCCCAGTTGATGTCGGTGCAGATGTAAACATTGATCGACTCTTAAGCCGCTATTATGCGCAATTTGAATGCCGCTTGAGCTTGGCGTGAATGGGGCGGATGCACAGACGGCGCTGACAGGCAAGAGAAAATCCCACTGTGTACTGACTACGCCTTCAAGTGAACGATCATACTCTCCGAAATGAGATAATCCATTGGTATCCAACCTTCCGGCTCCGTCCGCAGGCCATTGAAGATGTCGAACTAACCATTTTTGTTGGATTATTCCACTGAGGAACCCGGATTTCAACACTGGCCCCGTAAAAATAAATGGGTGCAGGGGAAACCTTGAATCCAAGGGTTTCTTTTCCGGCCGCGATCCGACGCGAGGCCAGCATTCGTCATCGGCACTTGTCTAGGATATAATCGCCTTATTTTTATCTCTGAGGTGCTGGACAGCGCATAGGCGTCTCTAAGATTACACCAGCGACTCTCGCGAACTTCCCTCTTATCACTGATTCCAGTGTGATTACAATACCGGATTGTGTACTATTGGCCTTCTAAAGCCAGAGCTTCATTCGTGACCAACTTCCTATTCGATATTTACAGAGAACCTGCTGCTTATCCGCCGAGCGGTTAGAGTTCGATTGCGATAGTGGGGAACTTTTGTGGCTGGCATCGAATTTAGTCGATCAAGTAGTTCTGCATTAATAGTGTCCCAAACCCTTGCTTTTCCAAGTGGATCAATGTCAATTGACCATTAAAGTCTCCATATAGGCAGTTTTGAACGTCCCAACACCAATGTCCGTGGAGTACTTGTCGATTAAGGAGCCCTGAGCGGTATACTGAGGATCACAGGTGATAAAATGAAGCCCATTTGATTCTCTAGTGGAGAAGGTCTTGCAGTGAGCATCCACTCAGTTGGAAAATCTGACGTGTTCCGATGTCGGAGGCTCAGAAAAACCATGTTAATATCGACTGTGTGTGTAAAGACTTGACTTGACTGGTGTACATATTAATTTGAAGCACTGAAGACCACAATGTGCCGGTGAACAGTGGCTCAGTCTGAGTGTATCTCTGGTTTCGGGGGTCTCACAACTGAAAACGGCAAACACGAGCACTTGGCATCAACCGGGATCGCCGAAGCTCGCTAAAAAGTGTGGTGCTCCGGGTTCCCATAGGATTCTATCCTTAGCGCCGTGAATCTCGTTTAGTCTTATATATTACTTCGACCTTTTCCTCAGGACGCCCACTGTCCGCAAGTTACGTGATTTAAATATGTTCACCGCAGCTTTCAACTCCCCGTACAGGCTCAGTCGGATGCCCGTTGCAGAGTCTGCCTATAAAACGCCAGATGACATCCCGCAACTCTTGTAACCCAACATGCTTCTCAAGCTCTCCCTTGGCGTACCCTGGCTTTCTCTCGTACACGTGTTTTCTGACCGTCCTCCACATGTCATCTTCAATGCCAAACGGACGAGCCCCATCGTTTCTGTCGAGCCTACCAGCCCCGTGACCAGTCGAAACGGAACTATCTTGCCACCGTACAACGCGACATATTATTTCCAACAGCTCATCGACCACAATAATGTATGAGTGTGTCCTATATGCCGGCACAAGTCAGACTAATACTTTTCCAGCCTTCCTTAGAAACATTCACTCAATGCTATTGGCACACGTACGAGATGTACGAGCCAGGTAAACAACTGACGCGCAACCATTACAGCAACTAATCAAGTAGTTCCCAGGTGGACCAATCATATTATTAACTCCAGGCGAAGCCAACGCTATGCGTGAGTGTTTCCTCCCGGGTCTTAATTTATTATTTCACTGTCAACCAATCATCATCCTCAGTGTATGTCGGATATCTTACCAACACGACCATCAGCAGCTGCATCGCACAGCAGGAGCATGGTGCAACAGTCGTATTGGAGCATCGGTTCTTTGGGTTAAGGTGCGGGACGGCGTTAACCCGAGAAGGCTAACTAGGCTTCAGAGTTCGCTCGGTCCACCCTAGCTAGCAGGAATTTGAACAAATTGTTCAATCCTTGTACGGATAACCCCACCAATATTATTTAAACCCCTATGTACTTGTCTACCATGACAGAACAAATTCCCCCTAGAGGACGAGCATTTAAACATAGCCCGGATCTCCCCACCATCTGGCAGTTTAAAGCACTGCAGTCTGTATCACAGCGAGGGGCAGTTGCTGGTGAGTCATTGGACGTGTCTTGGGTGGGTGGGAATAAGGGTCAGTAACCGATCTCTCATATGAAGACAATCATTCATAGAGACTAGACTCGCGACCAGTCGTACTTAGTAAGTAACTTTGATCACGAGACGAGCAGAGGGATCAAAGCTTACTAGAACGACTGGAACATTTGGGTGCGATTTTTGGTGGACCCGCCAAATGTGAGTTCGGACTTGGGAAAATAGTGTCCTGAACCTCAAAAAAAACTGTCAAAAGTTCCTATATGAAACTGGAATAGTTTTGAATTCTAAGCTGAATGAGCCCAACATGTTTTTGAGGTTGGGTGGAAGGTGCTCGACGTCGCCGGCGCACGGACCAGTTGACAATGCCGAGCACTTTTATGTCATCTCAAAAAAAAAGTCTGTCTCATTCACCTTGAAATTTGAAAATACCCAACTTTGTCTATATGACTTTTTACACTTTTTCAGAGGGTTCGGGGCGCTCAGATTCTGTAAGACTTATTTGAAGCCTACAATGGGGACTCGTCGTATGCGTACCCTGGCGGGGAGATAAGGGTTACTGAGTGGTTGCCTGCTGGCAACGGGTTGAATCTTCAAAAGAGAAACCTAGATAAAAGGTATCCCGATAGGATTCTATGAGCTCTAGCGAATGCGAGCTCTCAGTCTATGGGTATTTCCAATAGACCGGAGGGAGTGTAAATAACACTCAGCGGAATGAATAGTGTGAGAATATGGGTAGTCGCCTAATGCCTAAGTGCCCACAGGCCTCTTCTTGGAGAGTCTCGACGAGTAAGGCTAGAATATAGGCTTTAGGGCACTGAGGCAACTGAGTGTTTGTTGATAAGAGTGATAATGATCAGGTGATACTGAGTACATGACGACTTGTAGCTAAAGAGTCCAAAATAGGAAAACCATTCCTTACAGAGCCCCCCACTCTTCAGCTGCAAGAAGAGTATATGTGCGAAGGGAGGGCCTGGCGGGAAATAGAAAAGTGACGCATAACAATGAAAAAAATTTGACTGCTTTCCTTCATCGATTGCCCTCCATCTCCGACTCCGAGTCCTTCTGCAAGTCCATTCCATCTCGCCTCCGTTCCCTCTGCAATCCCACTGCATCTCGCCTCCGCAGGCTCTCCGAGTCCTCTACATCTCGTCTCCATTCCCTCTCCGAGTCCCCTCCATCTCCATTCCATTCCCTCTCTGAATCCACTCCGTTCGTGGTTGCTTCGCTCCCGACACCATACCATACCATACCCCATATGCCCCCCACGAAAGTAGCCGCTTGTTAGGGGTTGAACGAGAGCGGGTGCTTTCGGAATCCACTTAAAGTTCGAAATCAGCCCCCCAGACTAGAGGATGCAGCAGACTGTGGTGGGTGGGAGGGGGATGGGATCCCATTGTACAGCGTGCAATGTTGCGGGAGGTAAGGAAAGGTGGGAGAAGAACACGAGGCTCGCGAAAGGTCCGCACGGACACGTGTATACTCGGTAGCAAGATCCGATGGTGTGCGCGAAGACGAGTGTAGAGGCTAGAGGCGGCGTCTCCAGAGGGCTTACGCGATGGTGGAAGAGGGCAGCCGCGGTCTCGCCAGAGAAGAGCAGAGAAGATTGAAAAGAAGTTAATGACGAGTTTAATTATGGAAATTCGAAGAGACTCGCCTCGCGGGGGCAATCGCGTACAATGATGCCCCCGTGAAGGCTTCGTGCTTGCGAGCGTTGCCATGGTAGTCCTTCGGCATGGTGGACGAGAGGGCGCGAGTGCACAACTTGAGAGGTGCATGTCACGCCACGCAAGTTTGACGTCAAGCTCCATAAGCTCGCGTTCGCCGACAAGAATAGACTAGGGTCGATGCTTCCAGCGGCGCAGAAAGCAACAGTGATGGCTAAACGAAGCGACGAACGAGGAAAGGAGGGTGCGCGCATAACGCGAGCGTGAAAAGGCGCCCCAATTCTCCACTCAATGCGCCCAAATCAGTCTTGAAAAAGCTCGCCGAAGAAGTGAGGAGCGAAAGGATCACGAAGAGGAAGGCAGAAGTGGCAAAGGAGTCGCCAGGAGGAAATGTACAGGCATGCGAGCAAGTCTGTGATTCTGACGAGCGCGTCGCTGCGCACGCTGTCAAAATCCAAATACGACCGCATTGGGCCACTTGCGTGTACGCGAGCTCCGAGTCGCGATGTGGCGGCAAATGCGTCGTATGGCGGTGGCCTCATCCGAAGGTCTGACGCGGAAAGGTTATAGAGCCGCGCAGGCAGGAGCGAAGACTCGCAGGGGCAATTGTCCACGATGATGCCCCTGTTACGGCTTCGTGCCATCTGGTGGCTTCCCGGAATCGTAGCGCGGGGGCCGTCTGCTTGAAGAGCCGCACAGAATGCAGTGGTGCCGTGCGAAGGTATGGGTAAGTCTCGGGGCCGGAAATCCGTACCTGTTGAACTTCTCCATCAGCTCACAGCTAAGCCGGAAATCTGTGCCTGCTGGTGAGTTGATTTGTATGTTCGAGCGGAGAAACGTCTGCCAGCGAGGTGACAAGGCATTGAAGCAGCAGCAAGCGCTAATCGCACTCGAGTTCAAGTGCAGCCTCTCCGGAGGGCTTACGCGGAAGAGGAGGAAAAACCAGAAATCCGTACAGAATTAAAACGAAAACAGAAGGTTAATAACGTGTTTCATGGTCAGAAGTTGTAATGTACTCACCTCGCGGGGGCTATCGCGCATGATGAGGCCCCCGTAAGGCTTCATGCCTGAACTCTCCTCCATTCTTCTTCCGAACGCAGGCTGCCATTGTACAGCGCAAAGTGTCCGTGATGAATTGCGAAGAAGTTTTGATGGTGGCCGAAGGAGTAAGAGCAGTGCAGGACGAGATGAAAGCAGTGGAAACTTGAGAGGAGCAGAAGTTCGCGTTCAAACGCAAGACGCGTCTGCGGCGCATGACCGAAAGTGGAAGACGGTGGTTGTTTGGTTGCGAGGGTCACGCCAAACAAGCGCGACGTAATCTCTTCTTCTTCTACCTTCCCTCTCGTCGCGTCCCGTCGCATTCCTAACCCGTGGCTGGCGGAACGCTTCGCTGGGCGTCAAGATCCTCGCCGCCCACGCTGGATGCACAGTGCAGAGCCGCTCTGCATTCAATGCAATCTTGTGAAGCAGTGTATTTTCAAAACGGTCAAGGCTCGAAGTCTCGAGTCGTCCAATGTGACACATTCAGCCGTCCGACGCGTCGTGCGTGCGTTCCATAAAGGTGAGGAAGTCCGAGGTCTCCAAGTTTCCAGCAGAAACTAAAAAATTGGCAGAAAATGAAAATTGGAGCAGGAAAAAATCGTATCTTGGTATATGGTGTCCCGGGACGCTCTAAATCGAGTCGTCGCGGGGTCGAGTTGCCGCAGGGGGTTTGACCGGGTGGATCTTCGAGGTAAGCCTTGAAAATCCACGGGAGATATCAAGGCTGATGAAAATCAGCTGCGTGTGTCGCGCGCCCACGCCTGGAAGATTAAATACAGCAGCGGGTCCCTATCCCTTCCCGCGGCCATGCCATGTACGGTGCGAGCTCCTCGCGTGAAACGCGCATGAGGCATGTAATCCAGAAAGTCCGTATGATCGCGCTGACGAGCGCGAAGATTCCATTTACCGGTACCGAGAGGGAGGCCGAGAGGAGTATAGAGGAGTGTAGGGGACTCGTGGGAGCCTTGGTGCGTACGGTACTCCCAGGCGACGTGGAGCGTGGCTGATGCTGTGCAGATAAGCTGGGCTCCAGCCCCCCAAGCTCGACCGGACTTCCTTCGGAGACAAGAGCGGCAGCGGGGGTGTCGTGAACGCCTACGCCACATGTGGAAGCGTCTCGTGCCGCCACGGAAGCGCCTGGAGGAGGGTCGCTTGCGCGTGGCATCATCTCCACGGTGCGTATTTCCAAATCAGGACGACCAAGCCGCTGACGAGACTCTTTTAGCCCCCCAAGCTCGACGGCAGCCTCGATATCGAGGACTGCTGGAGCGGGGAACTTCAAGATCCTGCGCGAAGGCCTCACGACGGCGCCGTTGATCCCGTGGTCCCTCAGATGCGACTTCGAGCGAATGCCCACAACACGCAGCTCTGTGATGACGCGGCGTGAAGCGCGGGCCTTGCATGTGATAACAGCTTCGTCCTTGACCCAGCTCCATTCGGTGAGTAGCATAGCGCTATTTGCGGAGGGGACCAACTCAGCTTGTACATGCCGCTCTTCATCGAGCCCCCCAAGCTCGACCAGACCTCCGTCGAAGACAGGAGCGGGAGCGGGTAACACGGACGAGGGAAGCGCGGTTGTGAGCGGGCCGTCTTCGTTCGCGCAGTGGGGCTCGTCCCAGGTGCGTGTTTTCGAATCCAAACTGACAAGTTCCTGATCTGAGCATTCCAGCCCCCCAAGCTCAACGGCCATAGCTGGAGCGGGGGACTTGAACACCGGGTGCTCGCACGCAAACACGTCACATACGGCTCCGAAAGCGTCTGCAGACGGAGCAGAGCTGCTCGCACGCACAATCCTATCCGAGGTGTGTGTTTCCAAATCCGGAAGACCATGCTGCTGACGAGATACCTTCAGCTCCCCATGCTCGACGGCCTCGTTCTTCACGACAGCTGGAGTGGGGAACTGCGAGACGCTTAGCAAAGGCATCACGTCGGCGCTTACGCCCTCTGTAAACGGTGTTACGACTTGCTCGTCCTCCGCAGATGGGCTGCGCTTCGACCCCCCAAGCTCGACCTCGTCAAAGACCAGCGCGGGAGCGGGAAACCAAGGCGATAGAGCGCGAGGAGCGCGAGCGGCGTCCGGAATGGATGAAGCAGCGGTGAGTCTCGTGTCAATGCATGCGGCTATAGACTCAGGTTGTGCGCAGGATTCTCTGCCCAGCCCCCCAAGCTCGACCGCAGTCGGGTTAACAACTGGATTTGCAGGAGCGGAGAACTGGAAGGATGCAGGCCTGACAAGGGTTTCCAAGGTGCGCAATTCCAAGAGTGAAATGCCGAGGAGCACTGTCACGGGGAACTCTAAGACCCCCATCAAAGGCGTAACGACGGCGTCCTCGACCCTGTGGTCCTTCAGGTGTGACTTCGAGCGAACACCCGCCGTACGCAGCTCCGCGTTTGCGTGGCGTGAAGCGCGCGCGCTGCGTGCGGTCGTAGTTTCATTGACTGCTGCAAGGGTGTGTATCTCCAAATGTCTATTGAGCAGCTCCTGAAGTTCATCTCTTAGGGGACCGAGATTGGCCGAGGAAGACGCTTCGCGCTCCCTCTCCTCGATAGCGGCCACCAATGTTTTAACCGAGGGACGACTGCCGTGATGCTTTGCGCAGGCGGGCGTGGAAGTGGAGGAGCGGACAGGGGTGCTTGATGGAAAGGAAGGATTTTCGGTGAGTGACGGTACATGTCGTACACGAGGAGACTCAGCTGATGTCCGAGAACCTTTCTCAGCTGTTTCCGCCTGATACTGTCCAAGGCGGACTTGAGCCACCCTCGTCCTCATGCTGAGGCCCGTCCACGCCACGCGAAGCTCCTCGACGGTGCTCGCACCTCGAAGAATCCGTAACAGCACTCCGTGCGGGTCCACAATGAAACACGTCGACCTATCCGAAGTGGGAGAGAATGCTTCGGTGAGTTCCCGCTGCATCTCCTGGACCGTGTTCTCGATGCTAACGACAAGTCGATCTTCAAGTGCGTATCTCGCAATGAGCCGGTCCGGATTGACACCGCGATCCACAACGTCTGAGGGATCGAGTGACGTCTTTCTCGCAATACTTGCAACTCTGTGAGAGAGTAGAGAGGTGGAAATTCCGTAGAACGCGAGGAGGGATTTAGGCAGTTTGGTCCGAAGCGTTAGAGGGAGAGCCGATGCGATGCGGGGAATGTTGGATGCCAGCGAGGAATCGGACGGGTTGCCGACACAAAGGGCTTTGAGCTCCCGCATCGCAGCGCTGAGACGGTCGAGAATGGTGACCCACGCGAGCACGATCTCATTCTGGGTTGCGCGGTGCAGACCAGTAGTTACGGTTAGCAATTGTAGTTCCTGTAGTCCAATGGAAGGTGTGCTATTGAGACCATGGTACTGTGCCGCAAGCCTGAGGAGATGGTCCATGGCTGGAATGATATCCGTGAGCGCTACAGCGAGATCAGGGCAAATCGTGAACCCGCCGCTGCTGAGGATGATATCCGAGGGGAGGAGGACATGCTTTGTAAGTGCTGAGCACGTCCGATAAAGGGATTCCACGCTGGATGCGGGATCGGGTGAAGTGGTGTATCTCGACCATATCCAGTCGAGATAAGGATCCGACATGATGAAATCCGGTGGAGAGTGTCCAGCCAGGAGGTAACGACGGTTCCCAGTTTGTCCACTTTGTAAGACTTATTTGAAGCCTACAATGGGGACTCGTCGTACGCGTACCCTGGCGGGGAGATAAGGGTTACTGAGTGGTTGCCTGCTGGCAACGGGTTGAATCTTCAAAAGAGAAACCTAGATAAAAGGTATCCTGATAGGATTCTATGAGCTCTAGCAAATGCGAGCTCTCAGTCTATGGGTATTTCCAATAGACCGGAGGGAGTGTAAATAACACTCAGCGGAATGAATAGTGTGAGAATATGGGTAGTCGCCTAATGCCTAAGTGCCCACAGGCCTCTTCTCGGAGAGTCTCGACGAGTAAGGCTAGAATATAGGCTTTAGGGCACTGAGGCGACTGAGTGTTTGTTGATAAGAGTGATAATGATCAGGTGATACTGAGTACATGACAACTTGTAGCTAAAGAGTCCAAAATAGGAAAACCATTCCTTACAGATTCTAAGTCCCAACTCATGTTTGGCGGGTCCACCAAGATCGGCAACCAAATGTCCCAGCCGCTTCGCAACGTGATAGCGCAGCCACGTGAGTCGAAGCGGTTGGTCACGAGCCTACATAGAGACCGGGTTTGAATTCACATGTGAAGCGATCAGTCACGTTTCAGTCACGCGCATTCCACGATTTCCTCAAGAACTAGTGGTTTCCGGGTCCAAAATGGAGCGGGAAGGACCCAAATAAATGCCTCAACGGTCTTTCTACCCGACTGGACCTTTATAATTATAGAATCCTGCACATCCTGACCGATTTCACAAAGTTTACCCCAAACCAGTCAAATCGGTCCTATAAAGCCCAGAATTGTCGCAGAAAAAATTCCACGCCGGCCAAAGAGTCGGGAATGGTCCATAGAGTGAAGTGAGTCATCCCAACACCAAATTTCCGAGCTGTATTCGACAGGGCGTCGAGGACGCGCTGCTCGTGAAGTGATCAGCACGTGACTGATCGCGCGCTATGACAATTTAAACTCAGATCGACCGGTCTGTCTACCGACAAACTCTAGTAGACAGAACGGTCCCCGGTCTATACACTGCCAGCAGTGGTGTACACACGCCGCCGTACTATCTTTGGCCCTGAAGTGCAAGAAATCTTTGATGGGATTGTTTCGGACAAACGATCATACAGTTGCACCCAAGTTGCACCCTCGCCTTTTTGACAGAGTATTCTTCACATCTGAAAATGCTGAATCCGAAGTGGCTTAATTTTTAAGCCAGGACTGAGGCCGTAGTGAAGATGCCGAGGAAGGTCTAATTTTGATGATTTAACACGGAAGTGTAAGCCATCAAAAATCGAGTATCGATTTTTGCGTGGCCTAAAATCTTCGTTTATGGCTTGTCTGACCTTATAGATCCCACCTTAGGTGACATAGCATAGTGTCCGATTTTTTTTCTAAGCAACCTGTGGCCGGAAAATCGAAATGTTGCACTTCAGGGGCAAATATAGTACCCGCCAGCCACATCACTGTTGCCACACAGAGGAGCACCCAGATTCGGATGGGGATTCAGATCTACGACCTAATATAGGCGAGCCTCTAAAGTGCTATATCATGCATCTCTGTGAAAATAACAGGTGGTGATACATCACCGCCCATCTCTGAGGCATCGCAGTGTACAGTAACCGCTGGACCCCTTGCACTTCACACAGTCGACAATCACAATTATGATCGATTCGTCCATGCGCGGGCTGTGGTACTTGTCCATTAGCGCCATCTTTACGCTATCGCGGTGGAAGTGGCCTCTGGTCGCGTGCACTTCTGCTGCCTTCGCCCGCGCTTTCACCCTAGCGATGCACTCCCGCCGCGAGCGCCCTCTCACCCCCACACCGCTGCCGAGCTTCCAGAGCTTGCCATATTCAATGAAATACTGGGACGCGCAGTGTCGGGCTCGCTTCTACCAAACACCTGAGCACGTCTCCTCCTACACTACTACCAAGAGTCCCGGGACTTCAAGTTTTCATCAAGATGATTGGATGATCAATTCTGCGGAAGTGGATGTGCGTTCATCACCTTCCCTGTCCCTAGTCTTACTAAGATGCTTGGTAGCGATGTATGCTCCCGAGAGATGTCGTCACGTTCCAACAACTGTGCCAGATCTAAAATGCTGTTCGTTCATTCCCCCGGTGATATTCTAAATTTTCGAGCAACAAAAACACTTCCGTCGCGGTGATATCGGGCAGCCCTCGCCTATGAGCTTCCTTGAGCTGCATTCATCAAGATCGTCTATGTCCCTCTCCCGATCTCTCACCAATGCCTTCGAAAAGAAGCTGTGTGTTGATTCTCTAATTATGAGTGCTCAATGGTCGGCAGTGTTCTTCGTGGGGGAACTCCCCTCAAGATTCCAACGCTTTTCATTCATGTCCATGGACTCCCCAATTTGATACTGAGGTGCGAGTTGCTCAATGACATACCAGCCCCATCCTGCCATGTTTCCGCGATGCCTCTCGATTTCAGTTGCGACCTATTTCGGTGAATAAATCAGATTTTTATGGCATGTTCGACAGTTCCTCCTCATCCGCTTCTATGGCAACCAGTCATTCTTCCCTGGGATCGTGATTGGTGGGAATGCTTTCTAATTTTACGGTTCGGGAACTCCTGGTTTCCACAGCAGCGCTCAGGCTGAAACAAATACTTAATGAGCCTCGCGGTAAGTGGCCGTCATCCCCATGTTGCTCATCCTTGGCTTTTCGGTTTCACTGACACTACATGCCCTTCACGCGGAGGCACAACAAGCCTCACTTTCATGGCGTGTGCGTTACCTGCATTCGATCAATTGACCGTCATTGAACTGACATTCGTAGAAACCTACTCTTGCTACATCGCGTGAAGGCCGTATCAGCATTGCAGGAGCCGGACTTCAGACGACTGTGAACTTGCTCGATAGTACAGCCCAATTTCCCGGTATACCCCTCTGTATTCAATTATTCCGCCTTGTAATTAACTACTGTTGCAGGTGAATCCTACGGAGTAGCCGGCAGCTTTTACTCCCAACTGGCGGAGTTCGACTTTGCGACCAATGAATCAACGTATCGAGATAATTTAACGCAATACTTCCTGCTGGCGAGTGAACACCAAGCCGTAAATTTCTCAGGCGAATTGTATGTCCAGAGATTGCATTCAACATCGATGTTAACCCTCTGCGGCAGTGTTAGTGAGGATATTCTGATGCCAGTTCGTCCCTGCTGAAATCCATGGCGTACAACATAGATAGGTGATGGTTTGTGAGTAGTCCCGTACTTCCATCTCAATTTGACTAAATGCCAAAATCGATTGCAGAAATTACGGGCACGCGGCGGCCATAGCATATAAGACATACAATGATTCAGTATTCCTCAAATATGCCGCACAATCTTGGTGGTGGGGAAGGCTCAATACCCTCTCGCAAGACGAGTTGAACATCGGAAATATAACATCTAAGAATTTTACCGTGCAGAAAGCCTGTCAAGCAAGTGAGTACGTTGATAACAACTTTAACCCCAATTTGATCGCCTCTTCTCTTCAGTCACTATGGCTGGCGGGACATTTTGGGTGTGTTCGCCGTGTCTATCGTATCACACAGCATCTAAATCATTCCTCCAGACGCAGGACCCGACATCATCTGGGATAGTCGGGCTATCAACAGGGTAAACATACAGCCACCCCAAGGAAATTTCGTTGCTGACCATCAGGTTACTCTCAGGGGATTTTTGGTGTACGCTCCTGTTATCGTTGTCTCCCTGTCACTAATAAATCAAGCCAGTCTCTCCGCTCTTTTGGCTGAAGCAACATCGGATGCCATATATCTGGAAGCGGCCACACAGTCTGCCGATTTTATCCACGCCCACTTGTACAATGTCCGGAATATGGTGCAGGATGGGATAGATGCTCGCGCCAACATGAGCTGCTCAATTGCATCCGTCGAAGCGTCCTACAATTCAGGCCTCATGATTGAAGGACTCGCTATCCTTTATTCAATCACACACAATTCTTCGATTCATGATTTGTGAGTCGACGAGCTAAGCATCACAGGCTCCAACCGAGATCCCTGCAGGATATCCGAGATTATCACTGCTGCTATTCCAAATAACGCATGGCAAGAGTCCGATGGAATCATAGCAAATGGGGGTGAATGGTTCCCTTTCCCCATCTCTCCCATTCCATCGTGACCGTATTCGCAGACAGCAAATTAGGGGACATGTTCCTGCCTCGAGGCCTTGCAGCTGCATACGTCAGAAATGCGACAACACCTGAATTACAATCTTATATCGGAGAATATCTTAGTGTTCAAGTTCGTATGAGCCAGCTAAACGTGTTATTTGCTAAGTTCAGTTTCCTCACAGTTCAATGCCGTCATTGATCTGGCAACAAATGGAAGTAACATTTACGAAGGAACCTGGACTGGCCCACCATCAGGGAAGCCGTCAGGAGCAAACCAAACCAATGCACTCCAGGCCCTCATCAGCACAATAAATCTCTATAATCAGACCTCGGTTGCGCCCGTTGCATCTGCGTCTCCCTCTCTGACTGCGTCTCCCTCTCCGACACCTAGCATGGTGCCGAAAAAATCCACCAAGATTGCACCAATCATTGGGGGAATAGTGGGCGGTCTCGTGCTTTTCATTGGAATCACCGGTTGGGCTATACTTCGCGGCCATTTACGCCCCAGAACAACTTCAAGACAATCCTTGTTCAGCCTGACTCCGACAGCAACCCCCACAATACATCCGTTCGACATTCAGAGGACAAACTCCCACCCGCCGCTCGTTCGCGCCGAAAAGTTGGGACGAGGTTCCCTATCGTCATCTCCCTCCGAAGGCTCTCCGACTGGAGGTAGCGGAGAAACACTTGTTACACCCACGTCAGCGGAGCTTCCCACCGGAGAGTTGGTGAGATTGTTGTATCAGAGGATGCACAATCACACGGTGGAGAATCGAGAAGGACTCCCGGATTATGTGACAATGTAAATCCGAAAAGGGCTGAAGGCCTCATCCCGGCGGCTGCAAACATTGGGAGTGGAGTGAGTTTGGTGGGAATTGTCACGAGCCCTAGAAATTTATTTTTGACTCGTTTCTTTGGTAATTGTTTTGTGCTCAGCTCATTTTCTTTTTGGACATTACATATTGGACTTGTTCGCTAACATCTGCAAAATCATTGCCTTGTACAAAACCCCGAATGCTGTGAGCATCGTAGGCAAGCCGGAGGGCCACGCGTTGTTTTACTCTCATGGGTCGTATATGCCATTACTACACAGCGCTTCATTTAAAACTCAACTTGGGGGAATGCTTTCAAACTTCATAAACCTGACTGTAGAGCCGATGCACGGAGCTCCATTTGAGCTTCGACTGTCTTGATGCGTGTAGTCTCACTCAAAAGTCAACTTGGTGGCATATTTTATAAACCACCTCTCTCTCCAAGCCGATGCACGGGGCCTCATATGAGCTTTGACATGTAATTACTACACTTCTGGACTGCAGCGGAGCCTCGTGTAAACTTCGATGTTTTTACACTATCCGGAATACGGTGCCAACGCACGCACGGAGTCCAAGCGTCCCCTCAGTTCATATTACACGTAGTTACAAACTACTCCTATCTCTCGCGCCAGAGTTCGGGTAGAGATCAGCTGGCTTGCCATGTCGATTTTCATCCATCCCCATGAGTTTCCATGAGGGATCCCACAGCAAATCTCTGATGGTAGGTAGGTAGGTAGGTAGGTATTTTCCAGTGCGGTCATACCAAAAAATCAAATTAAATACAGTAATACCTACGGTCCCAAGAACCTCGTCCAGGTATGTATGATGAATGATGGCCGCTCCACGGTGCAAGATGCTGGCACTGCCTAACCGCTTGTATGGCCGATACGCGGAGCCTTGTTTGAACCTTGAGTTCAAAAAATAGAATTTTCTTGACACCTCCTGGAATGCATGTATGTCTGGCAGTGTTGATATGCAGAGCCTCCTGTCAAGTTGAAGCGCTGGAATATCCTTGAACTATGTTTCTCTGAACACTCTGGAGTACCAATGTTTGAACCTCGGCAGAGTGCAATATCCTGTCAGATGTTCTTATTTTACAACTGCCTCTCTCCAGTACGGCAACGAAGAAGGATCACCGCTAATTTCAAGCCCACTCACCCAATTACACCCTCACAAATTGGTCGGAGTGAGAACTAAATTGAACCGTGGGAATTGTGGACACATGCAGTTACGAGTCCCTTTTTTCGTTTGACCATTAAAGTGGCAAAGTTGTCATTCTCGGTAAATTCATTCTTCTACATTGTATCTTTCTGACAATCTCCTGAAGTTATTCGTCCTCCCCTCTCGTCCATGCGAGTCAACAATTTACATCCAATTGCTGATGTAGTTTTGTTTTCGGCTGTTTTTATTTCCCTCTTTCATTTGGCTACTGCAATTCTTTGCCATCCCTTGAAGTCAACATTTCCTCTGGGTGGCTTGTTGACTAAAATTCTGGGGCAGATGACAGGGGTTCAAATGTGATCTTGGTTGAATCACAACGCTCAAAAACCGCACCCGCACAGGTATCACTTCTGAAGCGTCAACTTCGCGGCTGCACAGGAAAACTTACATTGGACGAACGACTGATGGATGCTTCAGCCTTCTTGGTAATTTGACCGATAAAAGCTTTACATGACTTGGGGGTGAAGGCCGCGGCACTGTCCGGCAAAACTCGCACTTATCTCTTTCAGTTCGTCTGTGAATACAACCACACCTTTGACAAGGGCACTCATGTGCAGCTGACAGTACGCTGTAGTGGTAGTTTCGTTTATCACAACTCTCAATATTCTTATCCCGTGCGTGCACTGCGTCTTCATCGGCCGTAATATGATGTTGAAATCGCCACCAGACACCATTGCCTGCTGCAATTGCATGGCATCTCTCCGTCGACAGAGCACCCCGGGTTGGTGTTCCACGGGAGTGAGTACACTCACCGTCACTCTTCTGATATAATCACTGAGTTTTCAGGCATCGTCTTGCTTGATTATTTCACTGAGCACTGCGACCCGTGTGCAAAAGTGGAGGCCGAATGTAGATTGGTGCGCCTTCATTCCCGTCTCTTCATTGCTCGGACAATCTTATTCCCCGGATAGATCGAGGATTATGAGGTATACATGCTTCTGGCGCGTCAATTCATGTGTCATCGACGGAGAATACAGGATGCCCTGCACTGGCAGTACTTGGCCGCAAATGAAATTCAACGGTGATGCAAATGACATGCGTCGTATCGTGAGTCATCCATTCACGAGGAACGCAACAGCGAATATTGACGAGCTGTGTTGAAAACTTCACCATCAAAATCCAATCACTACGAACGCTCTCCCAGGCAGAGTTTGTCTTATACCTTTGCTTCAAGAGCCTGTCGGCGTCGTGCGGCGTCGCCCCAACCGTCTCAAGGTAACAACGTTGCATCATGATTCAATCATATCGCTCAGCTTCCCTACAGACGCGACCGAACGGGCTATTTAGAATCTAGCAGAACGACGATTACACTATGTCAGTGTCCCACTTCGATCGGCCCTGGTCTTCCCAGCCTGCGATACCCCTTCTTCCGATCTCGCAGATCTCGTACTACTCAGATGTCCCGTTCCCGAACAATAGACAGGATGTGCAAAAGCCACATGGGCCGCATGCGGCTTTTGGACATTGTGCAAAGCCGCACCCAAAACACAAGATTTTGGGCCTCGAGAGCTTACATCTCACTAGAATACATGTCAAACAAGCGTATAGTAGACGGCCATATATCGAGGCTGTCCGGGTAAGGCACCAACAGTGCATTGAAAGAGCCAAAAATTCAGTGGCTTGAGCGATGTCGTGAAAAGAATGGGTTTCCTCAGCTCTGTTTGCAGACAAATCCACAGTACTGAACATCTCAGTGTCCTAGGCATCCAATAGAACATTGGAGATGCGATGATGGTGTTTGACTCCAAAAAAGAAAGCCGTTACGGCTTTGCACAAGAGCCAAAAGCCGCATGCGGCTCGTGCGGCTTTTGCACATCCTGTCTAATCCATTGAGGGTGCTCGGCCTCGAAGCTGCTGATACGGCGCTGCCACCGCAGCCATCTTCGTCCTACGCGTCTGTGGAACTCCTGCGCAGCTACATATCGGTGCTTGTGGTCCTCCCCCGTCCTGCGCTCAGTTCACTGAAATGTTAATTCGTGGATGGGGGATCCCACCCAGACCTCAACCATACTCCTCCTCACCTCCCAACCATGTACTTCTTCCTCGAGCCCCTCGTAGTCGATGCAGCTGGGCGCGTCGCAGTTCCCCGAATGTTCGTCACTTTCGATCCAATGGGGAAGGGAGCACTGTCGTCGACCTTGAGAGCGGTGAATTGCGACTCGACATCGGCCACCAGCTCCAATTTCATTCAGACTATTGGAACGGGCACCATTACCAGGCGTTGCACACCTTCCAGCTCACGAGTGGAATAGAAAATCCCGAGTCTGATGCCACAAGCGCTACGTATGGATATCCGCCTATCGTCCCCGCTCCTTCCGTGTACCCCCGCCGAAGCTCTCTATATTCCCGACGTCGGTTGCGGATACTGGACAGCGCGGGGAGCATATATAAACAATACACATGGTAAGCCTCTTACGCATGTCAACATTGGCATCCAGCTAAAATGCGGTAGCTTTGAAGCTGGACGACGCGAATGCGCGACTGATTTTATCCGACAAGTCCTGCGGGTTCCGGTTGATTGGAGAGGATATCAACAATGCCTGTGCTGTCGGTAGGTCTGAGCACGGTATATCGGGTTTTAGTATGAGTTGATTCATCTGCAGAAGCGAAGGACGGACCCAGAAGCAGGCGGTCCTCCACTTTCTGAAGTTCTTGAGGGTCCAGCGGACACCTAAGATATAACGAGAAATACATGTATCACAAAAGTAAACTTTATGAGTTTGAGGGACTGTCAAATTACGTTCCAATGCGGTTGGAAATTTTCATGAGTAATTGGTTCTGTAAGCATGCATGTCCAGGAGAGTTCTAATGTTTGTTGGTGCTTCTTGTCCACGTGAGCGCGTCATCATGGGTAGTGATCTTGACAAGTATAACACCGCCTCTTCACCGCTCACCACCACATGTGCACATCGATCATGGCTGCTGCGCCCCAAGAAGCGCCCCGCCTCCAGGCTCAAGAACTACGGGACGGCATTATCGACTTTCTGCATGGTTCCAATGCTGACCTAAAGGCTTGCTCTCTCGTCTGCCGCTCCTTCCAACCTCGCGCACAGTCGCACCTTTTCTGCGTAATTTCTATGAAAGGCGCTAATCGAACGACACTGGCTATACGGGCCAGCCGTTTCGCCCAACTGATGTCTTCCTCGCCACACCTTCTTTCCTACGTCCGCATCCTGCATTTTGAAACGTGCGATGAAAGGATTCTCGTCCCGTTCGCGCGCGTTCGCTGGGCGCAGTCCCGCGTACACACCGTC